>CM044012.1:61628134-61785634 GCA_024085815.1 Flaveria linearis
AAGATGAGTAATCGATCGGCTCACTACTTCATCGATGATGGGGCGGCGGCGGCCAACGGTCGGACCGTCGGACTTGCTGCTATCACGCTTGTGGGCTGCGGGCTGCGGTCCTGATGAGGACGCCTCATATGGGACTGTTCCACTTCTCCGACGCCAATACGGACTGCACGACTGCACCACAGGCGCACATCACCTAAATAAGACCGGTAAGCACAACAAATGCATGAATTTAACCCATAAACAAACTGTGTTCTAGAGTATTTAAAGTTGAAAGTTGAGTTTTTCATTCTTGATAACTGATCGATTGAAATTGGCGGCAAGCAGATTGAACCTGGCACTTAGCAGCAAGCGAGATAGAGATTGAAAGTTTGAATTATTGAACTGGCAAGCAGATTGAACCTGCACTCAAGCCTCAAGGCTTAACTGCTCAAGGTTAGATTATTCTTTAATCTTGATGAATCTTGAATTTTGATGATTCTTGAATCTTGATTACTGATAAGTTGTTTCTGTTTATTGATAAGTTAATACTATTGCTTAATTGCTTTGATAGCTCATCCTAATCCTAATTGTTTCTGTTTACTTTTACTAATTGTTTCTGTTTACTGATAAGTTTATTACTAATTGCTCAAGGCTCAAGTGTTTCTGTTTTGATACTAATACTAATAGTAATAGCTTCTATTTACTTTTAAGCCTTTAATTTGTTGTTTTTAGGTTGCTTTAGCCTTTAGGCACAACGATTTCCTTGATTAGGTATTTAAGTTGATTTAGTATTTGGTAATTGGTAGTTTTATTAAACTATAATGTCAAATCGTATTAGTTTATTATTGCCGATCCCAAACCGGATAAAGAAGGAGAGTTTTAATAATTTTTTTTAGAAAAGAGCCTCATTTTTTTAGTTCAATTGGGGCCCCAAAAACGTTGAGCGGGCCCTATTTTTATGGCTTTGATTTTTGTTTGTTTTGTGTATGGTGTTGGGCTTTGATTTAGTTTTTGGGTTCTGCATGTTTGGTGTGTTATGGATTTGTTGTTTTGGTGTGTTTACTTTGTGTATTTACTGATTTTGATTATTTTGATTATGTATTTTGTGTATTTTTGTTTAAAATTTCTTTGATTTTGTTTGTGTGTTTATTTTTTTTCTTTTTTTTGTTTGTTTTAATATGGTTTGTTTTGTGTGTGGCTCGAGAATTTGGGATGGGTTTTTTTGTATCTGGACACGTGTTTTTGATTTGTAGGGTTCGTTGACGTTGTCTTTTTCTGGTTTCCTGCTTTCTTTCTTTCATTATCGATACCCTGACGATTCTCGCTATTAAGGTTGGGGTTTTCCTTTTGTTTCCTCTTTTTGAGGCTTGATTTTCTTCGGTTTCTATTTTGGATTGTGTCGCTTTCTTAAGGCTTTGATTTTCGTTTGTTTTGTATATGGTGTTGGGGCTTTGATTTAGTTTTGGGTTCCGCATGTTCTGGTGTGTATGGCTTTGGGGTTTGGTGTGTTTTACTTTGTGTATTTTACTGATTTTGTGGTTTTGAACATTCATTTTGATTTTGATTTGGGGTTACATTAAAACTCGCATACGCGCGGCAACGCGCGCGCCATAATTACTAGTTACTCAAAAACGCGTGCGCCGTAATTTTGATTTATGCTTTTTAACTTAATTTTAACAATTAATCAAATTTCTAAGGTTTGACTTGTTCGTCTTTTGTAACATGCACACATGTGTAGACGGACAATCTGTAAAAGGTTAGAAATTAGAATATATAAATGAGCAATTTAGTTCGGCTTTTTTATACATAATCTACACATGTATATGTAAAATACATAAATTTAAAAAAAATATGAATCATCATCAAAAGATTAAATGATTTAAATTTATTCTTTGTTCTTGAAATAATTTAGTATTTCGAATGATTCTTATCCAATGTGTACGTGTATCTTATGCAATGTGTGCGTATGTGTGCATGTCAGTTTCATGGTATACGCTCCATGTTTTCATTGAATTGATAAAATTCGGTGGTAGTTGTCATAAATTATAAATGGTTGGTTATGGAGGCCTAAGAAGAAAAAAGTGATGAAGTGTCTTTTTAATAGTAGGTTGGATTACTATATATAGATGTCTATTATTATTACCAAATTACGGTGGACAGAAATTTTATTTCTTTTTATATGATTGGATATTATCAATCACTACATGAGTTCAGAGATATTGAAGTTTAAGTTAAAAAAGTAAATAATTATAAGGCAATCTTTGCGGGTGTTTTAATTACTTGTCTTTTAAGAAGGACAGAGCTAGTTCACCATCATGGAGAACATTTCATTCAAAGATAAATCGTATAATTTCTTTTAACGGTTAATTAGATCACTAACGAATCATTGCCGCACTCAATCATTTTTATTACTCAAATGCGAGACTTGAAACCATCGTGTCTAAAGAAATTTCACATGAATGAAAAAAACTCCGGCCCACTTTATTTTTATGATTCTTAACTACATACTTTTATGGCTCCACGATTTTACCTTGTTCATAAGGTTTTTATTTTTGACAAAGGTTGTGATTTAAATGTTAAGGTTTGGAGGTCTGACTTCTTATTTACACTCACACTATAGAAAGCAATCTGACATGAGGCAACTAATTAGCCTTAAATTTAATGGTTGTTACAAATTGTCACAGTGCTTTCTTATTGGTAGATGAATTGAAGTCATGTAAGTATGTAACACCTTCTTTTTATGTATTTTAGTATCTACCATCAGTGCTGTAAACGAACCAAATGAACTCAAATAAGGTCATGTTCGTGTTGGTTCATTAAGAAAATGAGGTTGTTTATGAACTGTCCCGAACGTTTATCAAACGAAATTTCTTGTTCGTGGCGCTCATTAATAAAATTAATGCTCATGAATTGTTCACGAATACTTACCGACATAAATGAACACAAACAAAGACAAACGAATACAAGCAAATGTTCATGAATATAAATGAAAGTTTGTACAGTATTAATTAACACAAACTTGACAAAAGCATTCGAACATACATGACATAATTATCAAAAATATAATTTACATAAAAATTATGAAATTTATCAAGCTTTAGCATAACTAAAATTTCAAATAGTCAATGACGAATGTTGGAAGAGAGACATATAGTAAAATTAGAGTTTCATATTTCTAAAAACCTAAATTTACTAAAACAAAAATATTAAATATAAAACCTTTAAATGAACAAAGACAACCAACATAAACGATCATGAACGTAAATAAATGAACACGGACTCTATTCATGTTCGTTTGTTTAGTTTAATGAATAGAATTTTCTTCTTCGTGTTTGTTCATTTATTGAATGAACGAACATAAACAAATTTGCCGTCAAACTGTCCACAAACTGTTTACTAAACGTTCGTTTACAACCTTAATCTACATAGTTGGGGAAGAGGCGTTAAATAAATATTTATAGAGATTAAGGGAGTAATTATGGGTTGCCCTACTCCCTATAATATGCCAAAAAGCCGCCCCTCGATCCTGCATATTGTTCTCTTGGTCAACCATAATGAAGAAGGGAATTGTTTCTATTGTTCAACCATAATGGAGAAAGAAGGGTGTTGAAAGAGAAGGCAAAGGTAATCCCAAGCTCATTGGGATCTTGAGATTTTCGAACGAAAAGGTGATTAAAGGATGTGTTGTGAAACAGCAAACGAGGATCAAAAGACTTGAACATCATCATCATCATAGTCTGTTTAGGGTTAAACTAATACATGAGATTTTCATGTATAAGCATTGTATGCTATAAGTTATTTATGTTTAGAATGATGTTATTAGAAGGTTCTAATGTGCTTTTAGTCAAAGGGTTATGATCTTGACAAGTTTGTATCAAAACAACTTCAATATTACTAGGGTTTCCTATGAAGAAGCTAAGAACTTTTGATGATTTATATAAAGTTTCACATGCAATTCTCAGTTTCCTTTGTAAGAAAGTTTAATACGAAATGCGAAAGTCTTAGTATCTACTGAAAATCCTATTTTCATCCATTTTGTTTCACACGAAAATCAGGGTACTCATATCTCAATCATGGGTAGATAAAAGTCCAATCACTTCCATACAAAAGTCTAGGCGAAACTAGACATCTTTGTGTCACCTCATGCATGCTATGCGTAAGTTAAGACATTTCACATGTGAATCATTGTTAAATCATTAAGTTTCTCAAGTTTGTTATAAGAGTCAAGATCATCTAACTTACAATATACAATAGTCATCTTTTTCAAATGAGATTTATGACCCTAAAATTATTTTGGGTGATATGTATGCTTAAACAAGTTTTACAAAGAAATTATATCGTAAAGCAAGCTTTGGTAATTATGTTTTATGTGACTGCTACTGATGTGACCTTTGCTTGCCTAATGTACATCTGATTATCATTTGATGATGATGCAAATATTAGGTAGATGTAAGGGTTTTATGATAAGCAACGATCTAAATGAATGTGTATCTTATCAACTGTTAAGCCATGATCGAGTGGTGAAAGTTAAGGGTTAAAGGCTTTATTTCTCTGTTTTACGTGTCAATTTTTGATAAATAGGGTTACTTATGAAATATTCTTATGTTTGTAGGTTAAACATGAAGTATACGAAGATGTTGGAAGAAACGACACAAAATTGGAGCTCGAGAGGTGAAGAAATGTTAAAGGAAAGTCATAAGACAACAGTAACTCAAAACGGGCAGAACTTGAGCTAGAAAAGGAGTTACGGGACCCATGACCTATCAATAGAAAGATCTGAAAAAGTTACACAGAAATCAAGACTGTGCGAGGGGTGGCGCCAGTGCACCACCGACACCTCTATAGGCCCCATGACGTCAGGCGCCGTTGTTGGTGGATTTTAAACTTATTTGAGGGGTTTTAAATGAGGATTAACCCTGATACGAAAAAACACCTCTTTACACTGCAATCCAGGATGAAAAAACAAACATATTTCACCATTCCAAAACTTTCCAACATCAAATTCATCCAGATTCACATGATCAATTTCAATTGTGTTGAAGAATCAACGATAATGCAAGGCTAAATCAAGTGTGATTCACTTCGGGGGACGGTTTATGCAAGTTTTTATTTTTTTAGTTTGTAACCTAGATTTGAGATTGGATCCTGAACCTTTTAGGTTATATTAAGTTCAATCATGATTTGAATATTTAAATGGTTTGATTATGTACACCTAATTTTACTTTTCTATAACTTTGGTTTTCTTTAAGGCAAATTGGATTTAAATAATTCAAACTATTACTCATTGGCCAATAATAATTTATACTATTGATTTGGCCGGTAACAATTTCAAATTTTATTTTTTTACCAACAACAATCCAAATAACATAATTATAAAAAATTTACGCTTGATTTCAACTCGATTTAATTTACAATAATCATTATGAACGAACTGAAAAAACATATAAGCTAAATCGAGCCTAAAACAAGCAAAATTGAGTGTGAATATATGATAATTTTGCTACTTGAACTATTGCTGCTAATAAAAATGAAAGTTGGGGATTATTACCGGTCAAATCAATAGTATTGATTATTATCGGGCAATGAGTAATAGTTTGGATTATTATAATTATATCTGCCTTTGTTTACTCATTTTATGATTGATTATTAGAATTATGGTTACATAATTCAAATTGATGATTGTGTGAATGGAGTACTTTAAGCTTTAATCCGTAATTGTCACTTAGATCTTATCATGTGTAGGTCACCATTAATGGCTTCTCAATAGGTTAAACTAAGGAAACATAACTTTGTCAAACCAAAATCCTGAAGTGAATTGTTTTTCTTCCAAGATTGTTAAAAACCTAAACTTCTATTTTGTTAATCTAAAGTATTTCTCAATTCAATTAATCTTGCAATTTACTTTTTAATGTTTAGTATTCTTAGGTTAATGGTTACTAGCATTTTTCTGTGATTCCCTGTGCATTCGATACCCTTCTTACCCTTTAATATTAAGATGATTAGACACTTTTTAACTAATATTTTGACCGACCACACGACATCGATCAGCACCCATGATGTTATAAAAAAGAAGAAGAAATGATAATTAGGTGAATAAATTAACATGAAGTAAACTTTTTGCCATATTTACATAATGAAGTTTATATGTCTAGCATTGGTCTAGCCTACTAAATAAAAAAGTTATGTGTGTTGTGTTGTGTGAAGTACTTAAGACAACACCATGCAGAGTGCTTGGTAGTAATAGGCAATTAATGAGTCCTCCTTTACGGTGTGCTGCGAAAACACAGTTTCACACTATGCGAAATACATAATGGTAGACAAAAAGGAAGGAAGTCTCGTGATTAGTATTGTAACTTTGTGTTTAGTCTGTCATGAGAAATGAAGAATAGGACCTAAACCATTGTTTAACGAAGATGAATGTTAAGATTATGTGAATAGATATCTTATTGTGATGAACGTGCTTGGTGTGTTCATGTAATGTTTAACGTTAGTATGCATGTTCTATGTTTTAAGACTAAACATTAGATGTAAAACCAGTACTCACTCAACGAAACCATCTTTTAGCATGCATGTCAACTTTATCCAGATACGCTTAGATGAAATAGTGGAAATCCATGGCATGGACCAAGACCTACCCATCATTGAAGACTTACGTCCCATTATTGAAGTTTATGTTAGACATTTGGTTTCTAAATTTATAATGTAATAGATTATTGAAGGTTTTGAAAGATTCGCGTGCTTTTGGGATAAATAAACATCAATTTAAGAACTATGTTAATAATGTATAAATCCAATTGTAACGTCTTCTAAGTTTGAAGTCTTAGAAATCAACAACCGGCCGGGATGTAATAAGTATCCTATGTTTTTTTTCAGCTTTGTATGAAAATGTCTTTTCTCTATAATTTTTATAAAGTATGTACAATTGTTTAACATTTCAGAATGATAACTAGAAATTATGTTTGTGTAAGATACAAACCGTATCATAACTATTATAGTTAGAATTGGTTATCATAAAATCATATAACATATATGACAACTAGAGTTTGTTTTTATTGAAAATAATCAAAACCATTATCTACGAAATAATAATATGATTACCAGTAAAAACAATCATGCTTTTGCTAAAGCTTCTAATATAACTTTTAAGTTCTTTATTAAATCAATCAAAATGAAATAAAGATTTATTCATTTTTTTTACTTATTAAGGTTTCTAGCTAACTAATGAAAAACTTGAACGTGCACGTAATCATGGAACACGAACATGATGCTTAAACATGATGCTTATACATGTCTTAGACATAAGTGTTTGACCAACATTGATGACTCTTGTTAACCCGGTTAAAAATATAAATTTGCAAATTTTAAGTTACATTAGCAAATATGATTCATAGACATCATGAAGCCTTTTATCCTAGTGATAGTCCTATGACTTCTCAGATAAGAGTTGTGAGTTTGAGTCTTGCCCGTGGTAAAATTGCTATATGCAAAACCAAAGTCTTTTTCCAGTTATAGCTTTCCTCTGGGGTATTTTAATGTATATAAAAACCATCATAGTATTTTTTCTTATATTTTATATTTTAATGGCTTATTGGATTTTAATAATTCAAATTTTCATTTATTGGTCGGAATTAATCCCACCTCATTAAATGTTTACAAACAATCCAAATTTTAAGTTTTTTTCTCCAACGATCTCTTACTAACTAAGAGTTGACATCATTAGTTTTTTTTTTTTTGACGAAATGCGAACAATTATGAGCTTAATTTTCAATTCCGCCGCCACCAAGCCTCCTTCAGGACCGTTTTCTAGTGTCTACCCTCTATCATCACCTAAATCTACCTCCAACGAATCATGTGGTCCAGATTAAGAGGTGAAGTTTTATGTATCAAGATAAGGTTATTCGTATGCCACCATGATTCCCTTTAAGAGCTTCGAGTGACTTTTTTCGTTTCACGGTGCAGAAGTTTCAGATTCAAGAACCCGATGATAGATTTTAGCTTTTTGTTTAGTGTTTTTACTGCATAAGAAATTCACCCATAAAAACTAACTGGGTTAACTCTTAGTTAATAAAAGATCGTTGGAGGAAAATTAACTCAAAGTTAAAAGTGTCTGTAAAAATTTTCTGAGTCAGGAATTCAGGATTAATCACAGGGACCAATAAATAAAATCGATATTGCTAAAATCTAATAACCTTATTTTAATTGCTTACATACAAATGACTTACACATATATAGATTATACATAGATGAAACGTGTTCATGTTGTTTAATTTATGAGATACGAATATGTGGTTTATAATGTTTTTAATGCTATTAAAAATAGGAATTTTCAATTCGTAGTTGTAAATATCTTTATGAGATATTAATTATGCTCACATTACCTCTCGATATATATATATATACACACACAATTATACTATATAATAAATGAGTAATTACGGATGTCAGATGACACTTTCATGTTGCTCCTCAAAAAAATATCCCGCGTTAGTTAAAATATTACTTTAATCAACACTTTTATTTTATGAAAATAAATATATTAGTAATTTATTTTAGTTTTTATCTTTTAAATTTTGAAATTAATTTTTTTATATTATCAACTAAATTTTTAATATATTGTTGTGATTTATACATACTTTATGACCAATTGAATTCAACAAAAAAAAGTTAAAAAGTAAAAAACATTTTTGGTATATTTACATATATTCTGGATTTGTGTGATTTTCAAATCGTGCAATACACATGTTTTTAACCTAGTATATATAAAATAAAACATGGTTAACATACATGAGTAAAAACCCATAAGAGGCCTCTCGTGTGACATGTGAACTCAACGAGAGGGACATCACAGTCAATACGTAATTACGTATCGGGTATAGGTGATTACTAGTGGTTTGACCCGCGCGTTGCAGCGGGAGGGACGTAAAAACTCAACCAATATTAACCTACTGCTACTTAAATGAATACAAATCCTAGGGACAAGTTAAATAAAACATAAAGAAAGAAGATTTAGAGCCCACTTAAAATAATACATTTGTGTTTTGACAATTGACATACTTGTAAAAGTACTCGAGAATTTCAGAAGCTACAACCACATGAGGCTTCCCGGGGTCAAACCAAAATGACATGCCATTATGAATCGATGTTCTTGAGGACTCTATACTCGTCAATGAATCTGATAAAATTATACAAAATCAACACAATTAAAGGGGCGCTTATTAATTAATAATATTGATATGCTTATTTCAAAAGCAAATGTTCAAAAATTGTCTAACCTGGTCAATGATAGATTGTATACAGAATACCCGTTTGATCAAGACACGAAAAAAGTTGAAAACAAGACAACTTAAAAAACCATCTAGAATGCATAGTTGTAAAAGTAGGACAACCAAAAAATAACAAATAGGGCATGACAGTAAATCTATGAGTCATAATGTTAATTGACAAAAATATTTAAAGTCAAGAATAAATGAAAAGCAGAGCAGTAAAGTCAAGTTCCAAAAGCAAAAAAAAAACATTTGTCTTGATGACATTGAACTTTAATCACAACTATAGCCAATCAACTATATAGGTCCTATTCAGATTAATGAATACCACAATTTATTCTTTGTATTAGTTCAAACTTAAAACGGTGCAAAGAATACAAGAACATACAAAATCGTCACTTTGATGTTACCTCAAACGTAAAACGTTGTGACTAGAAGCATTTTATGTTACAGTAAACCCGTTGATAACACAAGTTACTTAAATTTCAATCCTAATTTGCCATACGTATAAAGTTTATGAATCTACCGACTACACTTACATCAAGAGTCCAGGCTTTAGACCGTATAAAGTTTTATGTATCTACCAAGTACACTTATACCACAACCATATAGAAAATGGCACAACCAGAACAATAACAATCTACTTATGTTACAAGATTTGCAAATAGCCTGAAGTAAGACATCATTATAATAAGCTATCTATGTTTTAAGATTCGTGAATGGTGAAGTTAGAAACACTTTAGAAAGATAATAATTTGGAAGTGAAGGTAATGACACAACAGTGTAGCATAGCTATATGGAAGAAGGGGCAAACTACATCAAATAGAAATGAAGTTCACACTTCTTCCTAATAATGGCAACCAACCTCAAATTACTTGAATGTAAACAAACTAACAACTTATTACCGGTCTTAGCAAACAATCTCATTCTAAACTGATTTTACTTGCAATCAAAAATAATTTGTGTACAAGTTCGAAAAAGGATCAATAAAATTATATTTATAAAAAATCATCATATGAAAACTCAGATGCTAGCATGGAATGTACACATATACCGAAACTACAAGTAAGATGCCACGTTAGCAATTTTTGAAAAATAAGCAAAAAGATAAAATAAAAAATGACTTGCTAGAGGTTGAACAGGTCATCCATTGCTAATTAAACTGGTAATAAACATAACTTGGCTACTAAAAGAGTATAAAGTGTAAATCGGTTTCTGTTTTGCGCAAGATATAGAATTGGTTGTTTAAATCAAGTTCGTTCCTAAGTCTGCCGTAAAAGAAAAACTCAAAGATGATATTTTAATTTATTGTGTTTAGAACTTTTCTTGGAATTCCATTGATGCACTTGGTTATTTTCAATTTATTATCAAAAAAATATATCTTTCAAAATGTATTCATTAAGACCTTTGCATGTATTACCATAACAAAAATAATGATGATAAAGTGTTTCATTACCTATGAGGCAAAAACTGAATACAGGTTATTCAGTAACAACATGTATGAAGTATATAAAATCAATATATTTGTGAGATTAAGCGAGAAATTATATAACATATTCAGTACTAACCCGATAGAGACTAAAGCAATAAAATCTTGTTAACACATCCCAAATCACCTTGAAGATTAGATGTCACCGATACTTCAACGCCTTGTTGGTCGCTATAACCAGTTCCATTTGTTCTAGCAACGCGTACAACATATCCCAAGTTGCAACTTATTACACATAACAGATAAAGATTAGAGCAATTGCATATGTGACCCACACAATTAGTATATCACAGATGCTAATTAGTCTAATGATTTACAACATAGTTGTGGCTTGATGAACTCAAAGTGTGAAAGAGCTAAAATGATTAATTACTCTAATGTCATCAAACGTTCCTTTGACCAACTTTCCATTCAATGAATCCATTAAATGAATCTGGTTTAGTATTAACATATAATCCACTCAACCAAATGGCCTAAACTAAAAGAACTAATCAATTTATCAATACACGTTTAAAGGCCCAAACAAGAATAGAGAACAAAATCTAGGCGCAAGAAATATAAACGAAACTTAACAAAATAATTAAATATGAAAATTTTATGTTCATACATTCTAAATACGAAGGTAGGCTCCATTCAAATAGACCAATGATACCTCCTCTTTATTCTGCAAACCTCCTTTATATTCTGCAAGTTTGAAAATTAAAATTGTTATAGAGAAATAACAAGTGAGCGATTACCAGATAGACATAAAAAAGTAATATGTGATACCTGAAACTTGAATATTATCATCATTTTGATCAAGAGAAACTCTAGTCCTGGAAACCCTGTTAAAAACATTGCATCTAGAACCAAAATCACGACAAAGCCATCCGCTTGAAAGCATTGATTCACCCATTACAGCTACCGGTTCTTATTAACTAAGGTTAACTAAGTTTGGCATACACATAATAACATACATGTTTTGATGTTTTTTAGACTTGCATTTAAACAGGGCAACGGTGATGGTAAGATGGTTCATTTCTTCATTGTAACAGGTACCAAATCTAACATTGACAAGATGATAAATAATATATATATATATATATATAGGTAAAACCTGACATCAATGTTCCAAACCTACAAGCAAATCCCATGAAGCACTCCTGAGCTTCTCTAGAAGCTCTTCAGCTTTACTAACCATAGTCGTTTTGGTTGCCATGCTTACCTGATGATAATTTCCACCCAACAAACCAATCAAATAAAGCAATTAAGAAGCCAAGAGCTTACCTGATGATAATTGCCATGCTTACCTGCTTACCTGATGAGGCAGTTTGTGCAGCCAGACCAAGAGCTGTGGCTGGCAATCCTTCGATTTCCTTTTTATTATGTTATTAGTTTTTCAAATTTCTTTGTGGCATCCAAAACATTCTCATCAAATTTTCGAGAAAGTTTTGTCAATTCCTGCAGTGATTGTCAATGCCAAAATAGTTAGTGACTTATTAAAAGAAAAATAACAGACACTTGTTTTCCTGATCTTTTAAATTAGGATAAAAAGATACAAATCAATATGCATGACAAAAAAAGCCACTATCAAAAAAGCTATATGTCCATTATCAAATACTTGCAAAATAATCCATTTTAAACACAAAAAGCAGAAAATTTGACTGTCATGATCAATAAAAGAGCAAACCTGTTGAATTTTGTTAAATTCTTCTCTCTTAGAGTCTTCAAGGGAAACACCACCAAGAATAGCCTCCTGTATTGATGCTGCATGTGTACACAAGTCAATACATGAATGAACCAGTATGCATCTAGACTTGCTCGCAGTGATTAAACCAATCATAAAAAAAACAAAATAAAAAAAGGCAAAAAGGTAATGCAAACCAAGAAATAATCATCAACTCCATGGGGCAAGTTTTGTAGCACCCTAAAATCTACTTTCAGTATACATTCTTTTATGAATGACAAAAGAGATAAACTATAAGCATGAAAATATTTAACAGAAGATAGAATTGTTGCATAAAGGGTACCTGGTAGTGGTTCTTGATCATTATCAAGATTGTTATCATCTAACAAAGAAATTCCTGTCACAACTCCCGTGAAACCTTATATTCTTTGTTTTAGGTTGTTTCAGAAATTCTCAGAAATCCAATCCTATGCATGTTTTGGATCTTTGAACCTGGTGTTACTTTCTAGACCTAATATTCAAATTTTCGGGACAAAAATTTTTTCAACAAAGAGATAATGTGACAATCCGTATATTTCAAGTTAACACCGTTCCGACTGTTCCATTATCATTACTATTTGTCATGTTATTCGACATTATTATTAGTTCAAAATCTTAATTATTATTAGTATATATTATAATAAACTTGACCACAATTTAGCATTTGTAAAATAATAATAATAACAATAATAATAATAATTAAATAATAATAAAGATACTAATTATTTAACAACAATATACACACAATGGGTTATCAAAAACCAACAACCAACCCCACTTTAACCGCCTCCCTCCCCACGTTTCTTTTCATATACTAGGCAGCCCCCCCCTAATCGATCTTCATCTTCTCCGTCTGTCCCCGGCAATCTCTTGCTCCGGTCAAACTCCTTCGACGCCTCTCTCAATCACGAACACGGTATCGCGAGTGTTGTCACATGAATCATTCCCGGCAGCCCTCCTCTTGCGACCGGTACCTCCGACGTCTCCCTCGCTTGCAATCGTCTCCGACAGCCTCGGTTAACAACCAAAACAGTCGTAAGGTATGATTCTCCTCTTCATCATCCAATGTTTTTTTTTCGGTTTCGAGTACGGTTCTTCTCCGTTCAAGACTCGCGTTCATTGTGGTGTCGGTTTCGAGTTGCTATGTTGTGTGTGTTTCGATTATATGTATATGTCGTGTATGTATATGATTTCAGAGGTATGAGAAGGTGTGTATGTGATGCGTTATATATATATATATATAAAGATGAATGTGTGTGTGCAGCCTTAAATATATATAAATGTATGCGTGCTGTGTATGTAGGGATGTATATGTTCTGCGAATTCATGTTTGTTGCTTAGGAGGATGTTCTACATGGGTGTGTGTATGTTGGGCTGTAGTGGTGCTAAAACTAATGCGAATTCATGTAGTGGTGCTTGTGTATATATAATTTAATAGTGTGTGTTAAATGATGTGTGTAAGTTTTTTTTTCTATTCTGTGGATGCATGTATATATGTGGGTTTTGGTTGTTCGCGAGTTTGACATGGTTGAATTAAATCAAGATTGGGGATGTATGTATGTTAATGGATATTAGTAGGTGCAGGTTGGTGTAGGGTATGTGCACGTTTGGGAATTGGAGGTGCATGTATGTTAATGGATATTAGTAGGTGCAGGTTGGTGTAGGGTATGTGCACGTTTGGGAATTGGAGGTGCATGAATTACAAATTGTTATTACTATGTGGGGTGTACTAATGAATATATATTGTATGCGTATCATATATTTTTGATAGAGAAAAACACAGCAACAACAAGATCACCAACGGTAAATTACGAATGCGGAAGCGTAACCTCGTTTGACCTAAAAGTTTTCCCGAACCCGTATGAACCTGTGAGGATGTAAACAAGTAGATATACAAAATAACCAAACAGAGACACCAAAATTTTAGCGTGGAAAACCTCTCAAGGGAGAGTAAAAACCACGGGACTACTAGAGCCGCTTAAAATCCACTATCACCAAATTTGAGCAATACAAAGTCTTCCCTAGATACACTAGAGGCATACACAAACCATCATACGCTTGGAATTAACAACATCAAGCATATGGAAACTAACCCAAGACTAAAGAGAAGAAAACACCCAAACCCAGCAGCTCTGTTTCATGGCTGTAGAACCTGACCTCCGGACGTGATAAACACAAACTCACCGTTAGATGTGATCACCAGGATGTTAGGAAGATCCTGCTAAAATTTCACGACGTTCCAACGGTTCGATCTCCGGGAAACTACCGATTTCTGCTGCTGAATAATGAAGAAGACGAACAATTCTTGCTTCCTTTTTTCTTCTGCTCGAACTCTGTATCTAAGAATGAAAAAATCGCTTTCTCAATTATTGTTGTTCACTTTTGCAGAGAGAATAATTGTGATTGCTTTTTTTTTTTTTTTTTTTATGAACGGTGGAAGTGGGTGGTGGTCCCCACTAGACAAAAACCACCCAATAAATCTCCCCCTTTTTGTCTATGTGGAAGAGTTCGCCATCCGGCGATTGAGCAACAAATCTTCAACTTCTCCCTTGCTAGAGCTTTGGTCAACATATCGGAACCATTATCATCGGTGTGGACTTTCTCAAGCTCAAACAACTTATCTTCAAGTGCGTCCCTAATCCAATGATACTTTGTATCAATATGTTTTGTTCGCTTATGATACATAGAATTCTTAGCAAGGTGAATTGCACTTTGATTATCACAAAAAACCACGTAGCGCTGTTGCATAAAGCCAAGCTCTTGCAGAAATCTTTTCAACCACAATAGTTCTTTGCATGCTTCTGTTGCTGCCATATACTCAGCCTCTGTAGTAGACAACGCAACACACTTTTGCAGCCTTGATTGCCATGACACAGCTCCCCCTGCAAAAGTCATCAAATATCCAGAAGTGGATTTCATGTTGTCTTTGTTACCTGCCATATCAGAATCTGTATAACCCACAAGCATAGGCTCACCATCTCCAAATGTGATACCCAGTTTCGAGGTACCACGTAGATATCTAAGAATCCACTTAACTGCTTCCCAATGCTTCTTACCTGGATTAGACAGAAAACGACTAACAACACCTACTGCATAGGCTATGTCAGGTCTTGTACACACCATGGCATACATCAAACTACCCACTGCTGAGGCATATGGAACTCTATCCATCTCTTCAATCTCCTCCTTCAAAGAAGGGCAATCTCTGTCAGTTAACTTAAAATTGGGAGTAAGAGGGGAACTCACCGCTTTGGCTTTAGCCATGTTGAATCTGCAAAGCACCTTCTCAATGTATTGCTCTTGTGACATGTGGAGTTTCTTTGAAGCTCTATCTCTAGTAATCCGAATGCCAAGAATCTGTTTTGCTGGCCCCAAGTCTTTCATAACAAATGACTTGCACAAATCTTTCTTCAGCTGCACAATCCTCTCTGCATTCTTACCACAATCAACATATCATCAACATAAAGCAATAAGATAATAAATCATCAACACCAAACTTCTGATAGAAAACACAGTGATCTGAAGTAGTCTTTTGATAGCCTTGCTTCCCCATAACTGACTCAAACTTCTTGTACCACTGTCTTGGTGCCTGCTTCAACCCATAAAGACTTTTCTGAAGCTTACAGACATAGTCTTCTTTACCCTTAACCTGAAACCCTTCAGGTTGCTCCATGTAGATTTCTTTATCCAAGTCACCATGAAGGAATGCTGTCTTGACATCCATTTGCTCAACCTCAAGATCAAGGCTGGCAGCTATACCAAGAATCACCCTAATAGAACTCATCTTCACGACTGGAGAGAAAATCTCATCAAAATCAATACCCTTTCTTTGACTGAACCCTTTAACCACCAATCTGGCCTTGTACCTAGGCCTTGACGTATGTTCTTCAGTCTTAAGCTTATAAACCCATTTGTTTTTCAAAGCTCTCTTGCCCTTAGGCAATTTTACCAACTCAAAGGTATTGTTCTCATACAAGGAATTCATTTCATCTTGCATGGCTTCAACCCACTCTCTTTTGTGTTCATCTTCCATAGCCTCTTCATAACACTCAGGCTCTCCCCCATCAGTGAGTAAAACATACTCATCAGCAGAATAACGGGTGGAAGAATGACGGTCTCTGGTAGACCGCCTAAGTGGGACAAATGATGGCATACCTGGTACTGGTAGCTCTGGATGAAAACCATCATCAAACTCATTGTTCGTTGGATCCGTATAATTGTTCACTGGATCTGTATTATTGCTATCATCAGTGTCATGCTCTTCACTTTGAGTGTCATCTCCATTTTGTGGTTCAGATTGTCGAGGAGGAACTGGATCCAAATCAATAAGATCATTACTACATTGAGGAACTATGTTTGACTTCTCAATGTCTTTCAAACCTTGATCTTCTACAAACACAACATCACGACTTCTAACAAGTTTCTTCAGAACCGGATCATATAACCTATACCCAAACTCATCTTGTCCATAGCCAAGGAATATACATGGTCTGGTCTTCACATCAAGCTTTGACCTTTCATCTTTGGGAATGTGCACAAAAGCCTTGCATCCAAAGACTCTCAAATAATCATATGAAACATCTTTGCCACTCCAAACCCTGTTAGGAACATCAAAAGACAAAGGAACACACGGGGTAAGATTAATAACATGTACTGCAGTATTTAAAGCCTCACCCCAAAAAGAATCAGGCAATTCTGCATGTGAGAGCAAACATCTAACTCTCTCCATCAAGGTTCTGTTCATCCGTTCTGCTAAACCGTTCAACTGTGGTGTCTTTGGAGGAGTCTTCTGGTGTCGAATTCCTTTCTCTCTACAATAGGCATCAAAAGGACCAATATACTCACCTCCATTATCTGTCCGAATACACTTGAGCTTCTTCCCAGTTTGTCTTTCAACTAAGGCATGAAACTGCTTAAACACATCCAACACTTGATCTTTAGACTTCAAGTTGTAAACCCATACTTTCCTTGAATGATCATCAATAAATGTGACAAAATATAAGCAACCCCCAAGTGATCTAGTCTTCATCGGACCACATACATCAGAATGCACCAAATCAAGTATCTCGTCTCTCCTAGTAGGAGGATGACTCTTAAAGGAAACTCTTGTTTGCTTACCTTCCAGACAGTGAGAACACTTTTTCAAATGAACATTACCAACACCGGACAAGGCATTCCTCTTTGAGAGTAAAGACATCCCTTTTTCACTCATGTGGCCAAGTCTTTTATGCCACAACTCTGACATGTCAGTATCCACCAATGAATGAACTGAATCTTTAGAGATCTTCGGATGTGTCATGTAAAGCTTTGAGCTTCTTTTGCCTCTTGCCACGATCAAAGAGCCACGAGTGAGTTTCCAACTACTATCACCAAAGAAATTATGGTATCCATCATCATCAAGCAAACCTGCAGAGATCAAATTAAGTCTGATATCCGGGACATGTTTCACATTATGTAAAACCAATTCCACCCCAGTGTCAAACTTCAAACAAACATCTCCAAAACCAATGATCTTAGATTCCCCCTTGTTACCCATCTTAACAATCCCAAAATCACCAGATGTATAAGATGAGAAAAAATCCCTTTGTGATGTCACATGACAGGTAGCACCACTGTCAACAACCCAACTCGAGTCATCAGATGTAATATTCACCATATCATGATCACAACAAATAAAGAACTCTTCAGTAGCAGTATTAGCTTCATTAGTGTCATTGCCACCATCATCTTTCTTATTATTGTTCTTTTGATTGTTGTAATTAGCTTTCTTGTTCTCCTTCTTCAACTGTCTACAAAACTTAATTGTGTGCCCTTTTCTACCACAATGATAGCACTCATAATCAGCAAACTTTCCTTTAGACTTACTACGATGTTTCGCTCTATTACTCGGACCTCTGCTTTGACTTCTCCCCCTGCTTTCTGTAACTAAGACATCTGAACTTGAAGAGGAAGCCTGTGACTTTCTTCTCATCTCTTCATTTAAAACACTGCCTTTAGCCATTTCCATAGTAATAACACCATTTGCTGCAGAGTTGGACAATGATGTCCTAAAAGTCTCCCAAGAATCCGGTAAAGTACCAAGGAGCCACAAACCTTGTACCTCGTCATCAAACTTAATACCCATACCTGAAAGTTGATTAATGATCCCCTGAAAAGCATTCAAATGATCAGTAACTGGAGTACCATCACGGTATTTTAAGTTTATCAACTGTTTAATCAAGAACAACTTATTGTTCCCGATCTTACGAGCATACAACTCCTCAAGCCTTTTCCACAAAGTGCGAGCATGAGTCTCCTCAATAATATGGTTCAAAACATTATCATCAACCCACTGCCGAATATACCCACAAACTTGTCTATGCATAATCTTCCATTCTTCATCTGTTTGTTTTCGGGTTTCTCGGTATTAATGACGGGCATATAATAATCCTTCACATAAAGGAGATCTTCCATCTTTCCTTTCCAAATGTGATAATTAGAACCATTCAAATTTACCATCCTACTTGTATTAACATCCATCGTTCAAACGAGTGTTAATCTTATGAGAAGATTCAATATCAAGAGCCAAGGACAGGAACCAGTGGCTCTGATACCACTCTGATAGAGAAAAACACAGCAACAACAAGATCACCAACGGTAAATTACGAATGCGGAAGCGTAACCTCGTTTGACCTAAAAGTTTTCCCGAACCCGTATGAACCTGTGAGGATGTAAACAAGTAGATATACAAAATAACCAAACAGAGACACCAAAATTTTTAGCGTGGAAAACCTCTCAAGGGAGAGTAAAACCACGGGACTACTAGAGCCGCTTAAAATCCACTATCACCAAATTTGAGCAATACAAAGTCTTCCCTAGATACACTAGAGGCATACACAAACCATCATACGCTTGGAATTAACAACATCAAGCATATGGAAACTAACCAAGACTAAAGAGAAGAAAACACCCAAACCCAGCAGCTCTGTTTCATGGCTGTAGAACCTGACCTCCGGACGTGATAAACACAAACTCACCGTTAGATGTGATCACCAGGATGTTAGGAAGATCCTGCTAAAATTCACGACGTTCCAACGGTTCGATCTCCGGGAAACTACCGATTTCTGCTGCTGAATAATGAAGAAGACGAACAATTCTTGCTTCCTTTTTTCTTCTGCTCGAACTCTGTATCTAAGAATGGAAAAAATCGCTTTCTCAATTATTGTTGTTCACTTTTGCAGAGAGAATAATTGTGATTGCTTTTTTTTTTTTTTTAACGGTGGAAGTGGGTGGTGGTCCCCACTAGACAAAAACCACCAATAATTTTATGTGAGATGTATTAAATATTATTTGTATGTGTGCAATAATATTGTATGTGGGTAATATATATTGTGATATATATATATATATGTGTGTGTGTGCAATATATATTGTGATATATATATAGTATGTGTGCAATATATATTGTGGTATATATGTTGTACGTTGTGTGGAATGATATTAGTGTTCTAGCATGATAACTACGTCAATGTCTAAAACGAGCGAGTCGTGAAACGTGAAACCGTACGACTGATATTAACATGTAATGTTTAATATTAATTATGTAATAAACGTGCATTCAGGTTGTTCGAAAACTTAATCGTTCGTGCTTACACTTATTGATTTTGTGTGCATTCAAGGTGAGTCTTCACGGCCCCTATTTTACTTCTTTTCTTTTGGGGGAGAAAACATGCAAACATATTTTATAAATGGTTTTTAGTATTATTGATATCGCCTGTTACGTTAGTGCAAACATACTTGAAAATCCTTACATTCTCGAACCGTTAGTAATGTGTAGCGAGGTAATTCTGAGTAGTACTACTGGGTTTGACAAACCCCGCCCGGGCTAGTCGCGCTAGCTTGATTGGAGGTCAAACGAGTGCATTATTGACCTAACATTTGTCACTGTCTGGTGAGACGTGATGGGAAGGCAACAAACATACGAACATACAAACAGTCAGCTTCGGTTCGAAACGCTAAGTAACTTGATTATAGGCTAGCTACCTATCGATATGCTTTAATTTACTTTACCATTCTAACAGTTACAAACATTTTTATCTGTGATAAAACTGTGAACTCACCAACTTTATGTTGACACACTTTAGCATGTTTTTCAGGTAACAGGAACGCTTAAGCTCATGATGCACGATTAAGGACGCACTCAGGACATGCATTCATCAGATTCATTCATTTTGCATTAAACATTGTTTTGATATAGCATTTTCAGACTTTCAGTATTGTTTACATTTAGTTTATTCGCTTCCGCATTGTTATTCATTTCATTTACGTTACTCTGATTTAAGTCAAACATTATTTTTAAATTCATATAGTGCCATTTGATATGACCGTTTGAGATCCTGGTATGTCACACGCCTAACGGTAAAACCTCGTTTGTGGAAATTGAGGGTGTGACAATTTCAGCAATTGGGACTTCACTGCTATTCAGTCTGCCCTGTGTCTGAGCAGATGAACCATTTGTGAACTCTCCTATTCTAATGATTGCACCAGAAACAGTTTCAGTTCTAACCGAGTCTGGGTCAGGGGCAGTCCGGGCCAGTGACCTCCTTAAGTAGCTTTTTGGCAGTGAGAAACTTGGTGTGGTTTTGTGGTCTGAATTAGGTTCTTTTTCAGATTGATCAGCATTTGCCCTCAACCTTTGGAATTTTAGTTTCACCAGTTCTTGAATAGAGCTTGCCTTCCCAAATTATTAGCGTGGTGAGATCAATATACCGCAAGATTGCTAAAATATACATAGGTAAAATTTTCAATATCTTAATTAATACCTATTTATAGTAAACTGTATCTGATGCGTTGTATTGCATTGCATTTGTGCAAATCAGAAACACATCACTCTGCATTCAAGATAAACCACCAGTTAAGTTTTCGAGAAAAGAAAAAACCTATTCATAACCACCGAGCCTGATCACTGATCTCCATAACCTGACATAAACATAGTTTAGATTATATCAACTGATAAACAACATTATCTAAATAAAAGAAAAAACCTTTAAGCAAGATAAACTGTTGGAACTATTGAAGGAGGATCTCACTTGAGGCAATTTAGAGGCTCTCCATAAAACCTTGGAGACTTAAACTCCAGGCACCTCTCTTTGTGAAAAGTTTCGAGCTCCTTCATAAACACGCTTGCTCGTCCTCTGTTCCAGACTCTTCTTCAACAGTCGAATTCGGTTCTAAAAGGAATGACTTCTGGTTTTCTAGGGTTTTAACCCCCTCCCACTCCTCAAACACTTCATCCAACGCTTGTAGTGGCCTCTCATCATCCTCCATCGCATCATCTTCCCTAATTTCCCCTTCCGTCGAAATGAACTCGATTCCGTCTTAGGGATCAAAACTTCTTCACTGTTTACCTTTTCCTCCATCACTTCCTCTGCGTCGTTTTTGTCTTCTTTATTCCTACCGTCTCCACTACTACTGCCTGTTGGAGATGCTGACGGAGACAAAAAACGGTGTTCTTCACCATTCTCCATTAGCTCTTCTTTCTCAATTACCACCTCTGCGTCTACAGCTTTGACATCATCGTTTGAGCCTACTGCTACCGTTTCAGACCGATTCATTATGCCATTGATTTCACTCATCGTACCCTCATGCTCTGCATTACTCGCAACATCTGTGCTTTCAACAGCTAACCCTTTTTCGTCTGATGTGTTGTCTCCGGTGATTTCAATCCACTGTGATTAGGTTTTTCTTGCTCTTGATCTTCTTCCATCACCATTGCGTCTTCGTATCAGTAGCAATCAGTGAATTTGGTGTTTAGAATTGAGAATTGTTTTGCAAACCCTAGAAAAGTTTCCGATGGTGTCTCCCTCCCAAATCAAATTATACGGTGAGAAATCAATGTGATGATGATTAAGCTGCCATTGAAGGGGAAACGGATTAAAGCTTGTGCTCAGATGAACGATTTGGCGAGGGAGGCACCGGAGGGTCAGAAAGGGGTCGGAGGAAGTGAACAGGCGCGTCTTACCAAATCATGAAAATTACGATCCTACCCATTGTATATGTATTATATAGTAGTTAAGATGTACAATTGTACATAAATTACACATCATTATAATTGTTTAAAAAGTCATACATAATTGCGTAGTTATGCACACGTGTATAATTACACGCCAGCTTTATTTTATTTCTAAATCTATACAAATACTATACTCAAATTAAATATAATAATATTTTCTTTTATGATATATTTTTATTAATTAATAAAGCGTATGAAGGTTATTACATTTTTTTAAATTTGGTGGAACAATATTAACAAAAAAATGTTAACAAAAGTTGACTATTCCCTTTTCTCCTCTCATCCCTGTTTTAAATACTTTTTAATTAATTAAGATCTCTGGCTTAGGGGTGTTTAAAGTCGAAAACTGAAATTTAGATATCTGCATTTCGGATATTTAAAATTTTCAAATAGTAAAAATCAGTATCTGTATCTGGAATTTTAGATATCCAAAATTCGGATATCCTTTCGTATACGGATATGGATAGTGATTTGGATATTCGAAATTTATTTTTTAATTTTATATATTTTATTTTTACAATAATTAGATATATGCTATTATAAAATAATTAGGATATCCGAAATTTTGGATACGGATACAAATAGTGATTCAAATATCCGAAATTTATTTTTTATTTTTCATTTATTTTTATTAGTATTTACAATAATTAGATATATGTTATTGTAAAAAAATATAAAAAACAACTCATATCATAAAATTCTCAATATAAACAAAAATTCTCAACTTAGAATTAAAATATATTTAAAATTTAAAAATAAAAAAATATCTTTTAGTTTTCGGGTAATCGGATATCAAAAATTCGGATCCAGAGTTGGATTCAAATATTTTTGAACACCCCTACTTTGTCCCATCTAATTTTAGTCACTAAATTGTTTGATGAATGACTTAAAATATTTTTTATTTTTCACATCATTTTTAACATTTTATATGATCTTTTTTCCTCTATATAAACAAATCATAGGTTACGTAAGCGTCTTGAAATTTGTTTGGAAGACTTATATACAAGTAGTTGGAAGTTATTATAAATAGATGGAGAAGCTTACACATATAAACACATGTATGAACATTAGAACAATAGAACCTTTTCAAAGTGTGACGAATGGCGAAGGACCTTATACAAAGCGGAACAATTAGCAAGTGTGAATTCACATGAAAAAAAATATGCCCCAACAAAATGCGGATTACATTTAATAGAAAACATATAATTATGAGATTTGAAAATTTCGCCTAGGCCTCATTTTATGGTAATGAAACTCTTTTCTACTCAAACTTATCAATATGAGCTTTTGAAACTTTCACTAACCGCCAATTTAGCCCCTGTTGTTTTCAAACCATAACAAGTTTGATCCTTAGAGTTGTTACAAATATCAATTAGGTTTTTAGTAATGAAATTTTTATCCATTTACTAAAAATATAAAAGAATATATAAAAAAATCCATCCTTGTCCCTTTCGTCCGAAAACGAAATACTTCCTCTTCTCGTCACACTCTTTCATCACTCATCGTCTTTCGGCATTTCTTGTCACCTTCCACCTTTTGTCGTCCATCTCACATCATCCTCCTCCTCCTTGTTGCCCTTCTTCTCCACCAACAAATGAGCAAAATCTATCACCATCAACTTAATTCAACTCCTCTCTCTCTCTCTCTCTCTCTCTCTCTCTCTCTCTCTCTCTATTGTGGTAGTCCTCCAACTGTTAACCCATCCCAACCTCCACCAACTAGATATAGTAAAGCTTCTTTTATCATTCAACGTTCTTGAATTATCATTCAACGTTCTTGAATTATCTAGCAAAAACAAAAAACTATATGACCACCACACCTCCAACGAACCACCATGCATGTTGACAATCACACCTCCACCAAGACGAATTACATATGTAACTCATAACTAAATATACATATATTTTTTATTTTTGCGTAACTTGTGTTTTTATGATCACTGTACATGCTAAAAGAATGTTAATTCCATGTCAAATGATCACTTACCCTTATACTTAAAAGCAAAAGAAAAATATTAAATTTTTAAACAATCAATTCAAGACTACTATACCGGAACCTCCCTCGTCAGCAAATGATCATTTGACATGGAATAATATTATTTAAGTATAAGAAAGGTTCTGGTATAGTAGTTTTCAATTGTTTGTTTAGGACATATCCTTGACAAGTAAACATTTTAAGCAAACATTTTAGTAAACAATGTATCAAAGTGTCAAACTCCTTTAGATTTATTAATTATTATTGCATTATCTGATGTTTACATAGATACACGACTTTGTTTTTTAAGTAAAGTCAAGGTGAGTTGATGTTATAAAAAGTTGTCTTTGGTTTGGTGGTTAAGGTATTACCATTTTTAGTTCTCACCCCGGGTTCAAATCACACGGGTGTAAATTCTTTTTTTTCTTTCATTTTTTGTTTTTTAAATTTTGTTCATTTTCTTTGTTATTAATTGTAAACAAATTTATCATTTCGATATAGGTTTTAACGGTTTTAATTTTTAATATAAATTTACCAACGCTAAAATTTCGTTTTGGTGGGTTTTCTTAATGATTTTAAATTTTTCGACGTTTCAATGTTAATTTACTAAATAGTTTCGTTTTTGGTATAAATTTTTAAATTTTATCATTGTAAATTCATGATTTTACATGTTGTTTTTACTTTAATCTAGAACCATATTTAAAACTAAGTCATGTTTACACGACAATGCGAGAGAAAATTGTAATGTTTACGCCACAACACTTATATCAAGTCGTAATGCGTGGTCAATCACATGTTTAGTTTTATTAACGCTTTGGCGCCACATTTTTATGGTACAAAATCACCGCCGCAATGCACATAGCCGGCCCTGAGAAGGGCGGGTGATGTGAGTGTGTTGGAATAGTAATTTAAGGGTTTAAATGTTAAATATTATGTTTGATTACTAGTGTTTATACAATTGATTATGTTGAATAGGTTAACTAGAAGTTTGAAGTGATTTTGTAGGTAAAAAACCAAGTTGGAAGCTTACATGGTGAAACAAGATATTGGAAGGGTTAAGAAACAAAGATTTAAAGTGCAGCGGTAAAATTCCTACCATGGCCTACTGTAGGCACCGTAGGCTACGCCAGCATCAGCAAAAAAAAAACAACAGAAAGCCCCTAGCGTAGGCTACGCTGGCTGGCGTAGCCTACGCCAGGGCCTCGTGGAACACCTATAAAATCGCGTTTTGTTAGGTTTCACCCACCACTTACCCCCTATTCGACCTAGGACGATCTTTAGACGTTTTTTGGAAGTTCCTAAACCTGAAATTCACCATTCTACATCATTCCAACACCATTCACATCCGATATGCAAATCAACAGCGGTTTGAAGATCATTCAAGAACAATGAGCGACTAGTCTTCTCGTGATCTACTTCGGATAATAGGTTTTGTGTGATTAGATTTTCATTTGTATTTGACTTGTGTTGGGATTGAATTTTAGAACCCGTTAAGTTATTGATAAGTTTAACTCGTGTTTTGATTATTTAAACGATTGTTTTGGTTAATCATTATTTGAATTTTATATGATATTGCGCGAATCATATGGTTGTAGAGTTTGGTTGTCAATTGAATTGGTATTGTGTATTAAGACATATAAGTCTTGATTATCAATATCACTTAATCATTACACACAGAGAATCCCCATTAAGGATTTTTCATCAAGTTGGACTAAACGATTACCGAAAACCAAACCTTAATCCCGGAGTGGATTACTCTTCTCATAATTGTCTTCTTAATCAAGTTTACTCATTCACAATTTGTTTCTTATTTAATGTCTTATCATTCCAAAAATCTAAATTTTACAGCCAAGAGGCAATAGTTTAAGTAATTTGATAATTTGGTTAACTGTTTCTTACAAATCAATTTACAACACACCAACCACTAATTCCACGAGGTTCGACAACCCTACTTACCTTAACTAGTTAAGGTGAATAGAAACACACATTTAACATCTTATTTAATTGTTACTTCGACAACGATCAGCGGGGTAAAATGGACATTCATCTAGGGACCACTCACTTAAGAGGTACAATTTTTTTTAAATATTTCTTCACCATATATAATTTTTTTTATAAAAATAATAGTTATAACTTATAACCCAATAAAAAACTTAACCCAATAATATTTTCAAACCAAATATGTATCTTTGGGCCATTTGATTAACTCGATTAGTTAATTAGAAGTCAATTATTGTAAAACAAAAATACCCAAATTCTCTGAGTCATGATCCGTTGTTGTATGTATTTTGTTAAAATTGTTTTATGTAGTGAATTAACTCAATCGAGCAACCTATAAAAAATAGAAATTGAGGCATTCACAAATGAAATAGCATAAAAACGAAATAGCATAAGGCTACAATATTGTGTAGGGTAGTAAGGCCTTTGTATGACTGTCTACTTTGTTAGTTATTTGTGGAATGTGACTTCACAAGTTATCAGTTAGTTATTACGATATATCATTTTAATACTATGATTTGTTATGTTTATTGGTAATTTTTTTTCATTTCACTACTAGAAAATTGCTCTGTT
The DNA here is from genome assembly GCA_024085815.1 of Flaveria linearis. Taxonomy (NCBI): domain Eukaryota; kingdom Viridiplantae; phylum Streptophyta; class Magnoliopsida; order Asterales; family Asteraceae; genus Flaveria; species Flaveria linearis. The sequence goes on from CM044012.1 coordinate 61,655,167, forward strand.
TGTTACGCAAATTTCCGACGTAAAATTTTGTGTCAAAATTTACGACACAATTGCGACACATATCCTATAAAAACTGAAACCTTATATTTTCATCAAACTTTCGACAAGTGACAAAATTTTAAAACTCCGGATTTAGTCGCAAATGCATAGTAAATTTGCGATACAATGCTAACCCAAGTGAATTAAAGTCAAATTAGTCAATGATTTCGTCGTAAATGGGTAGGAAAAATAATATTAATATTGATACCATTGGTATTTTAAGGAAATAACAAAACGAAAACACGGTATTTTAAGGAAATAACAAAACAAAAACTCTAGAAATCATAAAATCGTCGCAAATGGGTAACACGATTTACTACACGTTTGCGACGCTATATATTGTTTATTGTTTTTATTATATTTTTGTTATTTTTTTTCTTAATTTTCACACACACTATATATTATCATTATGATCATTATTATTATTATAATGAAATAATATTACTAATATTAACATTGGGTATTATAGTTTAAACCCTAAATTTAAACAACCTAGTTTATATAATTTATTTGCTAGGACTCATGGATTTTTTCTGGCTCGTCCATGGTACTAAAATTAATCATCGAAAGCGGCCCTGGCAATGCGCAATTATTTCTTCTAGTTAAGTACTTAATTGTAAGTTAATATTTCATTACTTGAGGGAGTTAGAGAAATAAAAACGGACCATAGATCTGATGGAATAAGATATCCATACCAATATATGCATACAATATTATTTCACTTTTATAAAAGACTAGTAGTTCCGTTACATAACTATAGGTAGCAACATATCAAACACAACAAAATTCATAATCGACAATTTCTAAATGAATCAAACGAAATAATTATCATGTTTCACACATTTAGTATGCAGGAGTGATGTCATAGATCATGTGTTGGTTTAGAGATGAGACTTTGATCACACGTTTGTTAAAACTTTTCCAAATAAATGAGCAACATACTAGGAATCAAATCACTCTAAACAAGCTTTGTTACTTAAAATGACATAATGCGAACATATAAGTCCCCATTTTCAGTAAATGTAATTGATTTGGTTAAATATACACACACATACCATGTATGAATCATGTTGAAAACAATGCTTAATCATAAAATATATATATACTTAAATTTATCTAAATTCTCGTAATGAATTTGTTAAGATGATCAGTTTTAATTAAATCGGGTTAACCGGCTCCTTTATCTTATCATTTTACGTAAGAAAATTCATTTAGTGACAAAAACTTCAACAAAATCATTTCGTCATAAATTAGGTTGCGGGAAACAGTTTTTCAACAAATGTTTCTTGCACACCACTGAAAACATATATTCCTTACAAATTTTCAGTATAAACTTTCTCTAAGCACTTCCTACACAACATTACTACACATTCTCCTACCTACACAATATTTTCCTTTGCCTTAATTTAGGGTTTTCGGCCCATAAAAATTTTGTCGAAAATGCGCGCGTAGGAATTTCCAACACTTTATTCCGCATAATAATTTCACAGAATAACATCTTCTTTCTAGTAGTGATTAATTATACTACAATTAGTTGTGTATGTAAAGTGTAAATATTCATCTTGCAGTAAAAAAGAAATTATATCATGCATTAAATACCTCACTTTAGAACCTATATTTCTCTACTCATACAAGCCCATAAATACGCCGATGTCATGAGTCAACACACTCTGGCTGGTTTACTTTTTGCTTTGCATTAAATGGCCTTAAACCACCGAACCAATTTCTTCAATCCTTTGTAAGTTGTAACCCCACCCCCACCTTCACCTTAACTCATTAACCACAATTTCAATTCTTCCTTCTTCATTCTCGTTCTCCCACTAGTATCCTGCTAACCAATATGAGCACCCCCGGTTCGTTTAACGTCGACGCCGGTGGCACTAAAGATGACAACAAACCCAAAGAGTCCCCATGCTGAAACTTTTTGCATTTGCCGATTCGTATGATTACTTTCTTATGTTCCTTGGGTCCTTTGGAGCGTGTGTTCACGGTGCATCGGTGCCGGTGTTCTTTATTTTTTTCGGCAAGTTGATTAATATTATTGGGCTTGCGTATCTTTTCCCCAAAGAAGCGTCTCATAAAGTTGCAAAGGTATGTGGAGATTGTTTGTTTGATTATTCTTTGTACGGTGTTGAATAAAAATTAAAAATTTGTTTGGTTTGAAAGTTTTCTGAAATATAGCATTGTTTAATTTGATTTGTGTTTTTGGTTTCTCTTTTTCATTGGCAGTATTCGTTGGATTTTGTGTATCTTAGTGTGGTCATACTATTTTCTTCTTGGATTGGTAAGTCCTTAATTGTTTTTATTGTAATAGGTTTTACTGTAAATTAATTAAAAGAATAGAAAAAAAGAACGAATAAATCCTTGGGATTTGATGAAGCTGATAAATATATGCAAAGAATCAAATTATTCTATGCTATTTTCATGATTTTTTATTTCGCGTACTAAAATAATTACAATTTTAACTTGGAAATTTGAAAAAAAAAACTGGTATATAAAATTTAAATTCAAAATTAATGAAATGATTTTCTTGTACAGAATTTGCACCTTAATATGACAAATTGTTTTAATTAGTTCTTGATTATTATAATTAGAATTCATAACTAAAGTTCGAGTTTAACATTTTAATTTTAAAAGTCCAAACAAAGCATGGTTGTTTATTCACAATTGAAGATATGATATTTAATTAATGACAAGAGATTAGGATATAATAATACGTAATTAAGGAATTAAATGTGTGTATATATAGAGGTAGCTTGTTGGATGCACACCGGAGAAAGACAAGCGGCAAAGATGAGAATGGCGTATTTAAAATCGATGTTAAGCCAAGATATAAGTCTTTTTGATACTGAAGCTTCAACAGGAGAAGTCATTTCTGCAATTACTAGCGATATTATTGTTGTTCAAGATGCTATTTCTGAGAAGGTAACATCTAACTAATTTGTTTATTAATTCTTGTCCCAAATTTTATATGATTAATAAGATTATGATGTTTCATCCTACAAATAAAAGGTATTATTAGTGAGAAAAAAATTCTGTGTTTTTTGTATAATTTTAGTAAACAACCCCATAATTGTGAATTGAAAAGAAAAATACCCATCAAAATTAAAATATATTATGTATTTCTTGCAACTTGGTATTTTACATTTCCACCTAGCTATATGGAAAATCTTGATTGTTTTAAAAAAGATTTTATAAAGAGTATTGGGAATTTGGGATCGAATTACTTTGTTTGGTAAAAATTAGCCTTTTGTTTTGTCAGAATGATTAGCAACAGTTTTCATATATTATACGTAGTTAAAAACAATTATTTTTCGGAATATATAACGCATACAAGTGGTTGAAAGTTGTGTATCTTAAAATCTTAGAATAGCTAAAGGTTTTCAAAAAAAAAAAAAAAGCTAAAGGTTTTCAAAAGAAAAAAAAAGCTAAAGGTTTTCATATATATCCATTGATCATATAATAAATAATTTTAAAAGTTATTTAAGTATTAATTTTATTATATTTTTATATTAGTTCCGAAATAAAACCGTGCTACAAAATTGCAAAAAAGTATTCCTGAATTTACCAACCTTAAACCTTTTAACATTGTAAAATGATATAATACTTTGGCTTTATATAATGATAAATAAATACACATATGTATGCACGTAATAAAGTTCTTTGGCTTTAATAATAAATGTGTTAAAGAGTAGGTATGCAAATTAATTTTCAACCATTATTTTACTTTAATTAAATTCTTATACTATTATTGTAGTATAATTACATTCACAAATAAATCAAAAAGCCAGGTCCATTCAATACTCACTTTTACTCCAAAAACATGCAACTTACTTTTCACTCCACCATAAACAAATGAATTTCATCAAATAAAAATCAGCTACCATGTCCTCTATTGTTTCTACAAAAATATTTTACAACTTTATAACTGTTAATTAAAACAAATCGGATATTTAATTAAAATTTATATCTTTCTCAAGAACCATCAAGATTCAAAAATCGGATATTTAATTAAAATTTATATCTTTCTCAGAACCATCAAGATTCAACTTTTTTTTTTGTCAAATAAAGTATTAAATCAATTATTATGACTTTCATTGCAACAAAATCCCCATTGTGCAACATCCCTTTTTAATGAATATATTTTGACTTTGTTATTAATATATTCTAATATACTGATAAATTGTTTAAAAAACAAAGTGTGTATATATATATATATTAAAATAAAGTGGGAGGTGCAACTGAATATTGGGGGTGATTTATAAATGCCACATTTATTGGGGGGCGGTTTGTAATTAATGAGTTTGTAATCTTGTTGGGCAGCCTGGAGTTGCACCCACTGCTCTAATTGCCCATGCACCGCAATTATGGTGTTCTATCACGTACCCGATCACAACTCTCTTTTCTTTTTGTTTTTAACCCCCTCCGTAAAAAATAAGTAATATTTATTTACACTTTTTATTACTTAATTTGTATCATTTTTATTAAGTATTTTGTTTGAAAGAAAGAAGGATAATAATATATGGTTGGGTGCAGGTGGGTAACTTCATGCACTACATCAGCAGATTTTTATCAGGATTCATTATAGGGTTCGTTAGGGTGTGGCAGATAAGTTTGGTGACTTTGTCAATCGTACCCGCGATCGCAATCGCTGGCGGTGTCTATGCTTACATCGCCACTGGCCTCATCGCGCGAGTCCGAAAGTCGTACGTCAAAGCTGGTGAAATTGCTGAAGAGGTCTCTTTCTCTTTTACCTTACTCTCTTTGATATATAAGACAAGTTCGTACATACCAGTTACCAACAACCTTATATGAAAATGTGTCATCTTAACAATCAACCCCTTTTATAGAGAAAATCTAATTTTGTAAGGTACGTAATATTTATCAAATCTTGGAGATTAAAATTAATCAATAAACTCATGAAATTATAAACAAATAAAAAAAACCATTAAGAGTCAAATCAGTGTTCTCCTCCTGATAAGGATTAGGGTTTAAAGTCGGGTGTCACAAAGGCCCGACAACGCATTAAGCAGCTTTTGTCTATATCTAAGGCCCGTAAAATAGAACACTTGAGGAGTTTGTGACAACCCGACTCTAATATTCAAGGGCGCGTAAATATGGACAAAAACTCTGATAATGTTCTGTCCATATCGTCTAAACTATGAAACTCTAGTAACATTTTGTAATACTTTTAAGATGAATTGATTTGCAGGTGATCGGAAATGTAAGAACGGTACAAGCATTTTCGGGAGAAGAAAAGGCGGTAAATTCATACATTGCAGCCCTTTCAAATACTTACAAGTACGGGAAGAAAGCCGGTCTAGCCAAAGGCTTAGGCCTCGGCACCTTGCATTTTGTTCTATTCCTCTCTTGGTCCTTGCTCGTTTGGTACACGAGTGTCGTTGTCCACAAAAACATCGCCAATGGCGGGGACTCCTTCACCACCATGCTCAATGTCGTCATCGCTGGCCTGTAAGTCCACCTCTAGATACCCCTAAATGGTCAACCTAGCGGGTTGGATAACAGATCAAAATTATTTCTATTTGAAACGCATCTTTATAGTAGAGTTCATATACAAAGGTCGGGTTGGTTGACGCACAAACCCCTTTTACTATTATTATTATTATTAACTTTTTACTAGACCCGTTAAATGTACAACCTGATATTCATAAATAGAATGAGATGTTGTTGTGTCAATGTAGGTCACTTGGGCAGGCTGCACCGGACATCAGTGCATTCATCCGAGCAAAGGCAGCGGCTTACCCGATTTTTGAGATGATAGAGAGGAAAACCGTAACCAAAACGAGTGAGAAACAGGCCGGACACTAGCCAAACTGGATGGTCACATACGGTTTGATGATGTGCGGTTTAGCTACCCTTCACGACCAGATGTGATGATCTTTGACAAACTCCGCCTCGATATACCTTCGGGAAAAATTGTGGCACTTGTTGGTGGAAGCGGTTCAGGAAAGAGCACGGTTATATCGTTAATAGAGCGGTTCTACGAGCCACAATCGGGCCGGATTTTGTTAGACTCGATTGATATACGTGAACTCGACATCAAATGGCTCAGGACCAGATTGGGCTGTGAATCAAGAACCTGCTCTTTTTGCCACTACTATAAGAGAAATATTTTGTACGGGAAGGATTCGGCTACTTATGATGAGATCACACATGCTGCAAAGTTATCCGAGGCGATCACATTCATCAACAATCTTCCTGAAAGATTCGAGACACAAGTTGGCGAACGAGGGATACAATTATCAGGAGGACAAAAGCAACGGATTGCTATTTCACGTGCGATTGTGAAAAACCGTCGATTTTGTTGTTAGATGAAGCCACGAGCGCTCTTGACACAGAATCTGAAAAGAGTGTGCAAGAAGCGCTCGATCGTGTGATGGTGGGACGGACAACTGTGGTTGTTGCCCACCGTCTTTCCACCATTAGAAATGCAGACATAATAGCTGTAGTTCAAGGCGGAAAAATAGTGGAAACCGGGAGCCATGATGAGCTCATGGCCCGACCCGATAGTGCTTATTCATCACTCATTCAACTTCAAGAAACAGCTTCCTTGCATCGCACCCCATCTCGTGTTGCTTCCATGGGGAGACCTTCAAGGTTAGCCTTCCAATTCCCTAAACTCCTAGCTTTTTTTATCAGTATATATGATCCAATGAAGTTTATGGAATACTAGCTAACTTTTTCTTCCTTTTGGATCATGTCATATAGCATTAGATTTTCTCGTGAACTATCGCGAACAACCACGAGGAGCATAGGAGCTAGTTTTCATTCTGATCGTGAATCCGTGGGCAAGATAGGCATAGATGGTGTTGAATACACCAAGCCGCCACACGTTTCTTCAAAAGATTATACTCGATGATTCGTCCTGACTGGGTTATGGGTTAACGGGAACCATAGGCGCCCTCATTTGTGGGTCATGTATGCCTCTTTTGCTCTTGGGATTAGCCAAGCTCTTGTGTCTTATTACATGGACTGGGAAACCACACAGCATGAGGTCAGAAAGATTGCCGTTCTCTTCTGCTTTGGTGCCGGTGTAAGCATTACTGTTTACGCCATCACTCATCTATGCTTCGGGATCATGGCAGAAAGGCTCACTCTTCGTGTTCGTCAAAAGATGTTTTCAGGTAAAAAACAGAAAACAAAAACAATCACTTGCAGATCTCTACATCAAAACCTCAAGATTTATGATCTTTACCTTTTGCAGCTATCTTAAGAAATGAGATCGGCTGGTTCGATGACATGAACAACACAAGCTCAATGCTAGCTTCACGTTTAGAAAGCGATGCAACGTTACTCAGGACCGTAGTTGTTGACCGGACCACGATTCTCATACAAAATCTCGGTTTGATAGGCACTTCATTTGTTATTGCCTTCATATTGAACTGGAGGCTTACACTCATTGTTATGGCAATGTACCCATTGATCATCAGCGGTCACATAAGCGAGGTATTATCGCTTTCTCATAACACATTTTCTTTCAATCTTTTATAATGTTATGATCATGTTTCTTTTCAATCAGAAATGTTCATGAAAGGCTATGGAGGAGACTTGAGCAAAGCTTATCTTAAAGCTAATATGCTCGCCGGCGAGGCTGTGAGTAACATAAGAACAGTTGCAGCATTCTGTTCTGAAAACAAAGTGCTTGATCTTTATTCTCGAGAGCTCGTAGGACCTTCTAAGCAATCGTTTAATCGCGGCAGATTGCAGGCTTATTCTACGGTGTCTCTCAATTTTTCATCTTCTCATCTTACGGTCTAGCATTATGGTATGGTTCTGTGTTGATGGAACGAGGTTTATCCGGGTTCAAGTCAGTCATGAAGTCATTTATGATTTTGATTGTGACTGCATTAGCCATGGGTGAAACACTCGCAATGGCACCAGATCTTTTGAAAGGGAACCAGATGGTTGCATCGGTGTTCGAGGTTCTTGATAGAAGAACACAAGTTGTTAGTGATGTCGGAGAGGAGATAACTCGAGTTGAAGGGACCATTGAGCTGAAAGGTGTCAGTTTTAGCTACCCTTCAAGACCAGACATCTTGATTTTCAAGGATTTTGATCTGAAGGTTCGGGCCGGAAAGACAATGGCACTTGTGGGACAAAGTGGCTCGGGGAAGAGCTCAGTTCTCTCGTTGATTCTTCGGTTCTATGATCCAAACTCCGGGAAAGTCATGATTGACGGTACCCCTCTTTTAACTTTTATAAATAGAAATGTGCCTATCTGATAACAGTTATGTTTTATTTCAACATGATTAATGCGTCTAACATGTTGAAACATACATAAAAGTCTATTTGTAAGGCGTTAAAACTTCATAATTAACAGAAGTCAATCAAATCTATTTTGACCCGTTACCCACTGGTCTATAGCTTAGACACGTCGTGTATAATATCACCAAACCATGCAGGTAAGGACATCAAGAAACTGAAGCTAAAGTCTCTTCGAAGCCACATCGGCTAGTCCAGCAAGAGCCCGCTCTCTTCGCAACATCCATCTTCGAAAATACTCTATGGGAAAGACGGAGCATCAGAAAGCGAAGTGATCGAAGCGGCTAAACTAGCGAACGCGCACACGTTCATCAAGCGCCCTCCCGGAGGGCTACTCAACAAAAGTTGGCGAACGAGGTATCCAGCTCTCAGGTGGACAAAAACAAAGAGTCGCGATAGCACGAGCCGTGCTAAAGAACCCAGCCATTCTTCTACTAGACGAAGCCACAAGCGCACTCGACGTCGAGTCAGAGCGAGTGGTTCAAGCGGCATTGGACCGGCTAATGAAGAATCGAACCAGTGTGGTGGTTGCACACCGGCTATCGACCATTAAGAATGCGGATGAGATATCGGTGATTCAAAATGGTAAAATAGTGGAGAAAGGGACACATTCGAGTCTAGTGGAGAATGAAAATGGGGCGTACTCGAAGCTAATCAACTTACAGCAGCAAGAACACCATCGTCGTAAATAATGATAATAACGGTCGGGGTTTTTGAACGGATGTTGGGCCGGTGAATGTTGTATCTTGTTTTACACATGATTATTATAGTTTGTTTATCACCTTCATAATATGATTTAATTAAGGCGTGATTAAGCTATTGTTTCTACTGCATTTTGGAATTAGAATTCTGCCGACTAGATCGAATTGTGATTAACGAATTAGGGTTCATAACATAAGATGAAAACTGTGAAATAATGTTAAATCGTATCAGATCATTTCTTACAAGATGATTACCTCAAGGAAGTGAGGACGAAGATCCTTAACAACGGCTCCAATGTTAAAGTAATCGGGTCACTGCAATCAGAAGAGCGCCTTTTGTATTTGGTACCAAACCAAAAACGGTACTCCGGTTCGCTTGATTCAAAAAGGGGCCTACTAAAGAGACGCCCTCGGGGATAAATAGACGCCCTTCTTACGGCCGTAAGGCCCTTCACGGGCCGTATGGCCTGTCGGTAGTCAAATCAGTCATTCAAAAACGTAATTCAAAACGTAACGGCCCGTTAATATGAACACGGGTCGTATCTCTTAACGGCCCGTGAAGCTCGTAACGGCCCGTTTGGATTTCCCCTTACGGGCCGTGAACTTCTTTACGGGTCCTAGTTTCACCTTTAATAATTTGACGAGATATATTATTCCTCGTTTTTCGTGTAATTTTGTATTTATTACGTTATTTGATATGACGTAATATTCCTCGATAGTCGTGTAATTTTGTATTTATTACATTATTTGATATGACGTAATATTCCTCGATATTCGTGTTAATTATGTGACGAGATGCAATATTCCATTTCAACTACTATATAAACGTTAGTTTATAAATTCATTTCATAATTCAAATTCTACGATATAAATTCATTTCATTTCAACTACATAAACGCAATATTCCATTTCAAGTACTATATTAACGTTAATATTTAATGTTACGATGTCTTTCTGGGATAGCAACTATTTATTCGGTTCGGAATCTAACTATTACCCTCAGGAGGGTTACGGTTATTACGATGAGGCTGCTTCAAACTATTTAGGACAGTTCGCGTCCAATTACGGCGGGAATGACGGCGGCGATGACGGGGTGATAACGGTGGCGATAGCAGCGGGGATAATGACGGTTCTGGTTCCGGTAAAAAGGGTTTATACGACACGAATCAGTTATAAGATATATCATATTTAATTTTACTTTCATTTTACTATCATTTAGTAATAACTAACTAAAAATATTAAATTGATTAGGTTTTCTCATCTCGTGAAGAATTAGTTGATTGGGCAACTAACGTGGGGCGAGAAAATGGGTTCGTTATTGTCACCAAACGTTCAAAAAGAAATTCGAATGGTTTGGTGGTTAAAATTTGGTTGAAATGCGATCGGCGTGGTGTATATAAGGGAGCATCCATCTAAGAAAAAGTGGCACGAAAAAACAAACTGTCAATTTGAATTGCAGGGTAAGTACCAGATGCAGAGAGATGGGTGGATTATAGTTGTTGTGGATGATACTCATAACCATGAACCTGCTGAACACCTGGAAGGACATGCATACGCAATGAGGCTCACCGAAAATGAGCTTTCTACTGTAAAGAATCTGACCGAGCAAATATTGACCCTCGAAACATTCTAGGCACGTTGAGGGAACAAAATCCCAATAACGTGTCTGTGTTACGAACCATATACACGCTCGGCAAAAATAAAAAAGTCCACCAGAATTGGTGAAACCCCAATGCAGGTTTTTTTCTATACTACAACAACATCAATATATTTACACCCCTCACATTGATGAACCGACAAATACCGTCGACGGGTTTTTTTTTATACATCCCACATCTCACACATTATGGCGTGCGTACCCACACGTGCTGATGATTGACACAACATACAAACTAACTTGTATAAAATACTTTTGTTCAAATGGTTGGTGTGACATCCACCCTGAAATCTTTTTCTGTTGCTCACGCATTCATTGATTATGAGTGTGAAGCCAACTTCAGATGGGTGTTAGAGCAACTAAAAGCAACGCTGGAAGATAAGTGTATGGAGCCCCGTGTTATACTAACCGACCGAGACCTCGCTCTGATGAATACGTCAGAAGAGTTTTTCCAAGTGCTGTTCGATTACTTTGCAGATGGCATATTTCGGAAAATATTGCTAAACATTGTAAGGCGAGTTTTTCAAATGAAGAGTGGGGTGCTTTTCAGCATGTGTGGTCGGTACTTATTAACTCTGAAACGGAGGACATATACGCTTATAATTACGACCGGCTTTATCGCAGATTGGTGTCCAACCATTCAAGTAAGTTTTCTAGTGTTATTCTTAAAAAATATGTATATTTACATAAAAATAAGTGCATTTTTTAAATAGGAGTGCTGATGTACCTCAAAAATAACTGGTTGGACCCCTACAAAGATTGATTTGTGTCGGCGTGGATAAATAGAAGTTATAACTTCGTCAGCACACAACGAACCGAGTTGAGAGCCAACATTCGTTGTTGAAAAGTTACTTGAAAGCAACCAATAGTACCCTGGATAGATTTATTCCTTTCATTAATAATATCTTAGCTACCCAGAAAATTGCTATAAAAGAAAGTTTTACCAAAAGCAAAATCATGCTTATGGTGCAGCATAATCATGAAGTGCTTAAATTGCTGCGAGGTAACGTTTCTATTGCGGCTTTGGATATGTTAGTCGGTGAGATTAACAGGATAAATCATCTAATTATATCCAAAGAATCATGTGGCTGCCATTTTTTTACCAGCTTTGGTCTTCCGTGTGCTTGTAAATTAAACAATTACTTTCAAACAGGTGAATGTTCTTTTACGTTTTTTTATTTTTTCATGAAACTTTTATTATATTTTATTAATATATTATTTTATAGGTCAATGTATCCCGCTCGATGCCATTGATGTTTTTTGGAGGAAGCTAGATTTTTCACCCGCGTATATGTACGGGAGGTTCAAGTAGATGTACATAAAGAGATGGAGATGGTGACAAAACATTTACTTGTCCAACCCGAAAATGTGAAAAGATCTTTGATTAATATTTTCAAATCTTTCATTAATCATTCAAAAACGGATAAAAAACCTCCTAAAGTTCAAACACATACACGGGGTCGTCCAAAAAAGATAAGCAAAAAGAAACAATATTAGACCCCCCAGACATAGTTCATATGTTGCAACCGAGAGAAATTTTGAAGGTCCGCCAACATATTCAAGTTCGGTGGTGAAGTCAAAAACAAGGGCCTTTGCAGCGCAGTCAATCCATGTCTTCAAAATCAAGAGCCAAAGATGGATTATCTCAACAGAGTTCCAAGTTTTCATATATCCCGGGCGACGAAGATAAAAACAATTTTTTCCGGTTTAACCGCTGGATTCCATCATTCTTTTTCCCGTATATTTCAGGTGCGGATGATGTTTTAGCGGACGGCAATTGTGTTTTCGTGCTATAGCACTCGCATTGAGATATGGTGAAAATCACTGGCGTTTTATACGTACGGAACTTATATCTGAGTTGGATGAAAACAGACATATGTACGCTGCGATGTTTCCTGATATAAACGAAATAAGGGGATCATTAAACTGGAACGGTTAGGTGCGGCTCCACACAAAAATTGGATGACAGTGCCACCTGCTACAATCCTTATTGCTAACAGGTTTCGAGTGGTTATAATTTTTATATCGATCGGAAACTCCGCTACTTTTTTCCCGTTCTGGTTATCTCCTCGTGATATCAGTGAACATCATATAATTTCAATTGCTTATGTTCAAGATTGCCATTTCATTAGAATTCGATTAGTGGGTGACTATCCAATGCCTGTTCCGAGCAAATATTGGCATTTGTACAAAACAGAAACGCCAATGATTGGGAGGCTATATACGGAAGTCGAATTCAAAAATATCTTGAACTAAGGCCCGTAGACCCGGTTGAACATGTAGATTTAGTATAGTTTACACATTTATCAATTCTTTCAATTCTTATTTATTCAATTCTTTATTGTTGTTGAATTGTAAACATGTAATCTATTATTTATTCAATTCTTTATTGTTGTTGAATTGTAAACATATAATCAATTCTTTCGTTTTCCAAAGAAAAATGCAATAAGAAGATTATCGAATTTTTCTTCAACCTTTGAATTTTGTTTATATGAGCTGGGCATTTGGTTAGCATAAAAGGTGTGTAGGAATGTTAATGATATGATATGCATAATATATGTTGAGATTCAAGTATGTTTTTCAGTGCAACTTTTCCGACTGAGATTCAAGTACGTTTATATAATTGCAGAGCCTGGCGTCGGATTTTCTGAAGGATTATATTTCTTTATGTGGGACGAGTAGGTTCAAGTACTGATTTTATTCTCCAAAAGGTTGATTTAATATTATTCGTACAAACCACTTCCTCCACAAGCACAACCAATTGTAAACATATAATTAAACATTTAAACATCATCCAAAATAACTCATAATATATAACATAATTTTTCAATTTTTTTACATGAAAGGTAAATAAAACAATAAAATCCTACTATCTATGCATCATGACCACCACCAGCATCACCACCACCAGCATCCTCCGCATCACCACCACCAGCAGCCTCCTCGTCATCACCCGCAGGGTCTGACAAACGGAGGCAACTCCGGCCGAGGGGGGAGGTCGATACCCTGGCTAGCAGTGAAAATGCTGCACGCATCCGCCGTCCATACTAGCAAGGCCTGGGACTGGCGTAACAAATGTAGTGCCTCCGCCATAAACTCCCCCATCGGCGGAATCTGCCGAATGATGGTCCTGGGAACAGGCGGTGGGACGGTGGTCTGGCGTGTGGCTGGGGCTGTGATATGATAATAAATATACATGTTTTTAATATGTATCTTTGCATTTTAAGTCATTTTTTGTTACAAAATTCAATATTTAGACCTTATTTGTGTTTTATTGAATCTTGTAGGTTTCGGATGAAGCTCGGTGATTTTTGTGAAGAAAGTCCAAGATTTGAAGAGGTTCAAGAGGAAAAATGCTCCTGATATGATCATATTCAGCTGAATATGGCCATATAAGCTGTCAAATCTCAAATAGCCCCTTTTTGATGCTGAATATGGTCATATCACTTCAGATATGGCCATATTCGGGGCAGAAAACGGGTTTATAACCCTAGTACACCTCATTTCAAAAAAAACTTTCATTTCTTCCAAAACTCTAGCCTCTCAAAACCCTTTAGGTGTCTTTGAACATTTCTCAAGAGTTTTTGGAGGATTTGAAGGTCAAGATTGAAGATTTCACACTTTCAAGAAGAATCTAACATCATCCACCCATTTCCTCTCAAAATTGGTTTGAATTCCTCTAGATCTACTATGAGTTCTTCCATGTTCTTGAGTTTGGGTGTGTCTTTTGTAAGCCTTATGGGCTAAACTCTTATTATCACTTGGATTAGATGAAACTTAGTTTGATTTAACAACTTGTACATGATTCTTGGTTTGTTTATGTTTATGCTATGATGAAACTTGATTATTCTTCAATGATTGTGTGTGTTTGTTCTAATTTGATGAAATGTTCAACCTTGTGGGTGTTGTAAGCATGTTATGTTGGAAAACTTCATGTTCTTGCAAGACTTATGCATATAATTGCATATTTTGTATGTAATTTTGTGACATATGACTAGGAATGGTGAATGAAGGTTGAAGATTTAGTAGAATTGGTTAAATGTGCATCCTTATGCTTATGTTTGAGAAAACCATAGTGTATGTCATAAATATCTCTTGTCATTGGTTATGAATTGTTTTGTAATCGTGGTATGAAGTTTATGAGTTGAAGAGTAATTATAGTTTGTCTATTTTTCCAAGTTTAGGTGGTCATCATGTGTTTATCGTGTTAACTTTCCAAAGATTTGTGGAATTAGGTAACCCTAACGGGAGTCTAATTCATCTTTAACATCGACATAATTATATCATTAATTTTTCATGGCATAACTTTAGGTGGCTATTGTGTGTTTATCGTTTTAGCTTTCCGAATGGTTATATGTTTAGATATCCTTGACGGGAGTTTAGGCTACTTCCATGTTCCATGTGTAAGAAATGGTCTCACCTCGAATTTGTGCTAGTTGTTAATTCTATGCTAAGTGGAATCAAAGTCCAAGTGGTATATTTAATTGATTGTGTATCTTCATCTTTACTTTCTTAATTTACTAGTTTAATTTGTTAATCGTTTTAGTTAACTATAATACTCACAAATCCAAATTCAATTGATCGGTTAAATAGTGATGATGATTTAATATTGGGAGCCATTGTGTCCACGGATCGATACTCGGTTCTTACCTAAAACTATACTATTATGCGATAGGTGCACTTGCCTATTGTGTGTAGTTGGTTTAAGAGTGATAACGTTTCTTAAATAAAAAACTCAAATTGTGTGAAAAATCCTTATTTAAAATATATACACTTTACACACATCAAGTTTTTGGCGCCGTTGTCGGGGACACGGTGATTTCAAGAAAGATCGAAGTTGCTACTTTGACTATTTGTGTATATCTTATTTTCGCATTTTACATTTTACTAGTGTTTATCTTTTGTCCCTTTTTACGGTGCTTGGTATGTGTTGTGTTATCAGGAAGCTTATGCCACATCTTCACCTGTCGAGGACCTGATTGAACCATATTCAAATCCGGAAAAATTACTTAAGAGAAGAAACTTAAGGGCAAAATCTATACATAGCTAAGGAAATCGATAGTCATATCAGCTGAATATGGTCATATCAGGAGCATTTTTCCTCTTGAACCTCTTCAAATCTTGGACTTTCTTCACAAAAATCACCGAGCTTCATCCGAAACCTACAAGATTCAAATAAAACACAAATAAGTGCCTAAATATTGAATTTTGTAACAAAAATGACTTAAAATGCAAAGAAATACATATTAAAAACATGTACATTTATTATCATATCAAACATCCCCACACTTGAACTTTGTTTGTCCTCAAGCAAACTCTCATGCAACCATTTAACAAAAGAAATCCGATTTACATATTTTCTTATTAGTTTACTTTAATTAGTTCTTACTTTATTTATTTTTATTTTATTTTATAAAAAAAACCGAAAATGTTGTCGTCATTGGAGGTGTATTGCGTTATTTATAGTGAAATCGTGTTAAGAAAACTGATTTTGGGACTTAATATGAAGGTATTATAAGTTAAGGGTAATTTTTGAAAAGAACATTAATATGACCATATTTAAATAAATAGGACCATATTAACTGATTCAATATAAGATGGAATTGAGAAAAAACTTACTGATATGATCATATTGAAACAAATATGGTCATATTGGCTGAAAAAAAAATTAAACACCCTACAAAACAACAAATTTGACCATCTTTTTCTCATTTTCCCCATCTTCATCTCCCCCACACCTTCATCTTCTCCCACCTTCATCTCCACAACCGAAGGTACCACCACCGCCGCCTCCTTTCCACCTACCGCCGGCACAACCGCAGCCGCCACCACCGCCATCCACAACTATGACTGCCATCTCCACAGCCCCCTTCCGATCCCTCACCCCTTCTTCCCTCTTCTCGAGCAACCACAACCGCGTCGCCACCACCACCGCGCGACCACTACCCCGCGACCACCAACCCACCCACACCCTCTTCCACCGTCGCCCTCCATCCCATCCCCAACCGTGAACCACCACAGCCACCTGCTACACCCTCATAGCAACCCACCTCTTTCTCTTTTGTTTTTCACTTTTGTGGCTTGTTTGGGTATGGTTCTGTGATCTTCTTTTCATTTTATTGTTATTATTGTTAGTATATTATTATTATTATTGTTAGGGCAGATAACAAGTTGCTAATGAAGCTGAAATTTTGTTTCAATTTTGTTTTCAATCAACTTATGAGTATGAATATGAAGCTGAAATTTTGTTTCAAAATCAACTTATGTGGGTATGAATATGTCAATTTTCTTTTAATTTTGTTTTCAATTTTGTTAGGGAAAATGAAGCTGAAATTGTTTTAGTTTTAAGTGTAGAGAGTTTCTTGTGTGTTAGTTGCTAATGTAAGTTAAATTAAGAAAAAAAAAAAACATGACATGGTCAATGGTTGTTGATTTATATGTTGTTCTTCATGATTTTGGTAAACTTTAGGTTGTTGGGTGTCGTTTTCTTTCTGTTTTTATGTTATAACCGTCTTCACTTGACTTTTGTTTAAACGGTATGATTTGGTGAAACTTGTGTTTTTCTTTTAGTAAACTTCTTTAATGAAATAAGTTGATTTGGTTTCTTGCAATGATTAGGCATTAACATGTCAAAATATGTTAACTTTGTTTTCATATTTCTATCATGTTTGTTTTAATTCTTTTACAAGAATCAAAATTGACATATTGTATTTCTTTTGCAGGTCATGGCCAATGATGATCTTCATCCGTTCCTTCATTTGAAAGTGGCAGTCAGGCTGCGAAGAAACTTTTCACCATTCAAAACAAGGAACTAATAGCAGGTCACACTATCGATTGGAAAGCTTTGGATGCTTTGGGTGAACCAACCGCGTTAATGCACTCCTCTCCCGTCCTTGGAAACGTTTGTTTGATATCAAACATCATCAATACCGCGTGCTTGTATTGGAATTTTGTTCGACCTATCAGTTTGATCGTAAGATCAAAAATCTTAAGGACGCAAATGGCATTCAATTCCAACTTGGTGGTCGAAAACATACAATGTCTGTGGCAGATCTCGGAGTGATGATGGGTCTTTACACCGTAATGAGACTAGTAGGAATATCTTTAAACAGGGTTTGAAGTCGACATCAACTGATAACCTAGTCGCGTTATGGGCTGAGATCGGTTCGGGAGAATACGATTCTACATCAAGTAAAAGCACCCAAATGCGAGACCCCCTTCATCGCTACTTTCATCGAGCACTTTCGGGCAATATTTCTGGACGAGGTTCAAGCACGGGTGTTGTCACTGAAAATGACATGTTTTTTCTATATTGCCTTATCCGGAAGCAGCCATGTAACTTGGCCTACGTACTCGCTATGTTTTTCTCAAAATGTTCCGGTAGAAAGCATAGTAGCCTAATCTGTGGAGGAGCGTTCATCACTCAACTGGCTTCATCTCTTCATCTGTTGGACGCTGATAGCCTCGTTGGAATTTCTTGTTCTCATCAAACGAAGCTCATCAATAAATCAATGTTGATCAATATGAGACTCGCTGCATATGAGTCAGCAGATGGATGGTATTGGTTGGACTCTGAAGAGAAAGAGATGTTTTCCCCTGAATATGGAGATAGGCACATCGACTTGCATTGCGAATGCAGAGGCTCATCCGATAGCACTTATTGATGGTGACGGAGCCACAACACCATCTCCGCCACCGCCCGTTGATAACTCTTCTGATTTAGCTCACATTCGTGTCGGGGTGCATTGGATAATGCAGGTTATAACAAAGTGGGCTGCTGAAAATGAGTTTGGTCTTCCTCCTCCTCCTTTTCCTATACCAACTTCCCAACCTCCACCGCCTGAGCAAACAGAGCAGCAGCATGGTCCATCAGATGATGCAGATGTGATGGAGGACTAGTCTGACGACCTCACATCTTCTTTTATGGTTCCTTTTGCGTTTGAGTTGTACTTTTTGGTATTTTGGTTGTACAAACTCATAACGTATTTGTGTTGTTATTTCCTTATGTTCGTTTACTTTATGTACTGTTTATTTATGTTGTTTTTTCTTCTTTGTTTTTGCTAAACTTATTGCTTTGTTCTTGAAGTGTTGTTATTGCTAGTTTTCGTGGAATCTTGAGAGTGATGATTTGCTTAGCGGACGCTTGAGATTTTGTTGGGCCTCTTTCTTGGATTTCTTCAGGGGAGTTTTCTGTTTCACCTTCTTTCCCCCCCCCCTCTCCCCATTTGTTTCTTACATTACATTACATGTATTGATACATTGAGGACAATGTATGTTTCAAGTGTGGGGATGTTTGGGTTTTTGTGAACTTTTGCAAGTCTTTTACGTATATCTCATTGCACCTTAAAACAATCCCATTTTTGACAAAAATTTTTCAAAAAGTTGAATAAATGACATCCATTTATATTCTTTTAGATCTTAAACCATGATTGAATTGTTAACATCACAGAACTAAGAAACCAAGTGCATTATGATAAAATGTTCAGATGTTCAGTGAGCATTGCAAGTTGAAAATGTGATATTTATGCATGAGTTTGAACTTTACCTTTATCCCTCCATTTCTGTAAGCTTATTTGTGCCTCTATTACATGAAATCATATGATTTAGTGTTTGCTTACATGTTTGTTGATTCTTGAGTGTGCCAAATGTGCATCCACGTGAGAACTTGCTTAGGATATGCATTTCAAGACCATAAACTGAGTTTTTGTATGAAAATGACAGAGGCATTAGGAATACCCACCTTATAAGCCATTTTTTTCTTTATCTTACATTTCACCCAATTGTTACCATTAGTCACCATGTTGAACCATTTTCCATTTTTCTTTGTTATTACCCACATCATTAGCTACTTAGCCAAATTAGCCATTTTTATCTTTTAACCTTGTGATAAAATTCCGGTTATTTCTAGTTGTCTAAATTTTGGCATCGAATTGTTTAATGCTTACTAATTTTAATTAGACGTCCATTGTTCAAAAAAGAGAAAAAAAAAGAAAAAAAAGAGAAAAAGAAAAATATGAATAAAAAAGAGAGAGAAAAAGAAAAACAAAAAAATTGAAAAAAAAAACTGAAAAAAAATGTCATATTATGTTGTCTAGAATAGGAATAAATAATGTGAGTTATTTGATGCATAAGAAAGAACAATTTTCATGCATATCTCACGTTTAGTAGATTTGTATTAGTTTAGTTATATTAAATCGTGTGTATATATTAGCGTAAATATCATACTTAGCATCTAGACTTCCGGAATTTTTATCGGTTTAAACCACTTTTACCAAAAATTCCATACCTTTTTTACCCAAGCCCCGTTACAACCCGTTAAAAGTCCTCTTGTTTTATGCATTCTCTTATGTTAATTGGTGGAGATTTGACCCCTTTGCAAGCTTATTACTATGTTTGTATCATTGGTTGGCATTGAGTGATTCACTTATACACTTATACATACAAATAACCGAGTGTTGAGTGATTTTTATGAGCGGTTATACTCATGCATAAAAGAAACTTCGTAGGCATGTGATGCTCATTTGAACATTTCTGAAAGGGCAAGCTTAAACACTCGGTTTCTTTTATGAGTGTGCCATGTTTGATAGTTATTATGAGTTTGAATCTTCATGTAACAAATGGTTTGTCTCTCACCATCTTTTATGTCAATGGGATTTCTTTTGTTAAATGGTTGCATGAGAGTTTGCTTGAGGACAAGCAAAGTTCAAGTGTGGGGATGTTTGATATGATAATAAATATACATGTTTTTAATATGTATTTCTTTGCATTTTAAGTCATTTTTGTTACAAAATTCAATATTTAGGCACTTATTTGTGTTTTATTTGAATCTTGTAGGTTTCGGATGAAGCTCGGTGATTTTTGTGAAGAAAGTCCAAGATTTGAAGAGGTTCAAGAGGAAAATGCTCCTGATATGATCATATTCAGCTGAATATGGCCATATAAGCTGTCAAATCTCAAATAGCCCCTTTTTGATGCTGAATATGGTCATATCACTTCAGATATGGCCATATTCGGGCAGAAAACGGGTTTATAACCCTAGCACACCTCATTTCAAAAAGAAACTTTCATTTCTTCCAAAACCCTAGCCTCTCAAAACCCTTTAGGTGTCTTTGAACATTTCTCAAGAGTTTTTGGAGGATTTGAAGGTCAAGATTGAAGATTTCACACTTTCAAGAAGAATCTAACATCATCCACCCATTTCCCCTCAAATTGGTTTGAATTCCTCTAGATCTACTATAAGTTCTTCCATGTTCTTGAGTTTGGGTGTGTCTTTTGTAAGCCTTATGGGCTAAACTCTTATTATCACTTGGATTAGACGAAACTTAGTATGATTTAACAACTTGTACATGATTCTTGGTGATGTTTATGTTTATGCTATGATGAAACTTGATTATTCTTCAATGATTGTGTGTGTTTGTTCTAATTTGATGAAATGTTCAACCTTGTGGGTGTTGTAAGCATGTTATGTTGGAAAACTTCATGTTCTTGCAAGACTTATGCATATAATTGCATATTTTGTATGTAATTTTGTGACATTTGACTAGGAATGGTGAATGAAGGTTGAAGATTTAGTAGAATTGGTTAAATGTGCATCCTTATGCTTATGTTTGAGAAAACCATATTGTATGTTATAAATATCTCTTGTCATTGGTTATGAATTGTTTTGTAATCGTGGTATGAAGTTTATGAGTTGAAGAGTAATTATAGTTTGTCTATTTTTTCCAAGTTTAGGTGGTCATCATGTGTTTATCGTGTTAACTTTCCAAAGATTTGTGGAATTAGGTAACCCTAACGGGAGTCTAATTCATCTTTAACATCGACATAATTATATCATTAATTCTTCATGGCATAACTTTAGGTGGCTATTGTGTGTTTATCGTTCTAGCTTTCCGAATGGTTATATGTTTAGATATCCTTGACGGGAGTTTAGGCTACTTCCATGTTTCATGTGTAAGAAATGGTCTCACCTCGAATTTGTGCTAGTTGTTAATTCTATGCTAAGTGGAATCAAAGTCCAAGTGGTATATTTAATTGATTGTGTATCTTCATCTTTACTTTAATCAAGTTAGAAGTGGCTTCTATTGCAAATAAAATACGAGAGGGATGATTAAGATGGTATGGACATGTCAAGAGGAGACCAATGGCAGCACCGGTCAGAGCAGTGGAGAACATCAGCATAGAGGGTAGGAAGAGTAGAGGACGACCTAGGTTGACTTGGGAAGAGAAAATTAGGCGAGATATGGAACACTTGCACCTCTCTGAGCATATGATCGAGGATAGGAGTGACTGGAGACGTAGAATTAAAATTAAGGACTTTTAGTGGTTTCTGTAGCTAGGAAAGGACTTTGTTTACTTGTTACGGGGCTTGATGTGTATGTAGTACGCGTAGACCTTCTTAGGGGAAACTTGCGGCTTTCCTGATGCATGTTTGTTCATTTTATACTTCCCTTTGGTGATATCTTAATGCTTTGAATGCTTGCTGTATGATGTGTGCTGTACCATATACCATATATCATAAATCGTACGTTTGATTATATAATTCTACGGCTTTCCTGATGCATGATTATTTGATTATTTTGTATCGAGCCAGGGGTCTCTTTGGAAGCGGTCTCTCTACCTATCTGGATAGAGGAAAGACTTGCCACCACCTACCCCTCCCAGACCCTGCTCTTGAGTGGGATATACTGGGTTTGTTTGTTTGTTTGTTTAATTTGTTAATCGTTTTAGTTAACTATAATACTCACAAATCCAAATTCAATTGATCTTTTAAATAGTGATGATGATTTAGTATTGGGAGCCATTGTGTCCACGGATCGATACTCGGTTCTTACCTAAAACTATACTATTATGCGATAGGTGCACTTGTCTATTGTGTGTAGTTGGTTTAAAAGTGATAATCGTTTCTTAAATTAAAACTCAAATTGTGTGAAAAATCCTTATTTAAAATATATACACTTTACACACATCAAGTTTTAGTTAACTATAATACTCACAAATCCTTATTTAAACTAATTTTTTTTTATGTCAATGGGATTTCTTTTGTTAAATGGTTGCATGAGAGTTTGCTTGAGGACAAGCAAAGTTCAAGTGTGGGGATGTTTGATATGATAATAAATATACATGTTTTTAATATGTATTTCTTTGCATTTTAAGTCATTTTTGTTACAAAATTCAATATTTAGGCACTTATTTGTGTTTTATTTGAATCTTGTAGGTTTCGGATGAAGCTCGGTGATTTTTGTGAAGAAAGTCCAAGATTTGAAGAGGTTCAAGAGGAAAAATGCTCCTGATATGATCATATTCAGCTGAATATAGCCATATAAGCTGTCAAATCTCAAATAGCCCCTTTTTGATGCTGAATATGGTCATATCACTTCAGATATGGCCATATTCGGGCAGAAAACGGGTTTATAACCCTAGTACACCTCATTTCAAAAAAAAACTTTCATTTCTTCCAAAACCCTAGCCTCTCAAAACCCTTTAGGTGTCTTTGAACATTTCTCAAGAGTTTTTGGAGGATTTGAAGGTCAAGATTGAAGATTTCACACTTTCAAGAAGAATCTAACATCATCCACCCATTTCCCCTCAAAATTGGTTTGAATTCCTCTAGATCTACTATGAGTTCTTCCATGTTCTTGAGTTTGGGTGTGTCTTTTGTAAGCCTTATGGGCTAAACTCTTATTATCACTTGGATTAGACGAAACTTAGTATGATTTAACAACTTGTACATGATTCTTGGTGATGTTTATGTTTATGCTATGATGAAACTTGATTATTCTTCAATGATTGTGTGTGTTTGTTCTAATTTGATGAAATGTTCAACCTTGTGGGTGTTGTAAGCATGTTATGTTGGAAAACTTCATGTTCTTGCAAGACTTATGCATATAATTGCATATTTTGTATGTAATTTTGTGACATTTGACTAGGAATGGTGAATGAAGGTTGAAGATTTAGTAGAATTGGTTAAATGTGCATCCTTATGCTTATGTTTGAGAAAACCATAGTGTATGTCATAAATATCTCTTGTCATTGGTTATGATTGTTTTGTAATCGTGGTATGAAGTTTATGAGTTGAAGAGTATTATAGTTTGTCTATTTTTTCCAAGTTTAGGTGGTCATCATGTGTTTATCGTGTTAACTTTCCAAAGATTTGTGGAATTAGGTAACCCTAACGGGAGTCTAATTCATCTTTAACATCGACATAATTATATCATTAATTCTTCATGGCATAACTTTAGGTGGCTATTGTGTGTTTATCGTTCTAGCTTTCCGAATGGTTATATGTTTAGATATCCTTGACGGGAGTTTAGGCTACTTCCATGTTTCATGTGTAAGAATGGTCTCACCTCGAATTTGTGCTAGTTGTTAATTCTATGCTAAGTGGAATCAAAGTCCAAGTGGTATATTTAATTGATTGTGTATCTTCATCTGTACTTTCTTAATTTACTAGTTTAATTTGTTAATCGTTTTAGTTAACTATAATACTCACAAATCCAAATTCAATTGATCGGTTAAATAGTGATGATGATTTAATATTGGGAGCCATTGTGTCCACGGATCGATACTCGGTTCTTACCTAAAACTATACTATTATGCGATAGGTGCACTTGCCTATTGTGTGTAGTTGGTTTAAGAGTGATAATCGTTTCTTAAATTAAAACTCAAATTGTGTGAAAAATCCTTATTTAAAATATATACACTTTACACACATCAGGCTGCGGCTGCTGCTGCGGCGCCGGCTGCTCCTCCTCCTCACCAACGTCTGGCACCGGCTGCCAGATGGTCCGACCACCATCAGTGGACCATCGGAGGTCGTCGCCAAATTTGGCGGCAATCCCCATGGCCATGACGGTCTGTCGACCCAAAATCCGAGGCGGCGTGTCCGTAGTCTGCCTCGCAATTAGGGCGTCCGTAAACAACCCTAAGCGCGAGGCAATGACGGTGATGTACGAGCCGCAAACAATTGGGCTATCCATCTGCAAAACAATCAAACAATAGGCATAATTATGAATCGCATAATAGATAATACTTATTTATTAACAATTAGTTGAAATATTTTTTACCTTGCCCTGAATGACGCTCAAAAAATAGGCGGCCATGCAGTGAGCTAGATTCACCCGTCTAGGTGAAAGCAAGGCCCTCAGAAAAAATAAGTCAAGGAGCACACCTGCTCCATGCTCTGGTCTCTGCCGGCAATGGTGCCGGCAATGCACCGGTGTAGATACCGGTGCAAAGGATCCCTAATGGAGGTCGCCCTAATGGCGCCCTCCCACGGCTGGTCGGAAATGGTCGGCCACCATCCGACCAAAGGAGCCGCCTCCGACTGGACCTCGTCAGAATAAAAACGAGGATCCTGCATCTCCTCGTGGGTGTAAAACCCAAGAGTCACCGCCCACTGGGCGAGGGAGAACTCGTACCTACCGGTCCCCAGCATAAATCGAACCGCTATGTGCTCGCGGGGGTCCTGATCCTCAGAGGCGGGAGTGAACAGAAACGTACACAAAAACTGCAACGTCAGCTCCCGGTAGCCCCTCCTCGATCCCAAATCAAACATCCTCCTCCACGACGTCTCTCCGTCCAGCCCGATGATATCCTGGGCACGTGCTATGTCTCCGACCTCCTCTAGCACGTCCCAGTCGATAGTGCGTGTCCCCTTCAGGGGACGTCCAATCAGCTTCCACAGCTTAAGCCGTGGTTGTGTCTCCCTCGAAAAACGAAGATCAGTGTGTGGGTCCAGAAAGTCACCCTGACCCTCGGGCTCAGTCTCCGGACGTGTACGTTTGCGGGGCGGCATAATCTGCAAAAAAAAAAAATTTAAATTCACAAGAACAAAAAGGGTTACGGCCCGTGAAGCAGACTCACGCCCGTACCCTCCAAATTTTCAAAGGGTAACGGCCCGTGAAATGGAGTCACGGCCCGTAACCCTTTGAAAATTCAAACGGTTACGGCCCGTGACGCCTATTTACGGCCCGTATCCCCCAGTTTTTCAGAATTTTCAGAATTTTTAAATAAAATTTTAATATATTTAAACGATAAATACACAAAAATAAAATACGAATTTGCATACGTACCGTAGTAATGAGTCGACGGTATGAAAATGATGAAAAAACGGAGATCGTGACAGAGTAAATCGTATGTGTGTTTAGGGGGCGTAAATGAACAAACGGGCCGTGAGGTCCTATATATTATCCCGCCTCACGGTCGTGACGGCCCTCACGGCCCGTTACATATTTCCTCACGGCCCGTAACAAACCTCACGGCCCGTGAGACTTTGTAAATTTTAAAATTACCCGTTGACACTACACGACCCGTAATGTGGAAATGAAACGGCCCGTGAAGGGCCTCACGGGCCGTATACTAATTTTTTATGTCTATAAATTCAACCACTTCACACAATCAATTCACACAAATTTACTCAATACCCAAACGATGAGTGCTACAGGTGATCAAAATCCGTGGACGGATGAAGAGGAGGTCACTTTAGTAAGATCTTGTATCGAAAATTCAGGGACTATCCCTCCAAATTCAATATATTTGGAACCGTGTTTCAACTCGTTTTTATCAAATTCTCGAACGTGAAGAATATCGCACCACTCGTGAACTTAGCAACAAGTGGTCTGACTTGAGAAGGAAGGTCACGACATTTCACCAGCTCTACAAAGACGTTTACAAAAATCGAAATACGTTATGGAATGATACGGATATTATGACAAGAACTCAAGAAAGATATCGGGAGAATTTTGGAATTTCTTTTAACCATTTTGCGGCTTGGATCTTTTATAAAGATCAAGAAGATTAAAAATTGTGTGTTTTATTATTGTGTGATAATAACGGTTTGTCGTTTTTAATAAAGTGTACTAATAAACGTTTATGTTTTAATAAAATATTTCATTACTGTTCTACATTACACGTCTACCATACAGTTCGTCTGCCATAAATCTTCGGAATCTAAAGCAAGCATCCTGTAAGCTAACCTCTTGCCACTCTAAAGATCTATTTTGAACCAACCTACGCAATAACATACAAATTACAACTCCCAAATCTCGACCAATATGACCGGCGTTAGGAGGCCAAACGGTTTCACCGATACCATCAGTTCTTCGATTTGTTCTTGTCCGGAGTGCTGCCAATATTGTATACGTGACAGAAAATGTAAAAAGTATGATTCGAATTGTACGAAAATCGTTCGGGCATTACGATGAATGCACCATGAATCATCACACGTATTTGGTCGGCATTCGTATGGAGAATATATACGAACTTGTAGTGAGTCCATAGAAATCTTAAAAAGATACCAATTTTCTTCGTCATCAGTCATTGGTACGTAAACCTATAAAACAATTTAATTCACGTTTATAAATTCATGATTTTTATTGTAAAACATGAAAACAGTATTACCGTATCAACTTCCCATAACGCCGGATATAGACAGTCACTCCCGTCTCCATATTCGTTACCATTAACGGACCCCGAGTATATTAAGTTAAACCACTCAAATGGAGAATCGTCCAACGATCACTACCCGGCAACTCTTCGGTTCTACTTATTTCTTCGTATCTCCATATTGTGAGTCTATTTGTCCACGCCCGAACATGCTATAAAATAACAGCTTTTTTAATTGTTAGAATTTTAAAATAAAATAAAATATACAAAAAAAACTTTAAATCATACCTCTGTACCTAAAGACACGTTTCCGAGTAATTCACGTCAAAATTGTAACGGAATATCGGAATGACCCATGTAATACACTCTACATGTTTGGGAATCACCGTTACGTATAAAGTGAATAATATTCTGAGACCAGTTCCTCCCGTTCTGCCAATTATGGTTATCTATTGGATCAGGAATACTTTCCACAATATCTCGTGAGTTTGAAGAGGACTCATTTTGACGTCTTCTACTACCTCCACGAGAAGACATTTTAACTGTTTCGTTTCTCACTAACCGTATATAACAAGTCATATATATAACGGTTTATATAGAATCTTAAATCGAATCAAGAAATAATACGTCGCGTCACATAATTATAAAATTTAAAAGTGCACGCAAATCGAGGAAAGTAAATTCTCAGAAGGACAACTACGGCCCGTGACGGGCTTCACGGGCCGTTATGGATTTTGTTCACGGGCCGTGGGTGTGGACATTTACGGGCCGTTTGTTCCTACACGGGCCGTGAGTGGATGTAGTTGTGAAAATTAAATTTCGAACACCTCACGGCCCGTGAGGCCCTTCACGGGCCGTGAGAAAAGTCAAAGGGCGTCCAACAATCACCTGACAGGATGTGTGATTAGCTGGTGCCTTCAAAAAACCCTTTCAGTTTTTCCGGTTCTGACCCTTCAATTACATATTTACATATCATGGGTTTGACAAAAATAAGGTCAGATCTTTTTTTTTTTAACATTACTACTACAGATTCGTTTAAATTAAAATACATAACTTTCTTTTTTAAATTTTATATAGCCTAGTATTTTACTGGTTACGAATCCTATGGTAAAGGAACCCTCCACAAAGCCCAATCGGATAAGTTTAATAATCGGATAAGTTTAATTTCTATAAAATCCTGTGGTTAATTCATTTTTAAACCTACTAACCTGAAAAACACAATTACAACTTGATTTACGCATGCCAACCCAGTTTGACATGTATAGTTATACAGGTTACATGTATCTTATCGATTAACATAAATTTTAATTGTGTACGATTTATGGTTAGTTTTTTTTAACACGAATACAAATAGAAGTTATACTCAGATTATACAATTCAACATGTCCACCAGCCATCTAGTATATCAAACTGACATGATTACATAATATAATAATTAACAAAATTCATATTTACTACCTTCAATCGTTAATAGTTCATATGTGCAATTAACTTGTTTTTTTTATCTATATCTATATCTATATCTATATTATCTATACTACTATATAAAGCATAAACATGAGACACAAATATAATTCATAAAAAATTAAGACACCTAATACAAACTCTTAAACGTTAGGTACAAGTGTTCTATGCAATAATTCCTATTTTTGCCATTCATGTAATAAAGTTCTTCTAATTAATACATTAAATAATTCATATCATTAATATTTTTAATAATACTAATAATAAGTAGTATATTATTTGAATACTTAAGTATATAATTATTAAATATTTTTATACTTATGATGATAATAATAATCAATATCTATATTATTTAGAGTAAATTGCCATTTTTGTCCCTGTGGTTTGGTGAAATTGTCACTTTCATCCAATAGTTTATTTTTTCGTATCTGGGTCCCTGTGGTTTACAAATCTTGTCATATTCATCCAGTTCGTTAACTCCATCAAACATTCTCCATTAAATGAAGGGTATATCGGTCATTTTACATATATGTTGTATTTTTTTATTTTTTAAACCCCATTTAATATATCCACTTTAAATAAATTGCTATTTTAGTCCCTGTGGTTTGGACATATTTGCGAATTCAGTCCAAAAATCCCACCAACTTGGCATAAAAACACCATATCACCACCACCCGTGATGGAACCACCATGTAGATGTAGGGTACAAATAACCCACACAAGACCGGGTACCCGAACTCGAAAGCCCGGCCCATGTGGGCGGAATGGGTAAGCCAGCAGGATATGTGACCCACGTTTAATTACATCGGAAGCACCCCAATCATAACCGATAATTCAGTAACGATTGGAGAATAAAAAAGGTAATGGATTTGTCAGGGATAATCCCTGTAAATCAGCGCACGATTGCAGCAGGCAAACACTATAAATACCAGGTAACGAGGATCGAGATCCTCACAAAATAATACACATAAAAACTCCCCCTTAATTATCCCTATCACATATTTTCATTCAACCAATACTTACTCTCACGCCGGAGGGTCGTTCTAGGGATATTTCCCCCTTCGAACGCCTTAACCGTGTAGTTTTCATTGCGCGTAGGTGTGAAGCTTCAGAGAGCATCGGTAAATCGAAGTTCAACAAGACCGGAACCATCTAGAGTTGGACCTCGTATTTACACACCACACCACCACCACGCCGCAAAACCACCACCACTCCATCAGAACCACCAAATCATCACCACCACCCCATCATAAAACCACCAACACCACACCAGACAGGCACCACCACCACACTTAGATCTCCACCACCACACATTAGATCTCCGCCATCACACACTAGATCACCACCACCACCATGTAAACCCTAGAAACAAACCGTTAATCTCGAACTTATAACAAACCCCTTCGAAAACGTATATGGAACCCTTGAAAACGAGTATTGTAGAGGTATTAGTAGGGTTTGATATGCATTTTCGAAGTAGTATGTTACAAGTCCAATATTGATTGTTGATTTTTAGGGTTTACATGGTAGCGACGATCCAATGTGCGTGGTGGTGGTGGGTGCTCTGGTGTGGTGTTGGTGGCTTTGTGATGGGGCGGTGGTGGTGGTTCGGTGGTTCTTGTGACGGGTAGTGGTGCGGTGGTTATTTTTGGACTAAATTGGCAAATACGCTCAAACCACAGGGACTAAAATAGCAATGTATTTAAAGAGTATATATTAAATAAGGTTTAAAAGAAAGAAAATAAAAACATATATGTAAAATGACCAATATACCCCTCATTTAACGGAAATTTTGGATGGAGTTAACGGACTGGATGAATATGACAAGATTTGTAAACCACAGGGACCCAGATGCGAAAAAACAAACTATTAGATTAAAGTGGCAATTTTCACCAAACCACAGGGACGAAAATGACAATTTACTCTATTATTTATACTATTATATAAACTATTTAAGGATAACACACTTGTCATACTAAAATTTAATACACCTACTATAATTTTTTAAACATAAGTTACAACTGTTATATATAATAATTTCTAATTTTCCCGTATTTAATAAATTTATCCTAATTAATATGTTATTTAATATATTTATTTTAAGTGTTATCTTTTTAAAAATACTTTAAATTAATATTAAAATATATGCATTTATTTTTTATATTTTTATAACTTAATACTATTTGATTTAAGTATTATTTATTTTTTTATTTAAGTATATAATCATTAAATAATTATATAGTTATAATAATAATACCCTATATATCAGTGTTTAAGACAGGCCGGAGAAAAGACTAGATACAACCCACCACATAACTATATATAACAAACAGAAAAAATTATAAGAAGTGTAGGTTAAGATATTTACTAAATCTCATGACAATAATTTTTTTTATCCAAACTAATAAAAACTTACTTTGTTTTTTCTTATAATATTATATTTAAACCCTTTAAGGATTTTTTTAAAACTAATTACAACACTTTCTCTCTCATTTTAAAACTAATTACAACAATTTGTTTTTTTTATTTTATACTTAATTTTTTGAGTTATGTTAAATTTACGGTTAATCACCATATTTTTTTTAATTTTATACATAAGTCTTAAAGTTATGTCAAATTTACATTTATTGACTTTTTATTAAAGTTTTATATATAAGCCTTCGAGTTATGTCAAAATTTTCTTTTAACCAATTTACAACATAGCTTGTTAATTATAATAAAGTCACCATATATTCATTTGTTATTTTTCTTATCTGTTTTAAGGTATATATTTTTAATAGTTTTTCTATTATATTTTTATTAGTGTTTCGTATTTAGTTTTTCCGAGGTGGTTAGTAATAACATATAGATCATCAAATTTTATAACCTAAAAACTATCATTACGACATTCACGTATGCATTAAACCATATCGCGGCAAAGCGGATCAAATCCGCTTATTAATAAATGAATGAAAGAAATAGAGTACTTAATGTACATTTAATTTTAGCCAAATACATTTTTTTATTTTTTGTTTTGACCCCAATCTCACCAACCTCTAGCAATGGTGTTTTATGAGTTTTTGAGCATAATATATAATCTTTTAAACATTTGAGTCACAAGCCATACTTTAGGGTGCTATTAAACCATAACCCTACGCCTAGGTGGGCCGCAGAGTGTCACATAGGGTGGAGAAGAATAACAGATTAGATTGGTGCAATAAAAAGTGGTGATCGTAGTGTGGAAACGAGTCGGGATGATTTTTATTTATACTTTATCACGTCCATTACGCCACAACTACATGTGTTTCTTATGTACGTTTTGAGTTGGTTTATGTTTCGACCTAAATTTTGTTTGAAAAAAAGTTAGGTCATATATACTAAGTTTTCATTAAACGGTATAAATTCAAGTCACTGTACGTTTCGACGTAAATTTAGTTCGAATAGAGTCAGGGCTAAAAAACTAATCTATCTATACTACTAGATTGGTAGGGTAAAACTGGAATTTCACATTTTTCGTAAGACACGCTCGTTCAGTGCCTCTCACCACCCCAATTCACTCCGGCGACGATCTGACGTTGAGGCTGGCCGTCTGCATTCCATTGGTCGTTTCAGCAATTGAATGGCTATTGAAGCCCCAGATTCGAATCCCTACCCACATGCCAACTGCAATCGGTTTCACTCCTCTCCCCGCTAAAGGTGCAATTTGCTCAAAGGCGACACACATTCAATCCGACCTGTTTTTCTGAAGATGGTCCTGTCCTGGAATCGACATTGCGGGTGCTCCGATGCAGGTCTGTTCTTAACTTATAACAGCCCTATTTGACTACTTCTGACTTTACAGTGGCCAGATCAAACTGCAGTTGATTTCAGTTTATTTTACACCAACAACATAGGTTTTTTAAAGTATCAAGTTTGTTTACAAAGGTTTGTCACATGTTTGGCCTTAATTTCTGGTGGGAATATACTCAATTCACATGATTTCTAATAGCTTTTGAAGCAAAATCTTAATGGGGTTCTCTCATTTCCGGTGTAAAACTCTTCTCCGGTGACTTGTGACTCCTTTTCGTATAATTTGTTCTTGATGTTTATGAAGCTAAAAGCTTCAGCTTTCTTGTTCAGATGCAGATGAAGGTGTTTGAATTTGAACATATTTGTCAAGATTCAATCTGTTTGTTGAATTATTATGTCATATGTGAATTCAAGATTAGTAATTGGGGTGCTAATTGAATCTGATGATTTCTTTGAAGCAGACACGAGTTCACCTCTGAACACCTAAGCTACAAACAAAACTTCTTATTTATAGTGGGTTGATCTTCTTTTAGTAAGTTGATTGTTGCATTTGTCAATTAAGTTTAATTATTTTATTTATTTTGTAGAAGTTCTGTATACGTCAGTGGGCAAGTTTCTAATTTGCAGTGCAATAATTATATTGCACAACTACATTTACCAGATAATACTTTTCTAGCGAGCCAAGTATCCTGCTTGCACATGGTCCTTTATACACAAACATAATTGTCATGGTCATTTGTGAATAAAGACATTAAGACATTAAAGCAAATGCAACTTTGTTGAATTTATTGTTTTTATCATAAATTTGTGGCTGATGTTTCATAAGGAGTAAAATGGGTAGTTTACAATATAAGTATACTTTTTTGTAGACGACGCTTATCCTAAAGTGGCATTTTTACTATCACAAAGATTAACCATCCTTGGAGTACATGTGCACGGGGTATCATAAGCTAGAACTTAATATCTTGTGTTTAGGCGCTTTTTAATGAATGTTTAGCATTGTGTTAATTCACGAGTCAATTACTTTGCATTTATATACCTGCAAGCTTGCATACTTTTTTTTTTATCTAATTACACTTTTCTTAAATTTGTCATTTTATGTATAATACTGTTGGTGCTTCAATATATGATCATAAGATATTAAATTGCTAGCCATATAAAGACTTATTGGCAAGTGTGCTAAAAATAATAAGTAAACCGCGTCCCTCTTGTAGCAGTAGTATGATTCTTTTCTGTCATATAATGATATTTTACTTTTACTTCTATCTCTAAAAGGATAAGTATGAGATTATAGTCATGTTTTATACGATCACATAGTGATCCTTTCCGCAAAAGGGGACTAATTTTATTAATGGGAATTTGCTTGTATATTTTTACACCCCTAAAATCTTACAACCTTTTAGGGACAATAAAATCTTTTGCGGTGGACAACATCAGATTTTAACTACTAGATTGAGGCAGCTAACAATAAAATGTTTAATTATCTAACATAGGATCCCAATAATCATTATCTACCTCTTAAGAACAATGATGGTTATAATCAACTGTATTCAACAAAAAATTTTATGTTTCAAGTAATCTGCTATATTTTTGTCATGCTAACCTCTTTGGCTTGTAACTTTTCTATAAACATGTTCAACTAGCCCATTTTACTTTACTATATCATTATAACAGCGTGAATGGATGTGTAATGTGAGTTACCAATAATTGATACTCTAATGGATTTTGAACTAAATATTAATGGTTCGTTCTATTGATGTAAAGTTGTTAACTGAAAGTTGGTTAGATGTTGATGTTTGTAATGATGCTAACTTTATATATGTGTTATCATTAATTTGCTATCATGGTAGAAATTGAAAGTTGGTTAGATGCTGATATTTATAATGATGCTTTTGATCCCTTCTGTTTGATTACTTCACTTGCCTGTGGGTTTGCGTCTATGTATGTCTGTTATGTTTATTATAGATATACCGTCTCTCCTTTCTTATCTTTGTTTATAACTTTTTGAATCAGTGAACCAACATCTTCTTTTGACCAGCTTGCTTTTGCTCTGTGGTTTTACAAGTACGGATTCTGCATTCTTCTTTCTTGGTCTTTTGTTGAATTCTTGATTCCATGATTTATTTGTTCTTTGTTGTTGTTTAATGAACCTGGAACCTTTAAATTCATATGATCCCTACATTTGTATGTAATTAACCCTAAGACAGTTTCCTGATAAATAACAGCTTAACATGAGCTACTTCCAATGTTGATATAATATAAACATGTTCTACTTTGTTACATTAAGAATCCAAAACCTATATGGATTAGAGTTTTAGAGGAGCTTTTAGGTGAAAATATTCAAATGAAGTTTGCTACAAATTCCTGTGCTTTTATTTGATTTTTCTATAAAAGGAAATGACATTATGTTAAATTAATACTAAATTTAGTTACCTTACATTAAAAAGTTACCTTTGGTTGCAAAGATAAGAACCCAAGGAACAAAGATGAAGATGTATACTTTTGAATATGTAGTTACTATAGGATTCAGTTATGAGAAATCTATAGTTTGTTTGAAGTTCTATGTGCAGCTTTCGTGTGTTTCTTGCTTCTTTTAGGTATTTCATGATTTAAAACGCGTCCATACTTTAACTTTTTTTTTCTACAATCACTTAACAACAACTTTTAGTTAGTTTAATAGAATGATTTAAGGTAATTGATATTAATACTTTATGTTTATTTTGTTTGTTTGAACTCAAGGAGACAAAAGAACAGGTAGTTTTCATGACCTAATTTAATTTGTTGGTGGATGGTGACTTATCATGTGACATTTAAGTTTTCATCAATTTACTATTTATCTTTTCTAAATGCATGCCCTTCTTGTCCTGTTGAGTTGAACCTATGGTTGTTGG
Organism: Flaveria linearis; assembly: GCA_024085815.1. Classification (NCBI taxonomy): domain Eukaryota; kingdom Viridiplantae; phylum Streptophyta; class Magnoliopsida; order Asterales; family Asteraceae; genus Flaveria; species Flaveria linearis. The sequence continues at coordinate 61,690,353 of CM044012.1, forward strand.
TGATCTAGGAATGATTCTTTGTTACTTAACTATTATTTGTTTGAATTGTAAGAAAGTATGAAACCACCTGTAGAGTTTACACGTTACTTTACTTACTCAAATTACTTTATATCAGTATGTTTGTATATATTATAAGCATCGTAAAAAATACGCTAACATCTTGAACTTTAGTTTGAATAATCATGAAGAATGTTAAAATACAAGACTTTTGGTTTTCACTATTCATGTTACATTCACTATTGCTTATGTTTTGCAGGCGAATTCTACAAGATCAACGTCAACATAGGTCTTCAAAATGTATATATGACATGATGAACCTAATAAAAGATCGCTATGCAAAAGTGTGTACGCGACATATTGAACCTAATTATGGTGTTGTTACTAACACGACTCATTTCGATGGTTTCTTTTACAACTGATTTTAATTGTTTGTTTTATGTGTACATCTTTCATAGTTATTTGACATTGACATTAATTTTCAATTAGAACAGCTGATCTACAGTATGAGATTGTTGACTTGAAAAGAAGTTAATTACTTGGTTAAGAGAGTGTGTAAGTCTCCAAAAAGAGCTTCTTGAGGCTTATCGTATCAAAGTGTCTTTTTTTTCTTTGAATGTTTCTCAAATAAATTTAAAATCTATCAATTTATTATTTTTGCTCATTCTGCAGAACCAGTTAGTAGATTTACATGCAACTGAGCTTTTTAAGGTAATTCTTTCTCTGCATAATTGTTAGTTTTTTGTAATTTGTTTTATGAACTTAATTACTCTTTCACAAACCAAATAAATAAACTTATGGTGTACACCATGTGGTGTGGCAAAATTTGATGGTGCTGGGTTATGATTTAGCCAGTTGTCTTCCAAATTAGTCAACATTGGTGATACATGCTTCAGGCAGGTCATAATGTGATACCTATACTCGAAAGGTGAAGTTATCCTTCGTTTCTTGACCTTGAACTTCTTTGCTTCGCAAAGCATAATTATTTTCAACTTAAAGTCCTTTGACTAACCTTGAAATTCTATATTTGAAGATGTTAAATTAGTTAAGAATGCAGGCTTACTCATGGTCTCATTGCTTCCTCGTACTCGATGTGTATTCTAGCTAACTGACTTTATATGCTCAACCTTCTATGCGGGTTTCTAGATTTCGATCTATGGTTGTAATATTCTAACCTTAAAAATTATTTGTTTTCTTTAAGGTGTTTTTTTGTTTATGAATTTGATAGCTTGCAACCTTAATGTGAGGGTATGATTCAACCAATAATCAAGAAGTCACTTTGTATTCAAGATACTTTTCTTGATAATTAGAGTATCCTAAGGTCAACTTTCTGAATTCCGTTTGTGTTTACATTTGTTTGCTTTTGTTCCTGCTTCCATTTGTCATCTTGAAAAAACTTGTAGTTGATGATATTTTCCTTTTTGTTTTTTTATGATGTATTTATAATAAAAATTGGTTGATCGGTTAAAGTTCAAATAAAACTACGTTTTTTATGACTGTTTGCAGCCATATGTGTAAACGATCAAAGGTATTTTGAAGCCCAATTTGTCTGGTGAGCATACAAATTTGGTTTTGCAAGTAGTAGGTTTTGATTTCATGTTTTTTTATTTTTATGTTTGTAAACATACAAAATATGTCCAATGGTTTTGTAAAAATGCAGCCTTATTGTTCATATATTTTGTAGTTCAAGCTTTGAAATTTTTTAATGATTTAGTTACCTCAACACCTAACATGTACTTTTTTGTTTTAGTAGATGATATTAACAAAAGGATAAACAAGCTTAGTCGGGTCACCATAATGAATAACCCACACACAACTAACCCCACAAGTTTGGGTCTATGATTAATTTGGTGAGCATGGGTTTCCATGGGAGGGGTCGATTAGGAAATTTATCTAATATCTTTTATCTTATTGATGTGCATAGCTTGTGTGAGGTAGGTGGGCCTTTTTGGGTATTGGGTTGGGTTTCCTATAATTTTGGTGGTGATATTTGGTTGCTGGTGCTCATTGGATCTGATGACCTGCTGCTGCTGTATATCATGTTGCTGCCTTTGTCCCTTTGGAGTGGTTTTTAAGCTGAATTCTGGATTTGTAACATAGTTGTGGCTGTAAGCTATTTTGAAGCGAGGATTTTTAACTGGTAGCTACTAGATCTAGCCAAAAAGTGGAATGTGGATTTACACCAAGTTGAAATGTGGATTTTTAAGTTGCTGCTTTAAATGCTAGATGACAATGTTTGTATTGCTGTTGCGGATGATTTTTTTTGCTGGTTATGAACTCCTGCTCTGTTGGCTGTTGCTCATCATTTATTATTGTAGATTCATTGTGTTGCTGTTACTTTTTATATACAGTAGCTACTGTTAACCATTTGAGAAGTATTAAAGCTGATTGCTTGTAATGGTGGGAGTATCTTTGTGCTTTATGAAAAAATGGTCTCATGTGTGTGGTCTAGCTCTTGATCTTTTATTTAACTGCAGTTGAGGTAGACAAAAGCCAATTTGGTACTATTGTTGTGCTCATTTTGCATGTCTGTCTCCTACCCTTTCTTCTGTTGAAATCCCAAGTTTCATTCTTAAAGTCATATTGGGCCCAAAACATAATGAAGATTTAGATGGTCAACAGTTTATGTCTTATTGAAGCTTATATATGGTCTTTGCTTTTATGAAATTCCGAATGAACTCCTTTAGATCTTCATTGGATGTAAAGGATCAAGTTCATAAAAAAAGTTCTTACGGGTCTTTGTTGATGTTATTGCGGGGTTTTTTATGTTGTAGTCTGGATTTTTCAAAGTGGGCTATGTTATTTTCTAAAGCTGATTGATATGATTAGATGGTAGGTTTGGATAGCTTATACTTAATTATGTATTGGGCTTTTTAGTTTAATTTTAGCTAATTGGGCTCATTCTTCATATGTGGGCTTTTAGTTGTATGAACTTTGTAGATGAATTCACGACTCAGGAGGCAAGATTTATGGCATGTCGAGCAGGCCTGCTTTGATTGGAGTAGGCATGGGCTGATTACGAATTATTGATTTCGTTGTCATCGTTTCGGCTTTTCTTTCATAGAGATTTTCTAAATGTTGCTAAACTTTATCTTTGGTTCGGGGGGCTTGTTCTACGCTAGACCTTTGCCTTTCTTGCTTGTATTAATAAATTTTGTTTGGGTTTCGTCCCTTTTAGCAAAAAAAACCCCATAACAGCTGCGAGGTGACAAATGACCTCACCCGCTGCAACGCGCGGGCATTCCCACCAGGTATAATATAAGCACATTGAGAAATGCTATCGGGCTGAATGTGTACAAGTGTTTCCTGGGAAAGGGAAGAGGTTCCATTTGCCAAGTAAGAGCAACTACTTTGGGTCAAAAATATCATTTCCTTCATCCTCCAATTTTATAAACTCATTTGCTTAATGGGGTTTTGAACAGCTACTCGACATAAATTCTCCAAATTCATGTTCGATTGATCGATCCTACATGAACGAAAATGCTTATTAGTCTATAGAAATCACTTTGCATTGTTTATTCAATTTCAATTACAATCAGGTTGATTTTGACTCGTTGATTCTCGTGTTTGAGTCTCGAAATGGATGGTGAGTGTGATGTGGCTATGGCACCAGAGGGTTTACACTGGAAATTCTCACAGGTGTTTGGTGAACGTGATGCAGGAGACGAGGTTGAAGAAGGTACAAACAAATTCTCGTTATCTAATCTCGATTTTTTTTCATTTCTTTTTATGTGATGTATTGACTTTTGTATTGAAATTTGGTATGTATAGAATGTTATGGTTTCGATTTTGCGAATAAAAACAGACATTTGCGATTGAATATGATTGATAATGGAATTGATTGCATGTATGTGATGAAATTTATAGCTTTTGTAGTTTTGGTTGATGATCTGAGGTTGAAGGTTTAGGGCATTTGACCTCCAAGGCTGAAAGTGTGTACTTTAATAAAATTATGAGAGTAAACTGCAACAGACCCTTTGAGTTATAAATTTTAGTCTTTTAGATGTGGTCAACTTGGTTTTTCAGTACCAAGTATCATCTAGAACATATTTGTGTATAATTCAGTCTTCTTACTATTGTTAATCACATGTGATTTGACTACCTAATTGTAGAGTCAATAAAATACAGGGAGAAGGTGATGTCAACAAAAAACCCTTGCAAATCACAGCATCATTTTAAATGCATATGGACTTATTTGATGAAATCACACTTTTGCACTTGTAGTTCTGTTGACTATGTTATTAGGTGGTCCAGTAATGCCTTTTGAGTGTTAAAGATTTGTTTGATTCACCTACTTGGTGGAAAAAGTCAAAGAACTGAAAGTGAAAAGGTGAAATGGTAAAAACTAAATGATCATAAGTTGTATGTACCAGAACGATTCAAAATTCTTATGGAGTAGTGATCTATCATGATTTCATAGTCTAGAAATTGTTGCAGTGTGTTTTCTGTCCATAGTTGCTAATATGAGTATAGTGATAATGTGATATTGTTGCATCTTTTTTTGCTAACTCGAGATTACTTTATTATCAAATTAACAGCCACTTTAGGTTTTTGTACCATAAGTTAAGTCCTTTCTTGAATGGTTTACAATTTAGTCTACTGATTATACTTTGAATGCTTGCACTGCAGTTGATATCATTTCATCAATAGAATTTGATAAATCTGGGGATCATCTTGCAACCGGAGATCGTGGGGGTCGTGTGGTTTTGTTTGAAAGAATGGACAAGATAGATGTATGCCGCTTGATTGTCTTCTTTTAAATCTCGTCACTCTATTTTTTCTGACTTACTGTAATTTATTTAAAATTCTTCACTTATGTTATGAGCATGAGAGGCCACATCAAATCTTCACGAAATGAAACACCCCCTCCCTAGACTTTCTTGTGAGCAGGCTCACGACATGAGGGCTCCCAACCTTCTTTTGGGGCCAATCATATGAAGACACCAAAATTGGATGACACTCGCTAAACCATTACACCCCTTTAGTGAGTGTGAGTTTGTCACACCCACTGCCTACATGGCGCCTACGTGGCAGCACTTTATACTCACACTCACCAACTCATAACACATAGCCTGATAACCTTAATATGTATAAAGCAGGATGGTGTTAATCGAAGAGTATTAGAAGGAATGGATTGTTCCAGCTGCCGGAACCCTGAATTTCACTATAAAACTGAATTCCAAAGTCATGAGTCAGAGGTATATATTGTGTGATTTGTCTCCATATTTTTCTTTAAAAAATTTAGATTCCTTGTGGTTCTTGTTTTATTTTCATTTTATGTCAGTTTTCGAAGGATCATGTAAATTAATTCTTCCATTGGTGCTTGTGAGTTCAGTTTGACTATCTAAAGAGTTTGGAAATTGAGGAGAAAATCAACAAGATTAGATGTGTCAAACAGCTAACAGCACCATGTTTTTACTATCCACTAACGATAAAGTATGGAACTTTTAAGAAAAGGTCTGATAGTATCATTACCATCTCTATATGGCAATGCTAATTTTTAAAAGTAGTAAATAAAAGGTCAATGTTTTGACTTTTTTGTTATTGACCTTTTGTTACTGTCAAGACGAGCCAGGTTGAGTTGACTCGAACAATTTATTCTTCAATTTTTTCTAATAAATAATTAAATACCAAAATAGAACATATATTATTCCAATAGTTAATTAAATTTTTTATAAAAGATGGTTTAGGGATTGTCTCAATTATGTTATGCTTTGGGTGGCTTTCAGTGTTGTGACACGCTGGACCCATATCATTTTAAACTACCTTCCTCTACTTGTTTGATCTATTAGAGATGAAAAGTAGCTCGGACCAACAACATTCATAAGTAAATGGGTCAATATTGCCACCAATACTAATTTCCTTTGGTTTTAACCAGGTCCAAGAAAAGAAGATCAAGAAGATATGCAACTTTAATATAGAGCCTCAAAAACCAACAGTCAATGGTTTTATAAGTAGTTCGGATGTGCTTAAATCATCTAAAACATGTTTACAAATGGAGGATTTATTAATATCCTCTGAATTGTAGGAATAATAATCTTCCGTTTGGGGGGATTACATCTCTACACTTACCTATGGTATATTTATGCAGCCTGATTATTTGTTATTTGCATTTATTATCTTCTAATCTCACTATTGTAGCAATTATGGAATTTGTTGGTGCTATAAATGCTGAGGACGACAGTTGTGAATCTTTTAGTGACCATTCTTCAACAGCCATCGTGAATGATAGTTCTAGGGAGATTGAGGTTGCTGGTCAGTCATCTGTTGTTGATGAATCCAAAGTCAGAGGTCTGCTCAAGGGGAGGTCCAGAATTGTGTTCTTTTTGACATTGAATATGGCTCGTGCTCAAATCCTATTGATGAAAGAAGATGGGACTAAACTTGCGACTATGTCTCAAGATAATTTCCTAACCGATATAAAGGTTCTCATGAGTTCTTTCTAGTATATGTATGCTATGTGTTGTATGATTTATTGTGTACTGTATGCTATGTGTTGTATGATTTATTGTATGATGTCTTGTTATCGATATCGCTTTTTGTATACTGTATGCTATGGTTGTGTGATATATTGTATGATGTCTTGCTATCAGTATGGCTTTTGCTATCGAGTCGGGGGTCTCTTTGGAAGCGGTCTCTCTACCTAACAAGATAGAGGAAAGACTCGCCTACACCTACCCTCCCCAGACCCTGCTCTTGAGTGGGATATACTGGGTTTGTTTGTTTGTTTGTTTGTTTGTTATCTTCTAATCTCACCTTTAACTGTCATGTTCAGGTAACTAGTCATGAAACCAGACTTTTGGCTAAATGTCGAAGAACATATGCACATGCTCATGATTATCATATTAATTCCATTTCAACTAACAGGTGTGCTCTAATATTTTATCACTACATATATTTTTTAGGGAGAATTGCATATATCCCCCTCAACACCAAAAAAGTTAGTATATCCCCAAAACACAAGTTCCAATGCATTAAAGTACAATGTTTTTAAGCATGCTTTGGGGAAATATGTAATTTCACAAGTTTAGAGGGGGAAATATGCAATTGCCCCTTTTTTTATATGCTGATATTTACTGATGTAAGTTTATCCTCTTTCTGTTTTGTAGTGATGGTGAAACATTTATATCAGCTGATGATCTTCGTATAAACCTTTGGAACTTGGAAATTAGCAGTCAGAGTTTTAATATTGTTGACATGAAGCCTGCAAACATGGAAAATTTAAAAGGTAGATATGCACCTATAAGAATTTTTGTAATATCAAAACCCACTCCATACAAATTGTTTAGTTGCTAATAATTGCTTAAATATGTTGGTGAAGAGGTGATAACTTCAGCAGAGTTTTATCCTTCACACTGTAATATGCTGACATATAGTAGTTCAAAAGGCTCAATTAGGCATCTTGATTTGCGACAATCAGCTTTATGTGACACTCATAGCAAATTGTAAGTTAATTTATTCATGGAAATTAGAAAATGACTTTTTCCTTTAAGCAATTTAACATTATCTGTTTTCTACTGCAAGTTTGAAGAACATGAGATCCCTGGTTCAAAATCATTTTTTACAGATATTATATCCTCAATTTCTGATATTAAGTTTGCAAAGGAGGGTAGATACATACTAACCCGTGACTACATGACCCTTAAGGTACGATTCTTAAAAGTATTTTAATTATAGTGCCCTTTTCTTCTATAAGGATCCTGCTGAATATCTTGTTTCCTATTATGAGAACTGCCTGTAGCATTCTCAAAAACAGACTATTTTACATTTCACTAAATTCGTAGAATAAAAATTAGCATATTGATTCATTATAAAATAATGTATAAGTTTCCTAAAATAGGTGTTCTAAATTTCTAATAAAACACGGGCGGAAATTCCAGTTTGCACAAGCACGACAAGAATATAATTTTGGTGGCCATAGTATGAATTCTACAATTTGGACCAACATATTGCTATTTGTTTATATAGTAGTTGAATTTATTATACTTGTTTGAATGTCTAGGTGAAACATATATAGGTATATCTATATTGTCTCATTTCTCATAATTGTTTCTTTTATAAACATCTGTTAGATGTGGGATATAAATATGGACTATGGCCCAGTTACAACTTTCCAGGTGCATGAACATTTGAGGCCCAAGGTAACAATAAACACTTTTATAGCAAAAAATATCACAATAAATCAACTTTGTGAAACAGTCGGTCAATCCTCATTCCCATGCTTCCTTCAGCTTTGTGATTTGTATGAAAATGATGCAATATTCGACAAATTTGAATGTTGTGTGAGCGGAGATGGACAGCGGATGGCAACCGGTTCATACAGGTCTGACTCACACTTGCTATTATTTTTTCGTTATTAATTTTTCCAAAGAATAACACTAGTTTTATTTAATTTGATGTTGTATTAAGTATAATTCATAATTTAGCAATCAGTTTCGTGTTTTCGGTTGTACTGAGGGAAGCTCAGAAGGTACAACTTTAGAAGCAACCAAGAATCCCACAAGGTAACCAAGAATCCATTTTACTTCAGCTACTTTCCCATACTTAAAATTATAATATGTTGGATTTTTAATTATTATTTATTTATTTATGGAACTATAGGTGGAGACAAATCCAGACCCCTCCAAGATTCTTAAGGTCTCCAGGTATGTACGCCATTTCAACGCGCAGTTATTTCATCAATTCCTTACCTTTTCATAAAACTTCGACACCAAATGTTAAGCAGATGTCGTTTATGGTTGCTAATTTTTTAAATATCTCTATAATAGGATCAGATGACATGAATGGAAATACTTTTGATATGTCAACAAAGTTGCCCCACCTCGCTTGGCACCCAAGTGAAAACTCCATTGCGTGTGCCGCTGCAAACAGTTTATATATGTTTTATGCATGAAGAAGGACGATGACGTAATTGTAAATGTGCTTCTTTTTGGACTAAACATATAGTCGAATTTAAGCTCTCCTATAACCAACAAACCGAGGCCATCGGGAGCTGAGGTTATTTCTAACTTGGAAGGAAGAAGCTGTGTTGTTAATCAATCATGTTTTAGAGTTGGATTTAAAATGTATGATTGTTAGTTGTCAGGTTTTGTGATCTTGTGACTGTTGTTTTATGTTATTGGTTGTTAAAGTAATAGCAAGATTCATAGTTACATATGTCAAAAATGATAAATCCAAATATTATTCAACCAAAACCAAAATGTTTACACTCATGGAGTCTGAATACGAACTCGAACTAACAAAAGAAGAAATCAAACAAGGTGAGACTCAACACTATAATAAGAAACATAACAAGATCAACAACCCGACTAATGAATACAATAAGCCAAAAAGAAACAAAACGAAGAAGATGAACTAGGGTAGATGGACTGATAAGTTCTTGACATAAGACAAGGGTTAAAACTTTAGATAAATTGGAAAGAATGAAGAAATCATCATAAACTGTGTCAACTCAGTCATGAAAGTCACTCGATTCAGCAACAACTCTTCAAACAAGTTACTCGAGGCTTAATATTATTTTGTAGTTTATCAAACCTAATCAGTTATGATGAAGATGACCACCAAGGCATTTTGCATCCTCTCAATATTTCTAGACGCCACCAAGAGAATGAGAGAAAGGGGAAAGATTCATGTACTCTATTTAGAATTCAAGTAACATAACTACAGCCCTTGAAACTTCAGCACTTGTGCACCCATGTCCCTGAGCTTAGCTTCCTTGCACTTCAGCCCCTCAAAGACGATACTCCAAACAAGACCTCGTTAACAACATCAACAATCATTAAAAGACAGACATAATTAACAATTAGAACCTCACACTACAAGACCATCGCAAGTGAATTGATAGTAATGGTCATACTTTTAACAACATACTACTTACATTGGATGATGTACAAGTAATCATCGCTCGATGTGGGCTCTAATGTTTGTTTATGTTTGCTGTATTTTTTAATAGTTAGGATTCATTTGTTATCACATCTCCCCTTTTAGAAAGTTTCATGCTAAAGTTAAGCCACACGTTATGGCTCCCTTAGGGGTTGGGTGCGGTGACCACCAACTCAGCTGCTCATGATAAGGAACACCCGCGTGGGGTTGGAGGCGTGAGCCTGCTCACAAGCATGGGGCAGGGTTTTCATTTTATACTTTAATTCATCAACCGTAACAAATACACCTTACCAATCTAACTTAACCTTTTTGGTGGCCTCAAAGGAACTTTGAAAACGTGGCTCTATATATGTATAGACAAAACTCTAAAATATATTATTTATCACTTTAAACCTATTATTCTTATTATTATTGGGTTTAACAAAGTTATATTAGTAACTTAGTATAAACATGTATAATAGAAATAATATCAAATATTTTCTGAGCATCTGAATACCAAGATGAAGATTACATAAAAATTCATATTCAGTCTTCTTACATGTAGAAAGAAACAAATGAAACCAAAATGTATTAAACTGGTAAATATTAACGGGAGTTGCGGTGATGCCGTATGAATCTTGAGAAAGTAAAGAATATGATTGTCCCTACTTGTTTTTCGAACTAAATTTATGTTGAAAAGTGGAGTTACTTGAATTTATCAAATAAAAAAGTAAGTTTTGTAATTTTAATGATCATTTGAAAAAGTCTTGATTTTGTATTTTAAATAAGATTTAGAAGATAAAAAAAGTACATGTCATGATAGTTGAGGGACATTTTTTATCATCTATACTATATATACTATAAAACATATGATATTAGTATTTTAAAATATTATAAAATTAAAAATAATTATTTTATTCAATGCATAAGATGCGACTACTTTTGAGGGTAAAATAATATTTATAATATTATTAACGCATTACCTATTACAGTTAGTTACATAATAACGATACACTTACTAACACTTGCATAAAATTTTATATTATCTACCCATAAACAAAAAAAAACTTAATATGTTTTAAAATTTTAGTTATATCTTTTAATCTATCACATTTAAAAATATTTTGAGACTACAATTTAACCTTTTTTTAAACGTTTTGTTGTAAATTTTTTGCTAAACAGATCTGTATTTTATGAGTTACAATAAGTTAATGCATAGATGTACAAGTAGTCATGCAGAAACTATTTATTTGGTGTTTTAAATTTTATTTTAGAAAAAATATAATAGACTTTTGTAAAACTACTACAAGAACAACAAAATATTAAGTACATGTGTCGGATGTACAAGGTAAATGGGAACTTCTGCCTTTGATTGTATTATCTACCTACGTACGGAGTTGATTTTAAAAAGATAGTAAAAAATCACTAACCTTACATTTTACTCTAGAGTATAACTAGGTGGTATCCGACCGCGCTTCGCGGCGGTAAAAAATCGATTACGACACCACACAACGATATAAATCGGTATTAGAAGGCTCAGAAATAATGTGTCGTGGCTGCAAAAAATAGATTGTCTCGCCAAAACGACATACACTTTCATATCATCATCACCCTCAAACTATTAATATCCATCCTTGTTGGCTCAGAAATGGTTGTTCATTGCGGCTTCACACATTAGTTTGCAAGCCAAAGCAATAAACACATCTATTTTCTTATCGTCATCGCCAAGCATAGTAAACCTCACGAGAAATTATTAACATTCTAAAAAAGCCTCGGATGAATTCATCGTCACCGACATAAGTGACCTCCATCACCATAGCATTTAGTATTATCATCATCACCCGACATATATCATACACCAAACATGAAGCAAAAAGATGAAAATATGGTCTCAGGTGAGGAAAAACTCAACATCATTGATTAAAGATGAACCAGAAAAGCATGGATGGTATTTGTAGGTCAGACTACTCGGGGAGCATTTTGAACAACTACTTAAACCCAGAAACATCAGTTTAATGTCTCAGATGAACCCTAGGTCATCCTCACCGACAAATTGCGACAAGTATAGCCACCCTAAACATAAAAAAAGTCTCAAATGTGGCAACTCGGGTCGGCGATGACAGGGGCTTAAGAATAAATCGCATCCGTCAGCCATGCAAAATAGCCCCAATTGTTGTACCAACAATGAATAACCAAAACACCACAACAGTGAATAGCCCTAATCTGAAAACCCTAAAGGGTATCAGAAAGACACAAAGATAAGGGAGCAACAAAGGTGGCCGCACTACCACCATGAACACCGTCAACGACCAGAGGACCACAACGGTGCCACCTGTTCCACCTCAACCACAAAGGAGAGGCAGAGCGACATCAGGTTTAACCGTCACCGCCACGTAGCCGACGAGATCTTAAAACCCTAAACGGGTAGGGGAGAGATTATGAGGCAAAGAGAGGGCAGAGGCAGCGGTACCACCACCATCACCACTGCGGTCGTCGCTTCACCTCAACCTAGTGACAAGCGACACCAACACCGTCTCCACCCCCGTAGGCGGAAAAATAGATGCCATCGCCATAACCACCATTACAATCGCCAACACTAACAGCAACAAAGGAGGCGAAAGGTTACGATGGCGGGCGACGACAAAACCGAAAACCACCACTGGTGAGGCGATGGATTGCCGGACTGCCGGACCGTCGGCCGCCTACCACCGGAGATGTGGTTTGCCTCTTCGAAGATGCAAATGACACCAATCCACACTTAAAATCACACCTAAAAGCATCAATCAGTTGTACACTAAGCTTCAGAACATGTACACGCATTAACAGATTGTACATAAAGCTTTGAAACACAATAATTACTGTTCATTCCAACTCCTTTTTAAATATACGGGAGAATTACACGAAAAAAATGAAAGACGGCAAATCAGAAAAGGGAGACGCATCTTCCACTTTGTCTTCATGTGAGAAGTTTATAATGCGTAATATTTAATTGAGAAAAACAAAACACAAATAAATCTATAATAATAAAAGATTACATAAATTGCCACATGTCACTCTCTCCTTCAATAATACTATTGTTTTCCGCCTAAACTCATTTATTTATTTAACTTATTCACGCGTATCTTTTGACCCATTCCCTGTGTTTAAATTTGAGAAATCAGAAAACCCTAATTTCAACTAATTCCTTTTAAAACTCATTGATTCTTCTCCCGTGTCTTCAGCTTTTTGATTTGGTTTTCCTATTTCATCGAATGAAGTTCATCGATTCCTCCTCCCTCTAATTTTAATATCTCTCTCTAATAAACCCTTGTATTCTTTGATCGCAGGTTTTAAGGTTCTTTTGGTTGATCTAAATCAGATAATCTCTAATCGACTAGAGATTCAGATGGGGTTGTGTTCTTGATGCTCGTAGCAAAAAAATGTACACATATGAAGCCAGGTAATTTTATTTTTTCATGGCCGGTAATGTACCGACGAAAATGGGTCAAAGAGACTGAAATAAATTTAGCTCTATTAAATATATTTTTTTGGTTCCGTTTAACCCTATGAAATCGTTGGTTTTGGTTCAATTTATCCCCTTGATCACATCTCTTGAATTACAAATTGATTGCTTCTGTCTTCTCATTGCATCTTTATTCAATAGTGTTGTCTTGCTAGAAGGATTTTTGGATTTTATGAACTGATCAATGAATTTGCATAGAAGGGGTTTTTAGACAATTTAAAAATCCTTTGTGTTTTTTCCTTATTGTGTGGTCATCGATTAATAGATGTATTTATGTTTAAATATTCAAATTGTTATTACTAAAGTTTCATGACTTGAAATAAAGCTACAGTTTATTTAAATATTAGCTTTTGTTAAAGATAATTTAGAGTTTGAATGAGATATGTGAGGATGTAGCCATGTAGGATGTTGATGGGTTAGTTTAATTTCAAAGTGGTGTTATGACTAATTGATGTTAGGTGTTCAAGACTGATACTTTTTTGCTTCTATTGGAATCGTTAATTAGCCTTCTGCGTGAACTTAAATATATTCTCTCATTTATTTATTTAAACAAGAATGTTTAAAGAAGCAGGTGATTCGTAGTCATTTGAACTAGGTCGAGTTTTTCTCTCGAAAAGACCTTCATTGGGAGTTTATCAATGTCATAAATAAGGCAGATAATAGGATTATGTTCTTTTGAATTGAATGTTGTTCACATAGTTTTGTTTTATAAGCCCCTCCTATAGCTTCTAATTTATTAACTTATAGAATCTGATTTCTATTTGTAAATAAGGCAGAAACTTTGGGATGTTGAATATGTAGTTGGAGACCATCATTTGTTTAACGGTCTTATTGGCCCTGTTTACAATGGTCTTGATGTGTAGGTGTTGCAACATGTTGTGGTGCTTCAAAGGAAACAAAAATCTTGATTCTTGATGCCGTAAGAAGATTTTAGAGTGATTCATGTTTACAATGGTCTTGATAGGTGTTTGTTTATATGTCTAGAAACAATACTGATTGATTTTTAAAGTTTGATTTAATCAGGATTTGATTAGTTCCATGCTTAAACTTCATGAAGAAAAAAATAATTTCATTGTAAAGATGAATTTGGACTGTTAACTACAACATTAGAATATGTTAAGCTTTTCCTAAAATTAATATACACTTTGCTCATATTTAGATGGATTTGAATTATATTTTTCCAATTTTTTTCCTTACAAAGGTTTTTGGTTGAACTATGTTGTGTTATGAAGGATTTGATTTACAGTTATTTTACAATTGAATTTGATTGATTATGTATGAAAGAATTGGATGAGATATTATTGTTTTTCCTATATATTTGTAGGTAAATTATCAGATGTATTTATGGACCGGTAGAATTGCTTTTTGTTTGAAGAGTTATTTCATTAATTTTTACATTTCACCATGTAGACTTCATATCCAAACACATCCTAATATGTTTATTCATGAGAATCTAAACTTCAAGGAGTTTTGTTCATCATTTGAAAATTTTAAATTCATAATTTACATGCGCTCTTTGTCGTCTTTTGTGTATGTCTATTGAAGTGTTTTTTTTGTGTCGTTCTATTTCATACGACCCGTGTAATACACGGGTCTATAACCTAGTAGTTTAATAAAAATATAACATATGAATTTGATGGTTCAAGAGGTTGATCTTTTACTTCATTTGGCTGGTCATTCTTCCTAATTGCACCCCTCGCTTCCCAACTTCCATAATTTTGTACACATTAGAAATGTTTCAGCAACTTAATCAGAAAGCTTAGGACTTTCATCCCACCCTTTGGTTTTAAAACCAATCATGTGACGCGTCTCCCTATTCTTAATTTTTCTCTCCGTCTCTCGAGGCTCGACCTTTTACCACTAGATTTCAACATCTCTAAAACCCAAGATTTAAACCCACTGTTATGGCGCGGTTGGAGAGATGCTGGCTACACAATGGGTTATTGGGATCAATGATTGACAAAGGAACCGACGACAAGGGTATTAGATCACATGTATTTTCAATTTTTCAGGCCCTTTTAAGTTGGGGACCCCAAACCCTATTTTTACCTTAGAGGTAATGAAGAGCCGCCTTTGCACTTTTGTCTCTTATTTAATTAAGCTTTATACTCACACAAACACCGTTACATGCTTTTAGTGATCACTGTAAGTGTTGTCACAACCTATTGTCTAAGTGACACTTACGTGATAGCATTTTATGCTCATACTCACTAACTCATAACATATAGCCTTAGTAACTTAACATCTTTTTTGTGATATCTATGACCGGATACGGGCATGATCAATCTTTTGAACAAAGTAAATAAATGTAACTAGGATAATTCCATAACAAAGCTATAAATAAGGTTTTAGGAGGATAGCGTTAAAGCAAACCTTTCCTATTATATAACATAAAATATATCTATATACACATCAAGTTCCTTTATTTTCTTATATATATATATATATATATATATATATATATATATATATATATATATATATATATATACACATATATATACACATATATACACACACATATAATACATATATACACACACATATAATGTTAGGATCATTACATGACCACTTTTTATTTTCAGCACCAAAAACCCATTAATTTATATTTATGTAAATCAATGGTTCTTTTGATTCTGAAAGTAAAAAGTGGTTCTGTAATGATACTGACCCTATACATACACACACACATACACACATATATATATATATATATATATATATGTGTGTGTGTGTGTGTGTGTGTGTAAGTATGTATGTATGTATAATCATAATTCTATATTTAAGAATAGTTGATTACATAGGGCTGTAAACGAACTGAACGTTGAGTGAACTGTTCATGAACTACTTGGCGGGACCTTCTATATCTATATATATGTATATGTGTGTATATATATATATATGTATATATATGTATGTATAATCATAATTCTATATTTAAGAATAGTTGATTACATAGGGCTGTAACGAACTGAACGTTGAGTGAACTGTTCGTGAACTACTTGGCGGGACCTTCTATATCTATATATATGTATATGTGTGTGTATATATATATATGTATATGTATATATATGTATGTATAATCATAATTCTATATTTAAGAATAGTTGATTACATAGGGCTGTAAACGAACTGAACGTTGAGTGAACAGTTCGTGAACTACTTGGCGGGACCTTCTATATCTATATATATGTATATGTGTATATATATATGTTTATATATGTATGTATAATCATAATTCTATATTTAAGAATAGTTGATTACATAGGGCTGCAAACAAACTGAACGTTCAGTGAACTGTTCGTGAACTACTTGGCGGGACCTTCGTTTATGTTCTTTCGCTTAATAAATGAAAGACCACAGAAAATTTCGTTCATTTATAGTTAAACGAACGAACATGAACACATGCAACATTTATTTATTTATTTTGAGGAATGTTCGATAATGTTTTCGTTTATATTATTAAGTGTTATATCAATTATGTTTATGATAATTATGCCAAGAATTTTTAAATATTTTCGTTAAGTACTTATTTATTTCTAGTGGAATTTGTATGATGTTTGTAATGAAATTACATATTCAATTCTAAAATAAATATATAATCATTTGTAGTTGTTTGTGTTCAGGAATCTCGTTCAGTAAATCTTCGTGAACAATTCATGAATAATATTCTTTTTTTAATGAACGGACAAGAACAAGGCACTATTCATGTTCGATCGTTTCGTTTGCAGTTTTTTATTTACAAATAAATTCCACAACAAAATTACTTAATACAAAAAGGCCAAAATAATCAAGCCAATGAAAAATTACCTTAACCAACTTGATAATTTTACCATTCTAACAAGCGTACGCGTCGCATATGAAAATATCCTTAGGAGTTTCATATAAGAAGCAAACTTTAAAGATATTTTATTATATATAACACAATTAATAACTAGGTAAACTTTTTAGATTTTTTAAGCATTTCATTCTTTTAGATGTGTCATGATAATGTATTGTCGGTTAAAATACCTTTCAGGTTTTTATATTGATTGGATGTCAAGTGGGGTCTTTCTATGGTTGACCTTTTCAAACTCAACCTGCACTAAGGTTTAAAAGTAATGATCTAGGTTCGACTTATAAGTTATATGAATTCAGTGAGACTTTGCAAAAAAAATATGAATTCAGTGAGGAAATCAAAGCCACTATAAGATTAATAAGATTTTTTATATAACAATAGTTTAAGTAATCTTTTTCTTAAGGAAAACTCAACTTTTATATATAGAAAAACGATGTATTCTTGTGACTGACGAGTCAACTTTTCTTTGACCCTCCCATAGTCCGCAATGCTAATGTTATTTGTTTAAAATAAGAAAGTTTTTATGTTTTAATTAAGCATATAAAAACACACTTATGATTCAGACCTAGCAAACCAATGAGACTACAAATGTCAATTACTTTACTCTAATATTAATTACTTTAATTACTCTAAAATTAAAAAAGATAGTAAATGAATTTTTTTTTGTAAGTTTAATTTCATTCAAAAAACGCCACACGGAGCCCTCAAAGCGAGGACTCAAAGGCACAAAAAACCGACATTACGAACGAGAGTTTAAAGGAGAAATACACCAAACATTCCATTCTATGTCTTTCATCTTGGACCTATTACGGATCCAGAAATACGAAGTAGTTTTAATAATCTCCACGACTTCAATCGGTCTCCGACGTTTTCCTTCGAAGTTCCTCTTGTTCCTTTCGTTCCAAATCGCCCACATAGTTGTAATAAGGATCCCTTTTAGAATGTAAGAGTCCTGGCTCGAAAACTGCTGTGTTTCTACTGTTTTCAGAATGTCCGAGACCTCGACCACCAGCAGAGGGGCTATTTTACACCAGGTCTGAACTCTGGTCCATATCTCCGCCGAGTAAAAACATCCGGTAAATAGGTGGATCGCCGTCTCATCATCCGTATTACATAAGGCGCAAGATATATTTTGTAGAGGGACACCCCGTTTGAACACCTCCGTCTTCGTTGGCAAGCGATTAAGGGTGGCTCTCCACGCCATAACTTTACATTTAAGCGGAACCCAACCGGACCAATTCATCTTCCAACTGTTAGTATCAGTTGACCCGTTTGACAGCAGCTTCTTAGCCTTGTTAACCGAAAAAACTCCACTAGAATCAGCGGTCCAAATCCATTTGTCTGCACCTCCTTTCCACTCAAAATCATGTATGTTCGATAATAAACTGAACAGTTCGGACACCTGGTGAGGCGATTCTGGGGCTGCAGACCAGTCCCACGACAGAATTTTGCAGCCGTTAACCACCCGCAATCTGTCCGAAATGGTTGCCCACTTGTTCTTTTCGATTCTAAACAACTGTGGGTATATGGTGCGAAGTGGTTCATCAAAAATCCAGGCATCAATCCAGAAGTTTAAGCTCTTGCCATCGCCCATTGTACCGCTAAAATAACTATTTAACGGTTTGTCATTCCAAAGTTTTTCCCCGGCTCTAGCAATGAACTTCCAACAGCCACTTGAGGATGGCGAATACGGAAGAAAAGACCAGGACCTGCTCGAACCATGGCAGCCCAACACTATTTTTTTCCAAAGGCTTGCTCCTTCTTTCTTGAAACGCCATGTCACACCCCAACCTTGACGGCGGAATCGTCGAAGTGTGAGAGTCACGATTGTTCACAGCCACATAACGCTATTATTAAATCCAAATATATTAATCAATATTTAATTGTAACAATACAAGTAAAAGGCTCAAATAAAGATACATCATGAATACAAGATTGAAAGTAACAAGATTATTGTTTATTTCTCTAAGTCCAATCCTAAGTGAGATAAGCTTCAAAGAGTAGAACACATTCTTGGCTTATTCCTGAAACATGTTAAAAATAAAAGGTCAACATAAAAATGTTGGTGAGCATTCCATAGTTTTCAATACATAAGTATATAAAAGATGGCAATTCAAGTCATAAGTTAGTGAATAAAGTGATTAGGGATGTTATGAACAATGCAACAATCAAACCTTGACAAAGTTTTACAAGTTTCAAACGTGTACTTGGATCAACCAAGTTATAAGTATATACGATTAGCTAAGTGTACTTGGATCAACCAAGCAGGCTTGTCAGGCCCATAGATCTATGACGTCGCCAGGCTAGCAATAGTTAATGATTGTACATATAACGCTATAACATGGTAACCACAAAAGTTCAACTAACCACAACTTTACATGATGAAAAGCCATAAAGTTTACAAGTCTCAAATAAGTTTACAAGTGCAATGACATAAGTTAACATGTTTCACCCCAAAGTGTGAAAATAAGAAAAAAGGGGTATGAAAATACTCACATGGATATAAGCATTACAAGATGATATAAAAGATCAAAAGATAATCCAAAGTATTCCTTTACAAGGCACCTAAACATATATTATGAGTTTAAGGTTAATAATAAGTTTAACGTTCAAAAAAGGATTAGGGTTTTGATAGAATTTTGAGGGTTTTTAATAAGTGATGAGTTTATAAGGTAATTATTTATGTTTTGATTCCATTAGAAGGAATTATTTAAGTTTATATGATTAAGTATTCTAGAAATGAAATTAGGTCTAATAATGATGTAATTATTATATAATTTCCACAATTATAAAAATAATTCTTTAAAGAATAAAGATAATATTATGTCCATTAGTATTTTAAATGATTTTTAAATTATTGCAACAAGCCCATATGCATTTAAATAATTATTTTGTTTATTTTAAAAGAAAATATTTATAATAAAAGTTTTAAATATAAAATTTAAACAAATATTTTAAGACAACCATGATTTTAAAAGAATAACGTTTGAACCGAAATTAATTTACTAGTTGAAACCCATATTTAATAGGATTTTAACCAAGAATAAGATTTGTTAAAATGTTTTTAAAATAATTATTTAATTTTTTAAAATTAATAGAAAAATCCAGAAAATTATTTGGTGCTCATGAAAATAATTAAAGTTTACAAAAGCTATTTTTATAATTAATAAAAAAAGAAATTAAAATGAAAGTATGGCTGAAAAAGCCTTAAAAAAAATACTTGAGGTCCCCGGGGTCGAACCCGGGACCTCAAGTGTAGCAAATGCTCAGGGAACCAGTAGACCAAGGCTTACAGCCGCAATATGTCTTCGTTTTTAATTATTAAAAAGCATAAACACAAAAGCCCCAATTCTAGATAAACCCTAGAATTACAAATCGAACCAATTGAGCAACGATTCGCGTATGATAATGGAATCAACCATAGGGCTTTTGCTCCAAATGATAAAACGTTTGTGTTCATGTATTCAATTTACCTGTTTAGCTTCGATTTGAGGATGAACATCTCTAGAACCGTCGCGACGAGTAAGGGTGATCGAAAAGGGATTTTCGGTGTATGATTCGAGCAATTGAGGCTATAGCAGGTTGGAAAGGATCTAGTTGTACCTCTACCCTCTGTTATATAGATTCGATTTGATATGTTTCAACTTAATCAATTACAAGTTTAATTTCGGGTGTAACGGGTTCTACCCGAGGTTAATATCACAGCTTCATCTGAAATTAAACTCTCCAATGAATTCGAAATGATTATTCGAGCGTTTTAGAGTCTTTAATTGCATCAAATGCTACATTATTGCGAAGAAGCGACTTGGAGTTCGAACGGGGTGTTCGGTTTTGGGTTCGAGTGTGTTAAGGCCGGTTTAAAGTTCAATCAATGCATTTATTCTTATTGGAAACTGATTCACGAACGTTTTGCGGTGTTTCGGGGTCGAAATAGAGGCTTGAAAGCCGGTTTTTAACTTGGCCGGAGCTCGTCGGAGCTCGGCCGGAATACCCACCGGAATATCGTGGGAAGAAAAGGGAAAGGGGGTTTGGGTTTTATAATTTTACAAGAATAGTCCCTGCAGTTTGTTTTGTATTATTCTATGCTCTAAA
This sequence comes from Flaveria linearis, assembly GCA_024085815.1. Lineage (NCBI taxonomy): Eukaryota > Viridiplantae > Streptophyta > Magnoliopsida > Asterales > Asteraceae > Flaveria > Flaveria linearis. The sequence continues at coordinate 61,711,643 of CM044012.1, forward strand.
CTTTTATTTAAAGTTTCAAAATTAACAAAACAACCCCTTGGACTTTAAACAAACTTTAAGCTTTAATAATTTTATTAATTATCTAACTTTTTATAAATCTTTATTATATATATATTTTATTATTATTATTATTATTATTATTATTATTATTATTATTATTATTAACATTATTATTATTATTATTGCTGTTGTTATTGTTATTGTTATAATTTATTATAATAATAATCATTATAATTTTTAAAGGATTAAAGGACAAATTAAAGCAATAAGCATAAGCAACTCATGAGTTTCATGTATAGCAATAAAGGCCCTTACAAGAATTAGCAAAGCTAACTTTAAATTAACACAAAATTACAAGATGTTACAGTCTCCCCAACTTAAAAGAATTTCGTCCCGAAATTAAGAATGAAACTTAAACGAACAAGAGGGTTTAAATGAAAGATAAATGTACGAACGGACAGTGATAGACGTTTAATTACAGATGAAACGCTTCACTTTCTTGACATAGTGTATGCCAACCTGAACTCTTCAAGTGAAATGTGAGATGCTTTGAGATTTAACGTCGGAAAACGATGACGGGTTACCGTTGTATGTTAAACTTATAAGCCACAACTTTTAGAATGTAATTTCGTAGTAAAGTGATGTCTTGAAATCAATAGAAGACCAATAATGATAAGAAAAGTTAACCGTCGGGATTTAGGAATCCCAAATGTCACTATATATAACGAAACGATCTTAACGCATATCTTGTGAATATGTAATTCTCCTTCGACCAACCATCGGTCTAAGAGTAATACGATATACGAAGATTTTGGAATGAGTTCACGATGATGATTAGGAACATTATTAGAAGCTGAAAATGAATCGGTCATCCAAAATAACGATCGATGTTTCAACGTCATACCACGGTATACGAATTTTGAAACAGATACAAGTCAATTTCTCGACCCGTTATTCCACATAAGTCAATATGAAAACAATTGGTCTATAATGCACCAATTGTCATCATGACATCTAAAATAAGAGGCATTCAGTGATGAGAAGTTAAACAGGAGATTCACAGAAACACGGAGGTTAGGTTTTGTCATATGTGAAGGTAAGACACTTGGACACATACCAAGTTATGTCCTTTCTTTTATGCCAAGCCCATGACTACAAATTACGAAGGTTTATGAACCTCCACGTCACAATGTAAGTAATAACGAGTCTCGTTGATCAAATAGAGTTTTAAAGATTTCCAAGGTTAAGAATTCAAAAGCGATTCAAGTAATGACGCAAACAATAAGAAAGGTATTTGTAAACATGTTTTGCAAGGTAGCAATCTCTAAGTACGGTTTGCATATGCAGTTCAACAAACCATAAGCACAGCAGAGAACATTTGTATGACTAGAAAGACATGAGCATAAGTTGATAATGTCTTCAGCAGAAAGATTGTTTAGGAAGGCTACCATCACGCAATCAGGTCTTGATGATAACTCAAAATGAAAGTCGATGATTAAGGAATAAATGGTTCCATATAGCTAGATCAAATCAAAACATAAGAATAAAGGGAAAGAAATCGATTTAAGAATTTAAATGCTCCAAGCTTGGAATCAAAATCAACCTAAAGCGATCGGGTCTCCTTTCAAGTTCAGAGATCATGCTTTGGCTTGATAGGTCGAAACACTAACATTGTTTCACCCTTCAAGTTACTACATGTTTCTCATCACTTGATTACCACCTTGGTAAGTTGAAGATCAAGAAATGAGAATAGTCATCAAGGTGTGGTTTTCACTCCTAACTTGATGGTGTATTCCCAATGTATGACCACTAACTTACCAATCAAAAAGCTCGATCCCAACTCATTGTTGAGGATCCACAGAAATAAGACGAGGTAACTCACCATTAGGGTAAGGGACGTCTCCCCTATCTTAACGGTGAAGTTTTACAAAAACAAAATATAATAGTATGAACTTCTTCATCAAGATCTAAAATTCACTCCTACTTTGATGAGGTCGTTTAATTTGAGAAAATACAATCCATGAAAATGAAATTATCATCGAGGTATGGAATTCACGCCTATATTGATGATTGAATTTCATAATAACAAGAAAACAATCGGAAATTGACAATTATCACCAAAGTACGGGTTTCAATCCTATTTTGGTGATATCATGTCATTTGTGAAATGCCATTTTAAAGAAAATAATTGAAGTCAATCCTCAAGATAAGGAAATCACCCTAATCCAAAGGATGAAATTTCATAAAACACGCGATTGGAAACCATTTATCGAAAGGAATAGGGAACCACCAAAGTAAGGGAATCACCCCTGTTTTGATGAGTTAGAATCATTTAGGAGATACGAATGTTCTTAGTCATAGGTTGACTTACAAACTCTTGCATCTCCCACGATGCAAACGGTACGAAGTTTGACATAACAGCGAAAAGAAAAGAATATCAATTAGAAATTCAGAAAATTTCAAGTTACATCAATGTAACAAAAGAGAAAATCATTCTTACAAGCTTAAGATCAAGGTTCGAGATGATAGAATTTGTTTTGGTGTTCTAATCTTGGATGGTTTAAATCGGAAAAACGAAATCAAGGACAGAAATTATTCAACACCACAATGAGATATGAACATTCGATTCACAATCGAAAGGAAATGCATGGACTTCTCAAATTATGTGGTCAACCATAACCTTATTGAAGACACGTGTACTTATAAGTGGTAACAAAGTTATAATTAGTTTATTCGATCATTGAGGTGAGTGACCACTTATAATATTTGAGTTAACAAAATTAACATTCAATTAGCAAAGTATCTCGAGATGTAGGAATTCCACCTACAACATTGAATGTCTTTAGTTATGGAACACACCCTTAGGAAGATTTGAAAACCATAAGTAACGATTTAAAGTTTTAAAGATCATTCGGTTTAGATTCCCAATATCTTTGGGTATAACAAGAGTCATGTGCACGTTGATCAAGGTATAGAAATAGCTACATGAAACGCCTAACGTGTAACGATGTTTAAACGTAGGAGTTGAAAGGTAAGACGAGTTCAATATCACAGGAACATTATGTATGATAAGAATGAGAAGAAACCAGTTCAAGGAATCAAGGATTTTTAAGATACAAAGAGGATGGTTCCATTTAGTAACGCATTACTATTTGGAATCGTTGACACGTCAAGGTAAATTGACCCACTTGCCTTAGAGACTTGTGTATGTTGACCATAGTTTATCACTCATCCCAGAAATCCCCAGGTAAGCATAACTGGTCTCGCAATGAGATTTATACGATATGCTTGCCTTAGCCCGAAGGCCTTTTGCCAGGAAATCCAGAATACAGGTGTCTATGTGTCACACAAATTTCTTAGGTTCATGAAATCAAAACCTTGATGAGATTTTCATAGATTAGACATAGAGTCTAAGGAATTAATACCACGATGATAAGTGTAGATTCCACATGTCGTTGAAAATAGGTTTAGGAAGTTCATTTGTCGGGGAGAGTCAAAGAGTCAAAGTTAAGTTTAGGGAGACAAGTAACTAAGTTTTAAACATTTAAAAGGCAATCCTATGCTAAAGCATCAAGTTGCACAAAAGGCATCCCTAAATAGATAGCATCATGTGACATGCAAATAATATGTAAGCACAAAAGTATAAGGATCTTTCTATGAGGTTCATGCATCTATAGTCTAGGTCACCATTTCTAATAACCTAAATCCCTATAGTTATGGGCTCTGATACCAATCTGTCACACCCCAACCTTGACGGCGGAATCGTCGAAGTGTGAGAGTCACGATTGTTCACAGCCACATAACGCTATTATTAAATCCAAATATATTAATCAAGATTTAATTGTAACAATACAAGTAAAAGGCTCAAATAAAGATACATCATGAATACAAGATTGAAAGTAACAAGATCATTGTTTATTTCTCTAAGTCCAATCCTAAGTGAGATAAGCTTCAAAGAGTAGAACACATTCTTGGCTTATTCCTGAAACATGTTAAAAATAAAAGGTCAACATAAAAATGTTGGTGAGCATTCCATAGTTTTCAATACATAAGTATATAAAAGATGGCAATTCAAGTCATAAGTTAGTGAATAAAGTGATTAGGGATGTTATGAACAATGCAACAATCAAACCTTGACAAAGTTTTACAAGTTTCAAACGTGTACTTGGATCAACCAAGTTATAAGTATATACGATTAGCTAAGTGTACTTGGATCAACCAAGCAGGCTTGTCAGGCCCATAGATCTATGACGTCGCCAGGCTAGCAATAGTTAATGATTGTACATATAACGCCATAACATGGTAACCACAAAAGTTCAACTAACCACAACTTTACATGATGAAAAGCCATAAAGTTTACAAGTCTCAAATAAGTTTACAAGTGCAATGACATAAGTTAACATGTTTCACCCCAAAGTGTGAAAATAAGAAAAAGGGGTATGGAAATACTCACATGGATATAAGCATTACAAGATGATATAAAAGATCAAAAGATAATCCAAAGTATTCCTTTACAAGGCACCTAAACATATATTATGAGTTTAAGGTTAATAATAAGTTTAACGTTCAAACAAGGATTAGGGTTTTGATAGAATTTTGAGGGTTTTTAATAAGTGATGAGTTTATAAGGTAATTATTTATGTTTTGATTCCATTAGAAGGAATTATTTAAGTTTATATGATTAAGTATTCTAGAAATGAAATTAGGTCTAATAATGATGTAATTATTATATAATTTCCACAATTATAAAAATAATTCTTTAAAGAATAAAGATAATATTATGTCCATTAGTATTTTAAATGATTTTTAAATTATTGCAACAAGCCCATATGCATTTAAATAATTATTTTGTTTATTTTAAAAGAAAATATTTATAATAAAAGTTTTAAATATAAAATTTAAACAAATATTTTAAGACAACCATGATTTTAAAAGAATAACGTTTGAACCGAAATTAATTTACTAGTTGAAACCCATATTTAATAGGATTTTAACCAAGAATAAGATTTGTTAAAATGTTTTTAAAATAATTATTTAATTTTTTAAAATTAATAGAAAAATCCAGAAAATTATTTGGTGCTCATGAAAATAATTAAAGTTTACAAAAGCTATTTTATAATTAATAAAAAAAGAAATTAAAATGAAAGTATGGCTGAAAAAGCCTTAAAAAAAATACTTGAGGTCCCCGGGGTCGAACCCGGGACCTCAAGTGTAGCAAATGCTCAGGGAACCAGTAGACCAAGGCTTACAGCCGCAATATGTCTTCGTTTTTAATTATTAAAAAGCATAAACACAAAAGCCCCAATTCTAGATAAACCCTAGAATTACAAATCGAACCAATTGAGCAACGATTCGCGTATGATAATGGAATCAACCATAGGGCTTTTGCTCCAAATGATAAAACGTTTGTGTTCATGTATTCAATTTACCTGTTTAGCTTCGATTTGAGGATGAACATCTCTAGAACCGTCGCGACGAGTAAGGGTGATCGAAAAGGGATTTTCGGTGTATGATTCGAGCAATTGAGGCTATAGCAGGTTGGAAAGGATCTAGTTGTACCTCTACCCTCTGTTATATAGATTCGATTTGATATGTTTCAACTTAATCAATTACAAGTTTAATTTCGGGTGTAACGGGTTCTACCCGAGGTTAATATCACAGCTTCATCTGAAATTAAACTCTCCAATGAATTCGAAATGATTATTCGAGCGTTTTAGAGTCTTTAATTGCATCAAATGCTACATTATTGCGAAGAAGCGACTTGGAGTTCGAACGGGGTGTTCGGTTTTGGGTTCGAGTGTGTTAAGGCCGGTTTAAAGTTCAATCAATGCATTTATTCTTATTGGAAACTGATTCACGAACGTTTTGCGGTGTTTCGGGGTCGAAATAGAGGCTTGAAAGCCGGTTTTTAACTTGGCCGGAGCTCGTCGGAGCTCGGCCGGAATACCCACCGGAATATCGTGGGAAGAAAAGGGAAAGGGGGTTTGGGTTTTATAATTTTACAAGAATAGTCCCTGCAGTTTGTTTTGTATTATTCTATGCTCTAAACTTTTATTTAAAGTTTCAAAATTAACAAAACAACCCCTTGGACTTTAAACAAACTTTAAGCTTTAATAATTTTATTAATTATCTAACTTTTTATAAATCTTTATTATATATATATTTTATTATTATTATTATTATTATTATTATTATTATTATTATTATTATTATTAACATTATTATTATTATTATTGCTGTTGTTATTGTTATTGTTATAATTTATTATATAATAATAATCATTATAATCTTTAAAGGATTAAAGGACAAATTAAAGCAATAAGCATAAGCAACTCATGAGTTTCATGTATAGCAATAAAGGCCCTTACAAGAATTAGCAAAGCTAACTTTAAATTAACACAAAATTACAAGAGTGCCTCTTATTTTAACTTTTCAACCACTAGGTGCCTCTTATTTTAAACCACTAGGTGCCTCTTATTTTAAAATGTCATGAGTTTCTGTTTAACTTTTCAACCACTAGGTGCCTCTTATTTTAAAATGTCATGATGACAATTGGTGCATTATAGACCGATTGGCTAAAAATTCAATTCGACTCATTATCTCACAACGTCGAGAAATTGACCTGTATCTGTTTCAACTATTCGTATACCGTGGTATGGCGTTAAAACAACGATCGTTATTTTGAACGATTGATTCATTTTTCTGTTTTAATAATATTCTTAATCATCGTTGTAAACTTATTCCGAAATCTTCGTATAATGTATTATTCTTAAACCAAGGGTTGGTGAAAGGAGAAATACATATTCACAATATATGCGTTAAGGTCGTTTCATATGATGACGTTTGGGATTCTTAAATTCCGACGGTTAACTTTTCTTACCATTGTTGGTCTTTTATTGATTTCTAGACATCACCTTACCACGAAATTATATCCTGAAAGTTGTGATTTAAGTCTAATATACAATGGTAACTCGGCATCGTTTTCTAACATTTCATCTCAAAACGTCTCACATTTCACTGATAGGGTTCAAATTGGCATGCATTATGCCAAGAATCTTGTAAGATTCCATCAAGTGAAGCGTTTCATCTGTAATTAAACGTCAATCACTGTAATTTTGAACACTTATATTTCATTTTAACTCTTTTGCTCACTTAAGTTCATTCTTAATTTCGAAACGAAATTCTTTAAAGTAGGGGAGACGGTAACATCTTGTATCAATGTTCATTCTTAATCAACGTGAAAGCTTATAATGTTAACTAGAAGTCATACACTTTAGACTCTCTTTTTACCTCTAATGGCTCTGCCATTGCACATAAAGTAAACACTAAAGCGGTCAGCTTAATCAATAATGAATTTTCTTCTTTTGATACCTTATCAAAACCTGAAAGTTCTTCAAAGTGTACCTCAGAAAATGAGAATACAAACTGCATCAAGAAAGAAAAAGAGAATCACTATGATCTATCTGAGGCTTCATGCTCACTTTCTGATTCACTTGAGAATGTAAGGATCGAATGTAATCCAAGCGTCCTCATCTTGTCGTCTCAGCCTCCTCGTAAACAAATTTCGGGACGAAATTTCCTAAAGTAGGGGAGACTGTAACATCTCGTATTTCACGACGTATTAATACCTTTTAAATGTTAAATAATAATAATAATAATAATAATAATAATAATAATAATAATAATGATAATAATAATAATAATAATAATAATAATAACAATAATAATAATAATGATAATAATAATAATAATAACAATAATAATAATAATGATAATAATAATAATAATAATAATAAATAATAATAATAATAATAATAATAATAATAATAGAAATAATAAAGTCCAGGGGTAACTTATGCAATTTTTGAAACTTACAAGTTAAGTTTCAGCATAAAATAACAAAAGAGTGAAACCACAGGGACCATTCTTGTAAATTTTTTTTAAAAACAAACTGCACTCTCTCTCCTCTTTCCCGATTTTCCGGCGACCGTCCGGCGAGCTCCGGCGGTCCTCCGGCGAAGTTCAAACACCCAAATCACGTGGTTTTGACCCAAATTAAAGGTCCCGACACTCTCACGACCAAGATTCGAACCCTATGCACGTTTAATCATTGAAAAATACGGATCCAAAGCTCGTTACCTCGAATCCACTTTATTCCCGACCGTTCAACGGTCGGTTAACCCACCAAACCACAATAATAATTCAATTAATCGCACATATATGATCGTCTAACTGAAACTAAACTCATACACATTCCCAATTTCATCTGAAATCACTTGAAATCACAGCTGCAACCACCTCGAACCCGTCGAACCTGCAACTAACTGGTTCACCTTCTTTCGAGCTTCAATATTCGAAATTGGCAGAGGGCTTTTGATCGTGTACACCATTAGAAGCTTTCCCTACAACTAATTTGATTATCATCGTGGTTTGGGTATCAAACCAGTGCTACGTTAGTCACGGTTGTTCTTGGTTCATTCCAGACACCATTTCAAATCGAAGCAGGTAATCAAACCTATGTACATGCTCGATTTCATGTGGGGAACAAAAGCCCCATAAATGTTTCTGTTATCGGAATCAATTGGATGGTCAATTGAGTCGATTTGGGATTAGGGTTCATGTCGAAAATTTGGGGATTTCTGTTTATTCGGTTTTTAACAATTAAAAACCAAGAACTGATGCGGCTGTGAGCCTTGGTCTACTGGTTCCGTGTTTCCCTGCTATGTTGAAGGTCCCGGGTTCGAAACCCGGCCACCTCACACATTTTTTGAAGCTTTTTAGCTTTAGAAAAATTATGAAAAAAATTCCAAAAATTATAAAAATGTTTTTACAAACATAACAAATTTTTAAAACCACATAATTATTTTCTGAAATTTATTTGGGCATTTTATTTACTTATTTTATAAATTGTCTTAAATAAATTATAGAAAATTCTTAATAAATATAAAAAAATGATTTTGTAAGCTTCAAATATTTTTAAAGATATCAAATTATTTTCTGGAATTTATTTCTTTTAAACAAATGATACTAATTTTAAATATTGTTTAACTTATCTGCAAATTTGCTATAAAAATATATAATTAGTTCATTTTCTTATAAAATAGACATTTAATATCGTTATAACTCACCAAATCATTATTTGTTCAAATAACAAGTATAAATTATTGTTCAAACGTGCTTATTTTATTTAGCTATGAGACTTTATTATAAATGTTATTTTTATTTCGCATATTTATATAAAATACAAATATATTGTTACCAAGAAAATATAATTGATATCCTGTTAAATATAATTTACAAAATCCTAAAATCCTAAAACCCTAGTTCACGCTAAAACGTTAATTTTATCATTAAATTTAAACCTTGTAAAAATATATATTTTAGGTGCATTGTGAATGGCTACGTTGAAAGGACGCTTATTATTATTTCTTATTAATCCTCCAATACATACGTATTTGATCAAGTGAGTATTTCTATTAGGGGTGTTCAAAAATATCCGAATCCGAAACCGAATCCGAAATATCCGAAAATCCGAAATTCGGATATCCGAAATTTCGGATATCCGAAAATTCGGATATCCGAACTTCGGATATCCGAAATTTCGGATTCGGATTCGGATAGTGATTTTGATTCGGATATCCGAAATATCCGAAATATCCGAAATATCCATATAAAAATTTAAAAATATTAAATATTAATTAAATATTTTAGATATTTTCTGATATTTTGGATATTTTAACAAAAACTTTGGATATATAAATAAATTTCAATAAAAATTTATTATATTTTTATAAAATTTATTAAAAAATATAATTTTTTTTGAATTTCGGATATCCGAACGGATATCCGAATCCGAATCCGAAATTTCGGATATCCGAATTTCGGATATCCGAAATTTCGGATTCGGATTCGGATAGTGAAATCCACTATCCGAAAATGAACACCCCTAATTTCTATACCCATTTTATCATTTTCATACTTTTGGGTGAAACATGTTACCGTATAAACGTTGCACTTGTAAATACGTTGAACCTTGTAAACTTATGGTAATTTACTTGTGAGTTGTGGTTAGTTGAACTTCTGTGGTTACCATGTTATGGCATTATATGTACAATCATTAACTATTGCTAGCCCAGCGAAGTCATAGATCTATGGGTAAGACAAGCCTACTTGGTTGATTCAAGTACACTTAGCTGATCGTATATACTTTTAACGTTAATAGAATATTAACGTCGTTTGATACTTGTAAAACATTGTCGAGGTTTGATTGTTGCATTGTTCATAACATCCCTAATCACTTTATTCACTAATTTACAACTTGAATTGCCATCTTTTATATACTTATGTATTTAAAACTATAGAATGCTCACCAACAATATGTTGACCTTTTATTTTTAACATGTTTCAGGCAATAGCGTTATGTGGCTGTGAACAATCGTAACTCTCACGCCTCGACGATTCCGCCGTCAAGGTTGGGGTGTGACAAGAATGCCTTTGATCCACATGCACCATCTAACCGGAAAACCCATTTGAGACATCATAGAGATCAAAAAATGCCAATTGACATTGTCATAAGCTTTTTCGAAATCTATCTTTAAAAGGAAAGCCTTTTTCTTCCGTTTTTTTCAACCAATCCATTATTTCATTCACCACAAGCGGACCGTCTAAAATAAAACGATCAGATAAAAACGCCGATTGGGATTCCGAGATCACATTACCTAAAACCTTTTTGAGGCGATTAGTAAGGATTTTAGAAATAACCTTACTTATCATCCTAATAAGAGTAATAGGACGATAGTCTTTGAGGCCCACCGGTGATTTAACCTTAGGAATCAAGGTTATGAAAGCCGAGCCGCAACCCGAATTTATGGTACCTGTGTCATGGAATTCCTCCAAAATTTTGTAAAAATCGTCTTCCAGCAAATTCCAGAAGCGTTTGACAAAGCGAAAATTAAAGCCATCTGGTCCCGGCGCCTTATTTGAACCACAGTCGAAAGCCGCGTCTCTAATTTCTTGCTTGGAAAAAGGACCCGTCAAAAATAAACCATCCATCTCAGTTAAGCGCTTCAAACCGGTGCAAATAATTGTAGGCCGAAAAGGAGTGTCTTCCCTGAAGTGATCTCTATAAAATCTGAGGACTTCACGTTTGACCAAAGCCGGTTTCGAAATCCACTCGTCTTTGAGATGAAGACCCGGAATTGAGTTTCTCGCATATCTACCCTTAACAATATTGTGAAAAAAACTCGAGTTCTCATCGCCAAGAGTAGCCCATTTAATCCGTGACTTTTGTCTGATGTCGCGAGATTTCGTGAGCTCAATATCTTCTAAGCACTTAACACACTCAGTCCATACCCAAACATCCGATTCTTCCAAATCTTGGTGCTCCAATAGGAATTCTAGGCTTTCCTTCTCTTGTCGCAAATTGCTTTCATCTTGCCTTTCTTTTAGTCTACTGTCTTTAATCCAAGCCTTTAGCTTTCCTTTAAAGCTTTCAATTTGTTGGTCAACTTCACATCGGCCGGGCCTGTATTGATCCAGTCGCCTAACACCGAGTTTATCAACTCAAAGCAACCCAGTCTATCAATCCAAGAATCATACCACCTAAAAGGTTTCGGACCGAAATTTGTGTCAACAAGAGAAAGAAGTAACGGAGAGTGGTCCGACTTTTCTCTTTTAAGAGCCCGAACATACCCATTCGACCACTTATTAAAGATATTTTCACAAACGAAAACTCTATCAATACGGCTCAATTTACAAACGCCGCGCCGATTGACCATATAAGTATAATTCATGCCTTTCAATTCATATTCCCTGAGACCAGCTTCATCCACAAAATAATTAAAATCCCGGGCACAAACAGGGTCAAAAACCGAATTTTTTCTCTCACATTGATCCCTAACCGCGTTAAAATCTCCGAAAATAATCCACCAGCCAGAACCCATTTGAATAACCCGAAGCAGTCTATCCCAAAGATTTCTCTTCAAAGTATTATTTTACAGGGCATAAACGTTCAGAAAATTAAACCGACTTTTGCCATCAGATAGAAAACCAGAAACAAGTAAAAAATTGGGGTCTTTAACAACCGAATCTTTAGAGAAGAATTTTGGGTCCCAAATGCTTAGGATCCCTCCTGAATTACCGTCAGCATCAACGCTATCAAACTCGTGACCCAGACCACCCCAATAATTCGAAACCAACTCCGATGAAATGTTACTCGACATAGTCTCTTGTAACCCAATAAACGCCACACCATGATCATTCTTTAAGCGGTTTATCCAACCCGATTTACCCTTAGACCCAATCCCCCGAATATTGACCGAAAGACAATTCATTGCTTACCACTTTGTAACCCTTCTTGGATGATTGACTCTTGAACTAACGATTCATGCTCTCCCAAAGATACTCCTAATTTCTCCCCCAACAACTTGGTCGCTTCAATCTCCTTAGCTAGGACAGGAGCTTCGTTGGGTAAACTAGCTGGTTCGGGTTCTTCGTGATCACCCGGTTTGTGAGCTGGAGATTCTTCAAAGGGATGAATAGGTTGAGAGTTAAGGTCAAACAGATTGTTAATAGCAGCCATTGAGTTGTCGTCCAGTGCATTTGACGTATTATTATCCTGGCCTAATAAAGGATTTAACCCAAAGACATCTTCTTCCAAGTATTCATCTGGAGATTCTTCAACTGATATAATTAAAACTTCCGAACCGCTATCATCTTCGCTGTCAGACTCTTCCGACAAATGTTCCGACTGATTTTTCGGCGTGTCATCCTCAGTCGACTCCTCACTAACCATGTTTACGTTAGCTTGATTTTTAGGAACCGTAGTGAAATCGGGCACCCAGTCTCCTGCTTCTTCCACAATCCAGACACGAAACTTCCGATTCCTCCAAACAAGCATAATCTCCTCTGATATTTTCTTACCGTCTCCGACCAAGACACCCACGTATTCGAAGGATAGATCATGGTCGGATTCAGACCTGTTAGCTTTATGCACCACCTTACCGATCATTCCTCCTACGGTATTGAAAACTTCATTCGAGACCAAATGTAGAGGGATGCCCTGGACCTTCAACCACGCCACTCGTTCGAAGCCGAAGGATTGGCCTTCCCACAAGCAGACTAAAGAAAAGGTCTCCTTCATTGTTTCCGCCGCGAAACGAAACGTTTTGGCCGACTCTGTATCTTCAAAAGAAACCAAGAGATCCAAACCTCCTAAATATTGCACCTTACCTAGGCCTGGACATATTTCATTGAGATACACGTAAATGTTCTTCAAACTCATGACATCAACCATCCTTGTCACAACGGCTACACCATGCAGAGAAGAAAAAGCATTAACCTTGTCGTCTACGTTGATTGTTTTTCCTACTAACATGTCTTTAAAGGACCTTTCCCCTGTCATATTGTGTCCACCATTTTTAGTCGAACCTTTCCCAACATTACCTTTAGGGTCCGGTATCTTGATGGGCTTTTGCTTGGGAACACCTTTATTGATTTCACCATCCTCTAGAACAAACCGTGCTATGTTGAACCAAAGTTTGTTATCCCCCAAACGGATACCCCGAAGGTTCTTCAATAATTCTCCTTTATCCTTTACATCTAGCATCGAAATAAAGCCGAATCGGTTCCCTCCCTTGTCTCTTTTCCTTGCAATGTACAGATCAAAAATCTGTCCGTGCGACCTGACCTGAGTTGCTAAATCTAGCCTACTGCAGCCATCCGCAAGATTGGTAACAAATATCTTTGTAATGCGACGTTGAACCTCTACCGGAATAGGAGTTTTCCGGTGACAATTCATTTCCTGGTTTAGAGAGAGTTTTTTCTATCTAATTATACTCGAAGTAAATGAATAGTAAAATGTAGATATTTATGATTTTGGTCATTAAATTTTAAGGTTTTAGTGATACCTTATATTTTGAAAGCTTTAAAGTTTAATCATTGAACTTTGTAATCATAGTTATCTAGCTTTTGAGTTGATCTACGTTTTAATGCAAGTTTAGTTTGAAAGCGAGTCAGGTAAAATATAATACGTTTTTATTTATAGATACAGATTCGAGTTAATTAGGTTATGTTTCTACATAAATTTAATTTGTAAACGAGCCGGAAGGATTGTAGTCCAGATTTTATCACGCCACAAATGACGCCACCACACGTGCTTAATATTCTATACGTTTTGAGCTAGTATATGTTTCAACACAGGTTTCGTTTGAAGTCGTGCAAAATATAATACATTTTCATTTGACGATAAAATTCGCATTACTCTACAATAATGTAATGGTTTTTTAAACTCTGGTTACAGATGTGTCTATTTCTAACTACATTTTTTATATAAACTTTGATTAAAAAAAAATAACCACCGTAACACATGGGCAAAACCCACTGGGTTTAATAAGTATTTAAATTTATTATTAACATATAAATAAGTAATTTAGGTGTCAATGTCGACTAATAGTTAAGCCTAGATTTTAGTTTAGTGCCTCAATCTCCTATTAAATAACAAATATATAGTAAAACTTCCTAAATCACTAAAATATTTCAATTCTATCATATTCTAAAATATAAAATTTTATAATTCTTAAATGTTTATTATTGTTATCTATAACTACTAAATCTTTATTATTTCTTATTTCACTAATTGTTTATTACATCCTAACATATAAATCTTCACATAATGTGTTATTTATAATAAGTTAAATGTATTTAACTTATGTAAATCTTCAAATAATTTTTCTTTCATATTTTTCCTAACCAAACATTCACTCTTTAATCTAAAATCCGTTTCTTATGATTTTAGTAGTAGATTAATTACTTTTATACAATGACTATTTCGTTATAAAGTTAGTAATATACAATTCATTACTTATGTTAATGAAACGAAAATTAATAAGATAGGGCAAATGTTTAAATTAAAAGCAACTTAAAACAATAAAAATTATACTTTTATGTAAATAATAGAAATACATAAATTCTTAAAAATGTTTCTTTTGTGTAAAACAAATCAAAGTTATAGAGATGTTATTGTGTAAAATAACAAATTACTTTCAATTTTTCATGTATTAATTATGCAGTTTGAAATTTATTAAAAGAACGTGTTTTATTTTACCAAGGTTATTGTAAAAAAACATTTCATCTAAAAAGTCTATAATTATTTTATATATCAGGTTTTTATGTCTAATATTTCAAGTTTTTAGATAAAATATCAAGTCATTGTGTCAAATATCAAGCTTTTGTGTTAAATATTTTTCATCATTTTTTATATATATTTATCATTGTGTTTTATATTTTATATAGTTTAATGTTATTTTTATCATTGTTTTTTCTATATTATAATAAATATGTTATTATTTTATCAGTATATTTTTTAATTAAAAGTACACAATGATATTATTTTCGTCAATATATTTTTTAAAACTCATAGTGTTAGAAAAAAAACAATGACAAGCAACAAAAACACAATGAAGCATTTATCATTGCATTTTATGTTTTATATTATTTTATGTTATTTTGTTATTATTTTTAATATATTAGTTTTATTAGTTGTCATTTTATCATTATATCTTACATACTAGAAGTACACAATAATATTATTTCATCATGATATGATTTTAGAATTTATCATTTTAAAAATTATAATTTTTGAAAAACATAATATTATTTAGAAAAACACAATAACAAATAAAAAGACACAATGATAAGCAGAAAATATATAAGCTCAAAATTATAAAAAAAAGAGATTATCTTATAATATAAGATATAATGATATTGTATTCATTTTAAAAATAAAAAAAGACTCGTTATGATGTAATATTTATAAAAAGTTACCGTATATAAAAGTTATAAATGTTTTAAAAATTAGTAACTTGAAAAATGCAACAAAAATGATCATGGCTAAAATGCACATCTACTAAACCATTCAAAAGATTAGTTATTACACTTTTTAAAATTTATGATAATTATTTATTGAAACCATTACATAAATCTTTATATAGAAATAGAAAATGTGGCGGTGATAAATGAGTAGATTAATAAAACAGTAGAATTATTATCCCGTAAAATAAGTTATGTAGTTTTGTTGCATTACTAGGAATTAGGAAGAGATTACTGATTAGAGTAAGTTGGTGTCCAGCTGTTTTCCTTCTTGGACTTTTACCTTTTTGACTCGAACAAGAAATGACTTTAAGTAGCTTAATTTTAATATTTGACTATTTGAGGCAAACCGTCAATTATAAACATGTAATCCGAAAAACGAATTTATATTTAATGTAGTTATTTATATTTCTTTTCTTTTTGAATTGTAAATTTTAAAAATTTTTCTGTAATATATATTATTAAAAAGTTTCGGAGTAAAGTGTTTAGTTATAAAAAAATCAAATAAAAGTTTGTTTTTAACGGCATTTAAAACTACACTTGATAACCGAGTGAATCTAACTCGTATTGATTATAACGCACTTCACTCACCCCAAAACCCCCTTAAGCTAGGCATGATGAAGCTAGCTAAGACCTAGCTACCCATGTCATTGGACCACAAGTTCATCAACATAAATAAACGTTTATTACTAATCATTCATTACAATGGAATCATAATCGACTAATAGAACTTATTACGTGAGAGTATCAAGTACAACGAATCAAACATTGTTCAAAACACAAATGATACGAATAAATATTGATGCTTGAAGTTTGAAGTTAGAGAATATGTTAAAATTATAAAATAAATCATTGGAGTTAAAAATCCATAAATATTAGTTTTTTAACTCAGGGTCTAAAGAATGTGAGTGTGATTTTTCAACTCGTTCTCAACTATAACCAAGAAAGCCACGAATGAAAAGTGCAAACAATTCTAGCTTTCAAGTGCCGTCTTTTTCTTTCTTTCTAAACCATTTCCTCCAATTATTCGTATCATATCATACTAAGAGCAATGCATATCATACACTAAGAGCATCATCAGTCTTCCACAGGTGTAGCAGGTGTAGGTGGTATCTGCCTCACTCGTTTTCTCTTCTACCCATTCACAAATTATAAGTGTCTTTCTCTACCCTCTCTCTTTATTTCCCTCTCACAACCTTCGGGATGGACTTTTTCACGTTCTCGATCTTCCATGTTATCATCTCTCTCCTTTATTTCATTACTATTTTAGTATTCCGGCATCACACGAGTTGTATAAATAAATATATTAAATAATTGGTAATAAAATTTCATGAATTATAAAATAATACATTGAGATATGTATTATTGAAATTATATATGACTAAGGGTTTTAAATAATAAAACAACAATATTATTTTTTTAACCTTAATTTTTTTAATTGTTTTAATTTTTTAAAAGTATTTTTAAATACTTTGTTTCAAAACAAAACGTTTTTAAAAATGATATTTTAAAAAAAATTATAAAAATTTTGAATTTTAATATTTATGTTTCATAAAAAATATTTTTAAAAAAATACAAGTGTTAAAATAATTCTTACTTTTAAAAAATATTGATGTTTTAAAAAAAATCTTATCTTATAAAAAATTATTTATTTAGCAATTGCATTTATACAATATCTCTTTTTTTAATTTATGAAAAAATATTTTTAATCTTAGAATGAATTAAATAAATTTATTCGTGATTAATACAATTATTTATTAAGAGAGAGAAGCGGAAAAATAAGATTTTAAAGCTCTATAATTATGTCATGTGTCAACAAAAAACCTTATTGTATTAGTATTGATTTTTGCCTTAAAAACAAAAAAAGAAAAAGAAAAAAAAAACTCCCTATCGAAGGTGCTCTAAAAATGTCTGACACGTCGTTTGATAAGGCTACTTTTGATAAAATGTTTACTTATTATTATAATTAACTACAATTAAACTACGCGTGTTGCGCGGAGAATTACATAATATCAAAACGTGACATACAAAACATGCCATGACGGTTATCACTTCAACATAAAACCCCAAAACATCAAGAAAATGAAACGAAAACACCAAGAAATATAAGAACACAAGTCTTCATATTTTTCATTTGTCCATCTTCATGGTAAACTCAAATAAAAAAAGAAAAATATTGTTAAAAAAAAGGTTAGGCGGGTCTCGACCTGCACACCGTAGATTTGGTTTGTTAATTAAAGTTGATGATTTCTTCTTTTTATTAGTAGTGATCAGCGTGAGAGGAGAAGATGAGAATATATATGTAATAATAACAAAAGAAGTTTTACTTAAAAATTTAGAAATAAAGGGTTATATGTAAAAAATTAAACTCATGTGGTTAAAACATAAAAATCCTAAAGTTCATTGTAGCTAGAAGTTTGTTATTATATAGATAAATTATTTTTATCCTATTTTGTTTTTATCTTATAACTTTTATAATATAAAACTTTATAAAATTCTGAATACACCATTAAGACATGCTTAATTTTATCTACGTTTAGACATAAGTTTCGTTAAAAACCGATTTAGGTTAAATATTATGTATTTCTTATTTTTTCACAAAAAAGTAATGTTTTTGGAAATTCCGAATATACTATAGCGATATGATCATCTTTATGTACGTTTCGATATAAATTTTATTTAAAATCAAGTCTCGCAACGTGCAGCCAAAACCTATGCTCCAAGTATAATATATTTGTAGTTCCTTTCAACACATTGTAATTATTTTCAATATTCTGAATATACCGCTAAAATACGTTTTTTCGATATGCATTTTATATGAGTCGGCGCAATGCGCAGAAAAAACACTAGTTATATACAATATTAAAATTCTATGTCGTTTCTACACTAACAATTTTTTTTCTTTTTTTCTTTCATTTTTACTAGCTACTAGTTTAAAAAGTGGTTGTGAGAATTTCTAAGGGCGTCACTTGGTTGAGTAGTTTATGTTTTATAACTGAACTAGCTATAGTAACTTGTGTGTTATACGGATTGAATAAATAAAAAATTAATATAATAAAATTTATTAATTATAAAATAATATTTTAAGATATAATATCACTGAAATTATGTATTAGAAATGACTGTAAGTTATAAAATAGTGATATCAACTTTTTAAAACTTTATTTTTTTTCAAAAAAAAAAAATTTTTGTTCTAAAACAAACCGTATAAAAATGTCATTTTTAAAAATTTTCTTATTATAACTCTTAAATTTAACTATTTTTGGTTTTAAAAAAATAACTTTTTAAAAATACAAATTTTAAATATTTCATATTTTTTAAAAAAGTCTTATGCTTTAAATAATTTATTATTTTATAAAAAAATTATTTATTTAGAAATAACATTAATAAATAGATCTCTTTATTAATTTATTAAATCTAAAAAAGTGTTAAATAATATTATTAGTAATTAAGGTAATTATTTAATAGGAGAGAGAGGCGGGAAAATTTTGGTGAGAATGATTGTGGTGTTGACACGTGTCATCCCAGATACCTTTTTATTAGAGTAGGAAAATTAGAGTGACCCATGTTCTAATCTGGGGAACGGCATAGTTTTGCACTTATATTTTTGTTTGATTCATTATTTTTTATTTAACTAAATTGTTAAGTTACTCAAAACACTATAATGGAGCTTATAACTATGTTCAAAACACGAGCGAGTAATTCCATATAATCTGGAAGTAGATCGTCGTTGATAACACTTGAATAAAGATGTTAGAGATTGGGAGGATGAAAAACGAATAAAGATGGTGAGTCAGTCAAATGGAGTTAGCCACTGTTGATTACACTTGAATGGTTAGGTAGATCGGTATTCACCGACCATGATATAAGAGGATGAAGATCAAAATCTTGGACGAAGAAGACAATCACCATGTTACAAAAAAAAAAAAAAACGCGACGACAAGCAGGGTTTAAATTCTAGTTCTTTTTAACCATCATATTCATTTTCCTTTAAAGTATAATTCAGGTTCTTAAATCCATTCCAGCAGCACTAACACCTGGAAGACTAGAAATTTGTTTTACGGGACCCGTTTTAAACCCGAACCCTCAACTTGCTTTCTTATTTTTATTTCTTTTGCTTTTCTTTATCTGTATTGTAATAGTTTTATAGTTTAATTTGTCTTTATAATTATTATATTGTAATTTAATAATTAACAAACAAACAAACAAACATACCCAGTGTATCCCGCTGAAGAGCAGGGTCTGGGAGGGGTATATGGTGGCAAGTCTTTCCTCTATCTTGAAAGATAGAGAGATCGCTTCCGAAGAGACCCCCGACTCGTTAACAAAGGCAATAACAATAACAATCATAATACAAAGCATACAACACAAAGATAGATATCACATGAAGAATTAGATAATGCGCTCATAAAAAACGGCATGTAACACCCAAAAAGGGTAGATGAGGAAAACTACACCTAAGGTGTGGGGTCCGGCCATATGTCACCGTATACCCTTCCCACCCACAAAACCCACTAAAAGTCCTTAATTTTAATTCTATGCCTCCACTCACTTCTATCCTCGATCATGTTCTCAGAAAGATGCAAGTCTATCATATCCCTCCTAATAACCTCGTCCCAAGTCAACCTAGGTATACCTCTACTCCTCCTACCCTCTAAGCTGATGTTCTCTACTACTCGGACAGGTGCTGCCATCGTTCTCCTCTTCACGTGCCCAAACCATCTTAATCTTCACTCTCTTATTTTTTCTGTGATACAAGCCACCTCTAGCCTCTGGCGAAAGACGTCGTTTCTTATCCGATACAATCTTGTGTGTCCACACATCCACCTCAGCATTCGCATTTCTGCGACCTCTATTTGTCTCTCGTGCGATTTCTTTATGGCCCAACAGTCTGTGCCGTATAACATAGCTGGACGTACTGCCACTCTGTATAGTTTTCCCTTTAGTTTTGCTGGGAACCTCTTATCACACAAAATCCCTGATGTTGTTCTCCACTTGCACCATCCTAATTGTACACGGTGTGCTACATCGCTGTGTATCTCTCCATCTTCCTGTACGTACGAGCCAAGGTATTTGAACCTAGACGTCCGGGGGACCGCCATGCCCTGGATACTGATTTGGGTGTCCTCTTCGGCCTCACCACTAAAGTTACAATGCATGTATTCTGTCTTAGAGCGACTTATCCTTAAGCCCCTACGTTCTAGTGCTGCTCTCCACTGTTCTAATCTCTCGTTAAGCACCGTCTTAGATTCTGATATTAAGACAATATCATCCGCAAACAGCATACACCATGGGACTGGCTCTTGTATAGACTTGGTCATCTCGTCCAACACTACTGTGAAGAGGAATGGGCTCAATGCCGATCCTTGGTGGAGTCCTACTTCCACCGGGAAGTAGTCTGTGTCTCCGACAGGTGCTCGTACACGTTTTTTCCCCGTCATACATATCCTTTATTATTTTGATATACCTCTATGGTACCTTTCTAAGTCGTAGACTTTCCCAGATGAGTTTCCGCGGCACACTGTCATATGCTTTTTCTAGGTCAATGAATACCATATGTAGGTCTCTTTTCTTTTCTCTATATTTCTCCATTATCCTCCTTATGACGTGTATAACTTCTGTTATAGAGCGTCCTGGCATAAATCCAAATTGGTTTACCGCTATCTGAGTTTCTCGTCTAATTCTCGTGTCAACAATTCTTTCCCATAGCTTCATCGTGTGACTCAATAGCTTTATTCCCCTGTAATTTGCGCAACATTGGACATCTCCTTTTTTCTTATATATGGGGACTATGACACTGCTTCTCCACTGCTCTGGCATTTTTCCTGTCTTAAAGATAGTGTTGAATAAGTCTGTTAGCCATTGTAGGCCCTCATCTCCAAGGCACTTCCACACTTCAATCGGAATGTTGTCTGGCCCCACCGCCTTAGCCCTTCCCATTTTCTTCAAAGCTCTCTTAACTTCATCGACTGTGACGCTTCTACAATAACACTTGTTTTGTTGCGTCGTTTAGGTTGTTTCATCGATCTCCGTTTGTTGATTACGGTTCGTTATGTTGAAAAGGTTATCGAAGTAAGTTTTCCATCTCCCCTTGATGTCTTTCTCCCTCACCAAGACCTTTCCATCCGCGGCCTTTATAAACTTCACCAATCTCAAGTCCTGTCTACTACGTTCCCTTGCCTTGGCAATCTTAAACATGTCATGTTCACCCTCTTTCGTCTCTAATCGCTTATACATCCTCTCGTATGCTGTGTTCTATGCCTCTGACACAGACTTTTTCGCCTCTCGTTTAGCCTCTTTGTATTTATCTTTTAGCTCTGCTCGTTCTTCCTCATTATTACAGCGTAAAAGCTCTCTAAAACTTTGTTGTTTAATTCTTATCTTCTCCTGTACATCTTCGTTCCACCACCAGGATTCCTTATGACCGATTGTCATATTTTTTGAAGTCCCAAGCGTTTCTTTAGCTGCTTGAATGACTCTAGTTGCCATAGCCTCCCACTTTTGGTTGGCGTCTTCCTGTGGCCCACTCAGGTTCATTGGTATGATTTTATCTCTAAAGATGGTAATCTTTTCGTCTTTGAGTTGTCCCCATCTGATCGTAGGTCTACTTCTCTTAGTTGGTTGGACAATTGCTCTCTTCAGTCGTAGATCTGCCACCAACATGTGATGTTGAGTGACTACTGTCTGTCCCGGTATTGTGTTGCAGTCCTTCCACGAGCTACGATCTTCTCTCCTCATCAGCAAATAATCTATCTGTGTGTGTCTCCCGCCGCTGCTAAACGTAATTAGATGCGATTCTCTTTTCTTGAAAAACGAATTTATGATGCTTAGTTCATGCGCTAATGCAAAGTCAAGAAGCTCCCTACCGACGTCATTCCTCAGACCATACCCAAAGCCTCCATGCACCAACGGGAAATGATCGTTGTCCTTACCGATATGCCCTTTAAAATCTCCTCCTATGAATATTTTTTCTTCTCGGGGTATGTCTCCCATAACGTGATCTAAACTCTCCCAGAACTTCTTTCTTTCCGTATCCCCTAATCCAACTTGCGGTGCATACGCACTAACTACAGCCACTACTTCGTCTCCTATTACTATCCTTAACAACATAAGTCTATCATCGATTCTTCTAACCTCCACTACATTATCCTGAAGTTCTTTAGCAACTAAAAAACCTACTCCATTTTTTGTTCCATCTGACCCTGAATACCATAGTTTATACCCATTACACTCCTTTGCCCTCCCACCCCGCCATCTAGTCTCCTGGAGGCACGCTATCTGAACCTTACGGCTCCTTAACACATCTATTATCTCTAATAACTTACTAGTAAGTATTCCTACATTTCACGATGCCACTCGTAATTTATAACCCTTATTCCCTGTAGTTGCATCTCTCGTCACCGTACATGATCTCGGGACAACATAATGTCTCCTGTTATCTATTATACCTCACTCACCCAGCGTGACAAGAAACACCTTAAAAAAGAGGATACCACACTAATAAAGCATAAACAAAAGCATTCACACACGCAATGGTCAACAAAACACAGACGAACACAATTACAACCAGCAACAGAAATATAACAAATCACAAGACAATGTGACTGGCACAATCAAATCCCTATTTAAAAGCAGAGTGCTGGTACCCCTAACCCAGCCAATCAGTACAATCAGTCCAAACGAAAAAATATAAATAGAGCAGACTAGAAGCAGAGATAAAACCTGAGACGGAACGATCTCACCCAAATTACACGAACAAGTAGCTATTTAAAATCAGAATGCTGGTACCTCTAACCCAGCCAAACAATCTAAACTAACAGATATAAACTAAAGGTATAGTTAAAGATATAATGAAAGGACACTAATTAACTAAATGATCACAAAAACAATACATAGTTGTCGTTGACTATCGGTGACCATATTAAGCTACTCCTGGCTGTACACACAAACTTAAAATGCATGTGACACTACTTACGTCTCTACAAAACATAATATTTATATTTTGATGATAAAACAATCTATTTATCATCTCAAGAATTTAATTCTTACTCACATTCATAATTTTCATTTCTTTGATCTGTTAGAGAAAATAACATATGTGTGTGTCATATTTAGAGAAAATAACGTGTGTGTCCTACGACTTCTAGGTGTGATGTCGCTTATATTATTTCAGGAATCATACTAAAAAGATATTCATGATGACAAACCAATAGACACTACAAGGAATAAGCTCATTAGCGACGACATATGTCGCCGCTATTGATACCCATTTTCGCCGCTATTAGTATTAGCGGCGACATGTCACCGCTAATGATTCGTCGCTAATGTAGAAAATATCGCCGCTAAAGAGTCGCCGCTAAAGGCCATGTCGCCGCTAAAGGCGTCGCCGCTATTGAGAGCTTTTCTTGTAGTGAGAGCAAAGCAACAATAAATAAACAATAAACACTAGCTAGTGTGATAACCACAACCTACAATTACTAACCGTTAAACCCATATGAATCATATATAATCTTCTTGTATTTATTATACAATATGCATGTTATCCATATGTTATGAGATTAGCGTGGTGACGGGCATAAAACGTGAAGAAAATAACTCAAACTGTTAACATTAACCCGCGTGTTGATAACAACATAAAGCCATAAAAATATCATTGAAACGTCACCGCAAACCTTCGCGTTGAAGAGGAAGTTGATAAGGGCCTAAGACCATATAGAAGAATAACGTCAAAACGCCGCCGCGAACCCAACTCAATTTAAATGAAACATAGATAAACTTAAGCATGTCCTAACATTATATTTATAACTTCTACAATATATTCAAATTTAAAAATATTATAAAAGAAAAGAAATTTAATGAGTGGTAAAAATAGATAAGTCTATGGTATAAAATATATACACTTATAGATAAACTTGAGTGAGCCAAAAATAAGTATGCAAACTTTACGAGTTGTAAAAGGATCACGTGGAATAACATGTTTACAAGGGAGATGGGAAGAAAGATAAACAAAAACAAAATAAGAAGCATGCATGGTATGTTGTAACTTGAGACTACTCTCTAATATATGCCTTTTGTTAGTATAGTAACGAGGCTTAGAGTGATATTACACCAAAGAGATTGCATCATTATAAATTTACTCAGTCATTAATTACTTTTTAGTTGTTGATTTAAATGTCATTGAGGTTAATTTAGTATAATTAAATTTACTTAAAACCAAATGACAAATTAGAATATACATAAATATTTATGATCAAGACTATTCTGATTTCAATGACAACAAATAGGGGTTTCAAGTGGCAACTCCTAATGGTGGGTTCGAGCAGTGCCCTGATGGAGTTCAAGGGACAATTCTCAATGCACTCGATCCCCTAGTCAGTAGTAACTAGTTACTACCAATGATGTTTCTACTAGCCATGTAACTGTCAAAAGTTGATAGTTATAATTGTTATTATCGTAACTGACATGTCTTTCATGAAAATTTCTCATGGTTTATTACAATATTTCAACTCTTATGTAAAATACTAATGTGGTTTGATTTTGTGTTACGTTTTACAAATGTATATTCATAGAAAAAAAATCTCGTTCTTGATTTGACTCTTTTGGTCTTGTCCGTAAATGTATATTTCGTATACATGCAAAATACATATTAAGGTCTAAGGAGACTTATACACTCAGATTTTAAGAAGTATATCCAACCATTACAAAATTAAAAAAAACATAGCATTTGTTAAGTACTAACATCTGTTAAAAACTATGCACACTAGCTAACCTTTCCCCATCAAAAATAAAATAAAAAGTTAATGTTAATTTTCATCCTTTTGTTTTTATAATAAATATCATCTTAATCCAGTGGTTTGAATCCAATGATTTAAATTTTGTCATTTGAATTCAAAGATTTCATAAAAATTATTATTTGAACCCGTTTATTTAAATAACATCGTTAACATTTTCCTGTATACATTCCTCATTTTAAGAGTATTTAAATAATTAAAATCATTATAAAATAAGAAAACCAGTATTATGTGAGTGGTTTATACGTTCATCTCATTAGGTAATCACAAAAAGATAAATTCTAACTTAGGATCAATCTCTCTCATCCCCATAATTAACAAGAAATGCAAAAATCACAATTGCAAATTTGTCCCTAATAGCGGTTAACCCAAGATAAAACACATAAAACCTCTCATAAGATGTTGCTTTTTTAGTTTTTTTTTTGTAACTATTTTATTTAAAATACCCATCAAGTGAACAAGATTTAATGAAACATATTAATGGTGTTAATTAGATATGGTGCAATTGATTCAAATCACAAGTTTTATGAAAATTTAAATTCAAATTACAGGATTTAAAACTTTGGATTCAAATGTCTATTTTATTAAACCACATAAATGAAAAAAAAAACACTTTAAAATCTAGAATGTTTCAATGGTGGGGTTCCTTGAAAGTTTAACCAATACGTATTGGGTTCTAAGTGTATAAAGTGGCTCACAAGAAAGGATGGATATTTTTATCGGGTACATGTATCGACCAAAACCAGTATCAGTATTTATGTTTCATATTTTGGTTTTAGTATTTTCAATGATACAAATACAAACTTGTGTCGAACCAACAAAATCCATATGGTATTTAGTTTACGCCTTTACTTGTTTTTGGCCTTTGTATTTTTCCGTACGATACTGATCTCAGACGTATAACATGATCATATACATATATATATACACATGCAAATATATGAGTAGATCCTTAACATGTATATGCAAGTGTACATATATACACATAAGTATAAGTATATATGTATATAAACACACGTATACACACAAAACTACACTTTTTGTATCGTGACAACAAAGGGAGAATGAAGTAGGGAAACCGCGTTATCAACATGAAGTATTTCACCACCATCTCGCTGTTTTCCAAATTAAAAAGTGCTATCTAACAACTGCATATATATTAATAAAGCATACACACAATATTGTTCTCATGAAAACGTGGCACACCCTCATTGGTCAGAACCAATCCTTAAAAATGATTATTTTGTTGATGCAAGCATTATAAAAGATGTTTGGAACCTACTTGGAAGTTCCATAAAGTTATTATAACACCCCCAGTATTATCGTTCAATAACAAAGAGACCCCTGTCTAATTATAGTCTTTCACTTAATAATGTCAGTTTACTTATAGTTATACATTTAGATATTAAAATCAAATAGTTTACATATGGAACTGTTTGATCAACGTGTATAAATAGACAGTTGGAGTGCATATGCTTCAATATGCATGATCCAGTTTACCAACCATGAGTAACACTCATTCGACTACTGGTGGTGGGACTTCCTCGGTTTACCGGGGCGTCCGCAAGCGAAAATGGGGCAAATGGGTGTCGGAAATACGCGAACCGATAACCAAAACACGCATATGGCTTGGGAGTTTCGACACGCCTGAAATGGCGGCGGTTGCATATGATGCAGCATCGTTTTATTGTCGGGGCGACCTTGCGCGCCTTAACTTTCCACAAATGGCAGCCGCCCTCCCACGCCCCGCTACCTCTAGTGCTGAAGACATACGCCTGGCGGCACACGAGGCGGCATTACTCCTTAAACCCTCCACACCTGAGAGCAACGTGGGCTCGAGCTCAGCTCGTTTAGTTCCCACCAATGTTGGGCTTACGGCTAGCCAAATTCAGGCGATCAATGATTCGCCACTTGATACTGAACAAACATGGATGGAGTTTAACAGTGACCCGAGAATGAGCATTCCCGACAACGATACTATCTTCGATTATATGAATGAATGGGATGAGATACCTGACGTTTCCCTCTGGGATCCGTAGGTTAACTAATTAAAAGATTTACGTATGTAAGTTCATGCATGCATTATATTATATCATATCTATCAATGCATGCATATATCTACACATATAAAGATTGATGAATAAATAACACAATTCATGCATGCATTATAGCTCAGTTTTTGTGGGAATTTAAAATTAAGAGCTGGTTTTTATAAGCTTTTTGAAGGTACTAATTACTATAGCCAGCTAGCTAGCAGCAGTGTCAAGTGCTAAAGTCGACATTTTGAGTGTATTCTTTTTTTTTTTTTTTCTTTTTTATTAATGTGTGTGCGAGAATAGTGATATGTATAATCTCCATTATGAGTTGTATCATTGGTTTCAATTTATTGGACTAATTAATAAAGGTTATCATATATGATCATTTTAATATATGGCATTGATACAAACGCAAAATGTTTTTATATAGAAATATTTGAGAAACATATTTTTTTTACCGCTATTTGGATCACTGACGGCTAATTGGTGATTATCTTCATTACTTAAGTACGAAATCTAAGATCACCCTTAAGAGTAAACTCACATTGGACCCACCTGAAACCCACTTCTATTTTTATCACAAATGAAAATTAAACCCAATTTTTTTTTATTTTTATAAGATATTAACATACCTCAACCATTTGAATAAAAATTCTTGATTGATGAAATATATGTTTTTTGAATTAGTCCATTGAGGCACTCATTTTGGGTCCGTGTGCGTGCCACATATTCATCTTTAGAAGCGAATAATTATGATTCAACATTGAAAATCATCATAAAATTTGTCCTTTAAGCTATTGACTCCGTGTAAATCTTAAGGAATCATGAGCAACAACTAAATAAATGATAAAGTTGTTTTATTATGCTATGGCGATATTGTTGATTGCATTGTAAAGAACTGTTTAAATCTTTATAAATACAAGTTGATAAGAGGTATTTAAAAGTATAACAATTGTTGTTCAAAAAAAAAAGTACGCGATAAGTTCATTTTAGCAAATAAGTCTCTAGAGAGAGGTGTGGTTATACTAACAGACTAAAAGCAAAGAAATTCATGAGAAGCAAGAGAAGTATTCATAAGGCATCCCCTCTACTAGAGGTGCACATCCGAACCGGGTTCAAAACCCGACCCGACGACCCGACCCGGACCCGGACCGGTTCGGACCCGGTATACCCCCAACCCGGTTCCAACCCGGAAAAACCCGCCGGTTCAGAACCGATTTTGAATTTTCTCACACAAACCGGTTTGGACCCGGTTTTATCCAACCCGGTTTCGAAACCGGTCCAAAAAACCGGTTTGGAACCGGTTTTGCCCTTTTTTTTTTACCGTTAAAAAACGGCTATATGGCCGTTTGAGGGTATTTTTTGACCGTTTTTTCCACTTTTTTTGCACCATTTTGCCCTTATATGATAGTATAAATAGGTAGTGGGTGTAATGGTTTAGTCACAACACTCAAAACTTCAAAAACGCTCAAAATCGTGCTTAAAAACGCACAAAAACGTGCTTAAAAACGCAAAAACGCTCCTCACTCTCAACTTTCTATTCTCTCAATCTCTTGAATTATGGCTTCTGAATCTTCCGTTCCAACCGGTGGATCCTCAAGTGCCGCTACCGTTGTTAGAATTCTTTCAACAACGAGAAACCAAGAGATTTGGTGTAATTTCGACTTATGCGAAATGTCGAATGGTCAACATAGCTCGATGCAAGGCTTGTGGTTCGTTTTTCAAGTCGGATTCAAACTCGACTTTGAGAAATCATATGACCAAATGGTGCAAGTCTTTGAAAAGTACACCGAGTCAAGGGCAAACATCAATCGGAAACGATGGTGGTTTATGGAACTTCAACGTAGATATGGTTCGAGATAGAATAGCAAAGTTTGTAATTCAAGAAGGATTACCGTTCGATCATTTTGACAACCCTCGGTTAACAAAATTGATTCAAGAAACTCTTCAACCACGCTACACTCACGTAAGTCGCACCACTCTTAGACGTGATTGTTTAAATCTTTGGAAACAAGCAAAAAATGATTTAAAGGTTTTATTTGAAAATTTACAAACCGGTGTGAACTTAACTACCGACGTTTGGTCCGCCCAACACGGTTTACCGGAACCTTTGCGTCACCGCCCATTGGATAGATCTAAGTTCGTGGCAAATGATGAAACGTACGATTGCGTTTGAATTATTTGGATATCCGCATACCGGTGATAATCTATTTCAAATTTTAGACTATGTAATCAAAACATATAAATTAGAAAACAAAATTTTTTCAATGTCATTTGATAACGTCTCGAACAACACATCCGCCGTTGAAAAATTAAAAATAAAATATAAACTGGTTTGTGACGGCGTATTTTTTCATTCAAGATGTGTTGCACATATTATTAATTTAGTTGTACAAGATGGTCTTGGCGTTCCTGAAGTTGAAGATTTTAAAAACGTCTTTCAAAAACATGTTACGTGACGTTTTTAAAACTAGTAGAAAAAGATATGTTAGTTATAGAAAAATATGTCACGATACGAATTCCATTTGTTTAGGACCAAATTGGGATGTCCCGACTAGATGGAATTCTACTTGGAAAATGTTTAATAGTGCTTTGCGTCAAAAAGAAACGCTTCATGTTTTCCACGATGGTCTTGCAATGCGGGGTCGGGTTGTTCCGTTTCCGTTAGAGGGTTGGGAATATATTCAAGAAATAACTCATTTTTTAGAGCTTTTTAAAAACGCAACTACAAAATTATCGGGGGTTTATTATCCGACAAGTTGTCTAACACTTCATCAAATTTATTTAATGACCCATAAATTAAGTGAATATGAAGAAAGAAACGAAATGTTTTCAGCAACGGTAGCGCCGATGAAAGAAAAATTTAAAAAATATTTCATTGAACTACCCCCGGTTTTTACGTGTTCCGCCGCACTAGACCCGTGTTTAAATGTTTCGGGGGTAGAAACTTTAATAGATGAGATAACTTATGATTTAGATTTACATGATTTAGATCCATTTTTTAATGTTAATACAAAACAAACATTTAATGAAATTTTTAAAAAATTGTTTAATGTTTATGTTGAAAAATATGATGCAACATCAAACATCCACCGACCATCGAACGTGGAATCGAGTTCGTCGAGCTCAAGTAAAGACCCGATGATTAGTTTATATAATACTTTGAGAAATAAAAATAGTAAACGTCAGAGGGGTAACACCCCAAGTAGCGAACTCGGGAGGTATATGGGAACCGATTTTTTAGCCACTATGTCTCCCGATGAATTCTTGAAATTTGATATTCTGACATGGTGGAAAGGAAAGGAATAACAATTTCCGGTCCTAGCCGCCATGGCACATGATTTACTAACCGTCCAAGCTTCCACGGTAGCTTCGGAGTCTGCATTTTCTGTTAGTGGCAGGGTTTTATCGATTAGAAGAACAAGGCTAACTCCAACATCGCTAGAGATGTGTATTTTGTTTAAAAGACCACTTAGATGCAGCCGAACGAAGACAACACATATCAAACCTTGAAGAAGAAACACCGATTGAAGAAGAAATACACGAACACGAGGTACAAACCGGACGATCCTCACCGCTATCCGACGAAGAACTCGCTTATGATTTGTCTCAACGCATTGGCACACAAACCGACGAAGACGATTAAATTAGAAAAACTTGTATTCGTAATATGGATATTTTGTTTTCTTTGATTTAATTTTAATGTAATTTTTATTGTTTATTTTTCGTAATGAATTAATTGTTTACTTTTATGAATTAATGTAATTTTTATTGTTTTCTTTAGAAAAACTCTCTTGTGATTTTTATTCGTATTAATTGTTTACTTATTAAAATGAAAATAAAAACGCGTACAATCGTATTAATGGAAATCTTAAAAATAAAGTACATACTATTGTGTTTAATTAATCTACTCTAATATTTTTTAATTAATCAAAATTTGTAATTAATTTATATATAATTCAAATAGTAGGTAAAAAAACCGGGTTTTCCAAACCGGTTCTTAGACCCGACCCGGTTCGGTTCCAACACCCGAACCGGTTCCAACCGGGTTGGGTTTGCCGGGCTTGAAAACCGGTTCCGACCCGAACCGGTTCTTGATCAAAAACCGGGCGCGATTTCGTTGACCGAACCCGAACCGGGTCCAACCCGAACCGGGTTAAAAAAAACCGGTTTGTGCACCTCTACCCTCTACCATGGTGAGAGATAAATGCGTTTATTAAAAGAACATAAAAATCTAACGGTGCATTGAAGATACACACGTCCTTTGCTGAAAATCATTAATCATTATATACGTGGGCTAAAAGCCTAAAACACACTTGTATTGAGCTAGACAAACGTGCAAATAGTCCTGACATACCGCTATACGCATCTGTTTATCAATGTTTAAAAAAACAATTTAAAAAACAATTAATCGAAGATAGCAAATTATGCTCGGATAAAAAATGTTGAATTAATGGTTAAAATTTTAAATAACAATAAAGTATATAAACGAGATTTGTGTTTAAATAAGTAGCCATCTAGATCAAAGTTAGGCTTGTGATTTATGACACGACCGTTAACATAACACGAGTCGGACACGAAGTTAGATGAGTTAGTGTATGGGGTAAGCGGGTCCATCATAAACGGTTACTCATGTTAATGACACAAGTGTTTGTCTAAGCATATTCAATGTGTTTAACCTGTTTATATATAATATCAGTGACGTATCTAGCGCAAAAAAATCAAGGGTATCCCAAAAAAATATTTTTTACGGTATATTAATTCAATATTGAAAAAAAATCAGTATCTTCATTCAATTATAAAAAAAATTATTTGTGGTGCCTTTATTTTTAATTAGGTTTTCATCCACGTGCGTTGCGTCGGGGATTCCACCATGATTTCAAGTATCAAAAAACAGTTGCAAAACACATGCCTTGATGGTTATACTCTCACAGTCTCACGTAAACCCAAAGCTTCCCTCATCATAAAAGCTATTATCACTCAATAGGGTTACCAGAACAATAACGACTATATCATACGTCTAAAAAGAAATTTTATTTTAAATAAAATTTATATCAAAACCTTTAAAAAAATAAAGATAAATGCACATTCTATTTTTTATTAAAAAATTTTAAAGAACGAAAGTTATTACAGAGAAATAAAACTATTAAAAAATCATGATTTTTCAAAGTGTACACTATATATATTATGAGGGTTGAAAATAAAAATATAAAACAAAAAAAATTAGAAATAAGATATGGCTTTAGTGGTAAAAATGTCACCCCAATAAAATTTTGAGGCAATAAAAAATCTAAATCCTCTAAACTTTCATGTAGCAGTCATATTATTATTTAATATATACTAGTAAGATTTCACCCATCTTATGCTACGCTGAACATGGGCGAAGCTTCTTTGTTCCCATTTTTTTCGTCAGTAGTGTAAATTTTCGTCTTGATAGTTTAGATTTTCGTCCGGCGGTGGATATTTTTTAATAAATATAGAGTCCGTCCCCCTCCCCTCCAAAATAATTTAATTTCGTCCCCGCCCCCTAAGCTTTGGTTCAAGTTCCGCCACTGGCGGAGAACTCGTACCAATATATTGCATTTAAAAAGGTATAAGATATTTGAGATGACGTGGTTTAAAATAAAGTTTATATTGAAACGTAAACCAAAATACATACATCGTAATAGTATATTTGATATATACTAGTAAGATTTCACTCACGTTTGGCTCGACTTTCTGTTTGATTGATTTGCAGGAATAACTTGATCTTTCCCTTGGATCCATTTTTTTGGTAGAATAAAATTGAGTTTAGAAGAAATTTGAATTTATTTGGGTAGAAAAAGGAAGAAAGTTGTGTGTTCTTAGGGTTAATAGGAGACAATGATTTTAAAAAATAAAATAAAATAGTCTAACAATTAACACTTAATAATTAAAAAGTGGTATGACGTTAGTGCTCGAGTTCATGTATGTAAAATGAAAGTCAATTAAAAAATTTATGACGGTTGTGACGTGTAACCGTAGACCAGTGTTGCAAAAATCGACGTTTAGCGCCGATTAATCGTCTATTAATCCGTAGTCGGTCACCCATTTATCCGATTCCAGCTCATCACTCAACTAATGGTTCAAAGGTCAACATCACCAAAAATGGGGCAAAAATTGGTCAAAAGGAGGCAAATTTTGGTCACAATTGGCCAAAAATAACATAAAATCAGTAAAAAATGGTCAACTTATTTTTATATATACAACTTTGAAAATTATTGCATTAACATTTATAGATTTGAAAATTAATATAATTCCAATCCGACTAAATCCCTATTATCCAAGACTAATCTCTAGTCGATACCTACCGTTCTATAAATGGTTCTATAAATGTTTCATGATTTTTACAATCATACTATAAATACTCGATAATCAGTACAAATGCACCCGTTTTACCTCAAACATAACACTCGGGCGTTAGAAAATGTATTAGCAGCAAACGAACCCCCGTCCAATTCCAAAATCCCCAAAATTGGAGGTTTGGAGCCTGAAGGGACATTGATATCGCAAACCTTCACCATTCATCGCTTACAAAACCCAAAAATCACACCTTTACACCACTTTCAGACACCATAATCCCTCTAATCCATCATCTCCACCAATAATAATATCGCAAGAAGGTGTTAACAATGGAGGAACTGACAGAAGAAGAACGAAAGGCTCTTCGAGGGAGCAAATTCGCTCCTCTTCCATCAGCCGCCCCCACCGCCTCTCGATCGCAACCTAGGTCAACTTCATCCATCGATTATTACTTCTTCTTTCCATTTTAATCTTGAAACTTTGTTAATCTTGCTTTCTTTATCTCAAATCGACCCTTGTGTTAACCTGATTGACCCTTGTGTTGGACGATTGAATTACTGATGGAATTGGGGGAAAATTGTATGCTTGTAGATTGGCTCATCCTGGAGGACCATTAAAGACGAATAAAGCTGCTGCATTGGCCAAGTTTCTTGAAAGGAAGTTGCAGGAGCCTAGTGGGTTGTCTTCTATTAATCCCAAGCTTGTGGAATTGGCTGTCAAAAATGCTAAAGAGACTGTTAGAGCAAGTAATCATCTTCATTTTGTTTTCATCTTTTATATTTTGTGTATATGGATGTTCTTGTGAGTTAATGTTCTTTAGAATTAACTTTTAAACATTGTGTGTGTGGTTAATGTTTGTGTGGTATCTATATGCTATGATATGCTAGTTTGAAACACCATCTTTGATATGGACTACAATTGCATTGTGCATTTGTACTGTTTGTTTGATTTTTTGAAACAGGGATTTTTCGATCCAAATGGAATTGAGATTAAGTTTTTTTTTATTTTATCTTCTGAATTGAGGGTTCTTGAGTGATTATATAAAGTTTGATTAGTAAAAATGTAGGTAGGGTACTTCATTGTTGTTTCTAGTCGTAGACTCGTAGGCGTCAACGTTAGCTAGTTTGTAGATTTGCCATTAGTTTCAGTTGTGCCTTTAATCTGACTTACTTTAGCCTTTGATATGTCTTAATCTGATGTGGCCTTTAGTTCTAAGGTATTGGTTTAGGCATTTTAGTTTAGGGACTTCTATACCTTCATGTTCTATTAGTTTCTGCTATAGCTACATGTTTCTTTCTTGTATCTTTCTCGGATGTATCTGTATTTTCCATAGAAAAATGAAAGGAGGTTTTTTTAGAGCCGAGGGTTTATCTAGGAGTAGCCGGGATAGAGGTCAGGTAAGGCTTGCTCTCATCTCACCCTCCCTAAACCAAACCGAGTGAGATTTTACTTGGTATGTTTGTTTAGACATGTAAGGCCATATGAAATTGAGGGATATAATTTTAACCTATGACTTGAGGCTCTTGCATGATTGTGTTTTTTTGACCCATGTGACTGAGGGTTCTTGATTAAATTTGGCTCGTAGACATGCAGGTAGGGCAAATTTCAAAGAAAAGTTAATGCTGAAAATAGTTGTATATAAATCTTTTTGAAGATGGTAAAGATGGAACGTATCAAAGTGTCTTTGTCATCTACACAAACAATTGCATGATCTCTGTTCCTCTTTTTAAGATGATATTTTGCATCCTTAGAACTGAAGCATTCAACTTGTTGAATTGAGCTTGTGGTTTATTTGTTTAAAATGTCTGCAGGTAATGCTTCAAGTTCTGAAAGGAAGATTCAGCATGTAAACTCATTTAATGACCCTGAGGTGCTTTGATTGTCCAGTCCTTTGATACACTTTTATTGTCAATGTTTATCAATGTTTTCAAAACCGGACCGGAAAGCGAACCGGACGGCCTAGAGGTTCACTGGTCGGACCGGTCGGACCGGATTACGAACCGGATGACGTCATAAATATTTAAAAAAATATAAAAAAATTCTAAATATTTATAAAACTACAAACACATATCATTCAAGTAAATATAGTCCAAATTAACACAATATATCATATACATACCAAAATTAACAATTTTAAACAATATATCATGTTTAAACGGTGTTCCTTAATCCAAAACAACATCCAAAATACATACCATTCAAGTAAATATAGTCCAAATTAACGAACCGGTGTTTCTTAATTCATATCCAATAATATTTTTCTATTAAAATTTAAAAAAAAAAAATACCAAAAACCGGTTCAACCCGGTTCGCCGGTTCCGGTCGGACCGGTCGACCGCGCGAACCGCCGGTTAACCGGAAAACGGTCCAAAAGCACCGAACCGAACCGGCTCCGGCACCGGTTCCCGGTCGAACCGGTCGGACCGGCCGGTCCGGTCCGGTTTCGAAATCATTGATGTTTATTCTTAAATGACTTTAAATGTGGCAGGATACAACTGAAGATGATGAAGATATGAAAGTGAAACCGATCAAAAAGAAGAAAAAGAAGAACAAAAAGAACAAGAAAAATAAAAAACAGAAGGTTATCTAATTTTTTGGTTGCCATCATGTGAACTAGATACCAGAATGAGGTTTTCTTTTTCACAGCAATTGTTCTATAATCTAGTGCTTTAGGCAGGTTTTGGGCCCCAAAGATTTGGTAATTTATGAAAGAGCTTTACAGTGGACACTATTACATTATTTTGTAATGTGAATTATCATGTTAATTAATTTTCTTTGAAATGGCATTTTAAACTTTTTTGCGACCCTGAAGTTGTTTTACATTTCAGCGAGGGTGTTCGTGGTTGGTTAAGAATCATCAAGTTTGTCTATCGATTTGAATGTAGAAACATGATGGAACAGATTATGAACAGAAGCGACATGGAGTGGAATAAAAGCCAAATCCAATCGATTAAAGCAATTATAGAAAGTAAAACAGCCTTGACTTTCCAAAGTTTTGACATTTTGACCATCTGCACCAGTTCCACCATGCTCACCGCACCCTCCACCCGCCACGCCTGCACCTCCCAACTATCTTTGTCATCATGGTTTTGCGGTGCACATTCCGCACATCTGGTGCAGCGTCATGACCAGGCGGTTGTTTAGCTACAAACTGCCAGTGTATGCAACCTCCCACATCAACACGCCGTTACCATTATCTTATGAAATGTTTGAAGATCATTTTGTTGACCTTGACTTTAGACATTATGATTTGGTTACGGTACTCAACGTAATTTATCAACAATTTTCAAGAAAAATGTTTTTATACATTAGTTTTTTAAAACGGCATACTCACACCATTTAAATCTACATCTTTATTTATCACAAGGTAAGATTAAGTGGGGAGGAACACATTAGAGGTGAAATAACATATTTTTCAAACACTTTACTACTGCTTAGGCTAATGGGCCTTATGGTTTTTAAACAATAATTAAAGTTATACAATTAGACAAAATGACTTCATTAAATAATATAACCTATAATTTATTTATTTATTTGTTTGTTTTAGCATATATTAAAAAAATGCAATCAAGAAGAAGTTTGTCTTGTTAGAAACCTGCTCAAAAAGAAATAATAAATGAGAACACTTGTATATCAGTATAAAAGTAATTATATGTAATTTGAATATCCATAGCAGAAAGAGTGAAATAAACAAAAAGAAATAATAAATGAGAGATGCAGTAGAAAATCCAAGGTTGTAATAATTCATTGTTTTGGTGTATATGGTAGACAAAATTATTAAAATTATCCTTACATCTCATATCATATCTTATCTATCACTTTTGATGGTAAGGCAGGGCAGCATGCACCAGCACCAGCACCACTCTATCATTCTCTAAACTATATCCAATTCCATTCCATCCCCCCACTCATGGGATCAACACTTTACCTTT
Organism: Flaveria linearis; assembly: GCA_024085815.1. Classification (NCBI taxonomy): domain Eukaryota; kingdom Viridiplantae; phylum Streptophyta; class Magnoliopsida; order Asterales; family Asteraceae; genus Flaveria; species Flaveria linearis. The sequence continues at coordinate 61,749,590 of CM044012.1, forward strand.
GTACTAGGAACCACAACATTAATAAACACAAAAAAGATATGCGCGCACACGTGGCGGCTTTCATTTGTCTTCTTTTTCCTAGTGGTTATTCAAATGATAACTCGAGGAAACACAGGGCCGGGTGGGTAGGGTACTATAAGTGTTTTTTGGTTTTCCTAGGCTATCGTTGGCTTATTAAAAGGTGAAGATGGAGGTCATGTAACATAGAGTCCTAATAAAAGAACTCAGCCACAAAAACCTAAGAAAGCGAAAAAAAAAAAAAAAAGATTGGCATGTTAGGTTCACAAAATGAGGTTGTAGGGAACTGGTACCACTTGCTATGAGGAATGACTACGGGTGATGCTAGTGCCGCCAGTTGAATCAGAAACCGGCATGCTTTTGGACATACTTGAACTGGCTGAGCCGCTCGGCATACTGGTGGAGACACCATCTTTGTTGGCGGCAGAAATAAGGTCAGGCCTCAGGTCAGATGAAGAAGATGACGGTGCCAGGGTTGCAGTAGATAGGTTAACTGAATATGCCGCGACTGGCATGTCAGCTAGTGAGGATGCAGATGAACTGTAACTTAACATGCCCATTGGGTGATCAAATTTGCATGATGGCCCGAACTTACACACGCCTTTTTGAATATAGTGTGTACAAGTAGGTGCACCCTGAAACGTAGAATACATAAACTTGAACATAAGGTTTCAAAAACAAATATTACGGAAGCAAAAGCTGGTACAAGTACATAAATTAAGAAAACTATAAATAGCCTCCTAAAATTGAGCATGAACTCATCCACATGTATTTAAGATGTCAGATGATGTTCAATTTAATAAGCAAGCTTAACTATAATCATGCAAAAAACTTCCCTCATAAACTAGATTCTTTATCATACAACAAGTCCGAAAATAAAATTTAAATTCATTGATTATGTTGACGTACGTGTAGATGTTTACAATAAGCTATCTTTGTACTGACCGAGTCCCCTTATGTACATGTAGATGTTTATACATCCACTTCACATATGAGGTCTGTTTGGGTTGTATTTTATCTCAAAAGGTTAAAACGGGTGAAACCAAAACCGTAACTAAAAGTGGAACATTTTAATAGGTCAAACAAGCCAAACGGGTTGAAAGTTGCCCAAAAATGCATTTTTAATGCATGCAATCTCCTAAACCAGATCATCAAAAAAGATTGAATGAGGGATGTGCAGAGATGCCTACCGGCCGGAGGGGGAGGCCCATTGGGCTAAGTACATAATTTGCATGTGGTACGGTCCACCCTGGTGGATGATGGTATCTACACGAAGATCCATATTTACAATCCCCTGTTTTCAAGTAATGTTGGCATTCAGGCTCACCGGGTCTTTCAGGAAACGAATGCTCCTTTTTACTAGAAGCAGATGCAATAGATCGGTAAGCACCGGTGTAGGGAGGAATAGAAGGAGACAAATGAGGAGCTATTGCGTAAAACGGGCCCGCTCCAACAGTACTTGGAGAGGCTGCTGGACTTGCAGGTGCCTGAATCAAAACAATTTTGCAAATTTATAAAACTTCAACTTCAAAATCCCAAAAGAAAAGGTTGTATTACCTGATAAGGATTCCAACCTGGAAACGGGACCATTCCTGGTGGAAGTAGCACGGGACTGTATGGCCCGGGGGCGTATGAGCCTGGAAGAAGAGTTGGTCTTGCAAATACTCCATATTGTTGAGAAGAGGCGACCGGAGATGGGTATAGAGCCGAAGGAAAAGATTCAGGTGGTGGTGGTGCCTGTGGTGGTACTGGTGGCGGAAGTGGTGGTGCTGGAATGATGGCGGTAGGCTGGGGATGATGAAATTTACAGGTGACCCCGAACTTACACTGCCCTGTTTTGATATAGTATGAACACTCTTTTTCGCCCTGTGAGAAATTTTACATTGGGTGACAAGTTCTAATATGAGGTTTAAATTAATTAAACAAATACGATTGGATGTTGCATATCCAATCCATGTTACATATAAATGGGTCAATTTGGGTAACGTTTTATCTCTAACAGGTCAAATGCATTCAAATGCATAATAATCTCATACTAAACTTTAATAAAGAAAAGTACTTTATCTTTTAATAACAGTTGTTAATATTATTTAGCACATCCCATTATAATTTTTTTTAAAAAGATGGATAAAAAAACATCTTTCATGGTTGCAGCAACTCGTTCTGACCAAAATTGACCCGTTACCCAACCCGCCAATCTTGCCACTTCTAGTAAGAACAGGAACTCACAGGACGGAGAGGGTATCCAGATACATTAAGTGGCACTGTGCTTGATGATCCGACTCCTTGTCTAGGATGATGATATTTGCACGAAGCACCAAATTTGCATGTTCCAGTTCGCATATAATACTAAAAAACAAAACAGCTACTCATAAATTAATGCAAGATATGAACTTATCAGCAAAGACGAATCTACGACATAAAAAGTTATATGTCACTCTTTGCATAACTACCATATAAACAACTGTGATAATGACAACCAAATCTACATTCTTTAAGTATCAGATGCCAGATTAAAAACAGAATCCATGCTTTAACTTAACTAAAAGAACCAAGAATCTTAAGTAACAAAAAGACGAAATTTTGACCATTAAAATTGAATCTCAATCTTTGCTGAACAAAAACATGACATTCATCTTAGATACTCCAAAGAATCAGCATTGTATCTCCTGCAACGAACTATATACAACAACAAACACGCCAAACGTAAAGAATCCATATTTTATAACAAGAAGCAATAAACAAGATTGGATCTTGTAACATGAACTATCCACACATCTATATCCTTAAACAGTTAAATCCCCAACATACAACAAGAATCATGATTCGATCAATCACCTGACACACGGGTTCCCCGACACGTTCAGGATACTCCCCTCCGCTCGACCTCATCGCTCCAAAAACCTGGGAAAACCAGTCAAAAGAACCTTAATTTTAGCTACTACGTTTAAGGTAACCAGATGATGATGTACCACAATGCATGTCAATCTATCAAATATTCAAATCACACAAACCAAAACCATAAACTCACAATTAACCTGTTAAAGTACCAAATTCACACTCAGATCCGTCAAATTACAATATCAATTTCACCTCACGATCATCATTCATCAAATAACAACAAACACATATTACAAAAGATGCAAAATTGAAGAGTATTTACCGAACCACGATCACGGGGATGGTTAAACCGACAGCGAGAACCATACCCACAAAACCCTGTTCTCAAATAATAAATACAATCAGCCTCATCGGGTCGTTCAGGGTACGGGTCCGACCCACCTCCGAACCCTAACTGCACCGTGGGCTCTGCATTCATCATCGAACCATCAACGATCAAACACCCAAATTGACATTCGAATCACAAATTGAAATGTGTGCTAACTGCTAACTAACCTTCGAGCCCCGTTTGATCACCTGATGAGTTCCATTGGGTAATCGGATCGGACTGTGACATCTCCATTACAAGATTATGTATAAGTGTATGACTATAGGGTTGTATGTATGATCAATCTATGAACAGTGTGTGTTATATACTGAAGGCCCAAAAGAAGAAATTGTATGAAGTATGAACAAATGCTATATGGGTTTTCTTGCGATCGGCTTTTTGGGTGAGAAGAAGAGGTTTTTTGAGGGTTTCTCCCCCTCACACACAGTCTTTCTTTCTTTCTCTGTATTCCTTTGTATGTATATGTGTGTATATGTATGTATGTTGAAAAAGTGTGTGTTTTTGGTGTATTTTGTTTCTTTTGGGTGTTTGTTTGATGTTTAATGAGTGCTGGTATAGAGTACAAGAGAGTTGTTGCTGGGTTTCTCTCTCTTGAGTGTTGTACAAGAGTCTTGTTGTCAGTTTCTCTCTCTAACCATACAAAACACAATTGATTAGTGGGAAGTGATAAATTTTCTATTTGTTTAAATGGATTGATTATATATAAAAAAGGCTAACAAGAAGTTAGATTACATGAAAAAAAAAAAAAACAAAGAAAGACAACAAGACTTAAAAAAGAAATTACACTAAAAACTCCACTCTAGAATTCCAAAATTTCCTCTATTTTTGATCTAAAGAAACGAATGAGCTTTTATCCGGGTTTTGCTCAATGCATTGCAACCAAACTCATCTCTATTAAAATCTCATAGACTTGGAAGTACCTATAACCTTATTTTTCAATAAGTATTATTAAAGATATACATATTATATTATTGGGACATTCTTTTCTCTTTTATCTATATATATATATATATATATATATATATATATATATATATATATATATATATATATATATGCATAGATAGAGAAGAAAATATTATATATTAATAATTTCATATTCCATATTATATAAATTTAAAAATGCAAACCCAGTGCACAAGCTAGGCTCCTACATGTTAAGGTTCGGGGACGTAATGACACATTAAGCCTGATTTCCTATTATTTTCCTAGAGTCATGTAAGTGGTTGTTTTCACAACTTAACAGTGATCCCAAGGTCGCATTACAACAAACTTAATTATCATTGCTTCAGTTTACGTTAAAAATAGCGTGTATGATATGGTGGTGATTTGAGCCCTTATGGGTTGAACAACGCCCGATGATGCTTTCACTTGATCATTGTTTATGTCTAAAAGGCACAAAACCAGGCCACACCTCTAAACCAGGTTAACCGATGATCAACCGAACAAAAGCTCATCCCAATGAACCATATTATTTATTACCGATGATCCATCCAACCCGAATCCAAACCAAATATACTCATTCCTATGTTGGGTTTGTTCATTATATATAGGTTCATGTGTTAGATTAACTTAAGTTTACTTGCATTAGTGAAGTAGGGGTGACTCTATGCGAGAGGGAGAAGAGGATGTAGATCACCAACTCAGGGTTATCGTGCTTTTTCAAGCCTATATAAGTCTCCTCTCACCGTGTACTGTTGTTGGAAGAAAATTTCACCGGAGAAGACGAAGAAGAAATTTTCATCGGAGAAAATGAAGAGATGAGAGGAAGCCAAAAGAAGTATACTTTGTAATGTATAAAAAAGATCTTCCTTTAGAGAAGTACACCACTTTTAAACACGTCTTCACAATCCACATGCTAAGTTTCACTTTAGCCTGTCCCACTTCTGCGTATGTTCTCTATAATCCTTTTTTTCCTCAAAATTTTTACTTTATATCAAACAATCATATATTAATATCACGTTACTAAGTTCCATGCAAACATATTTAATTTATTTTTGTACGTATTCTAATATAAGTTTTGATTAAGTTACATGAATGATTTTTTTGGCAAGCATATTGCAAATTTGCTCTTTATTAAAAAAATGACATATACCATCCATTATTCACTCAAGGAGTAGATACGTTTAGTTCTTGACATTAACGCTGTGTTCCCGAGTCTCATTTAAGGAGAGAAAAGAAAAAAAAATGGAAGGAAAGAAGAAATAGTTGTGTTCCGGAGTTTTTTTTAATGGAAGGAAATGAAAGGATTGTTAGAAATTCATGTTCCCGAGTTTACTTAAGGAGGAAAAAGAAAAGAAATGGAAGGAAAAAGAAGGCTAAAAATAATCCTTCCAAAATGGAAGGAAATGGAGAGAAAGGAAAGAATGAGAAAAAAAGAGAAAAGAAGAAAAAGAAAAGAAGAGAAAGGAAAAGAAAAGAAAGTGTTTCCTTACTTTTCTTTCGTTAAGTAAACTCGGGAACACAGCGTAACTGATGATGATTGGGTTTCCAAAAACAACGATTACAAAACACATGTTCTAGAGTTTCTTTATGCATGGGTGTCCAAAGACAATTTTAGGGGTTCTCGTTGGGGGGTTATGATTTTTGGGTATTTAGTGAATGGGCGTGTATGGATGGATTGATGAATCTACATAGTTTGGGACGATGGCTAGAAGCATTTACACATGTAAAAGTAAAGCTGGTGAGGTATGTGTTTGATTTTACGCATGAGATGAGACTCATGAGTGAAGAGGTGAAAGACAGGGTATGTTCGCGATAGGGAAAATAGCTGGTGGCGGTGGGGCGTTGCCATTGAGGCAGGAGGGGGACCATATTGTACACTAGATAGATGACACCGGTGAGAGATGCAGCCGCACAGTGACATAACTTGAACATTCCTATAGGGGGCGGGGGACAAAAGTAAATTTTTTAAGGGGACAAACTCAATATATATAAATAATTTTAACCTATCGAGTCAAAAATTTACACTAGATGAAAAAAGAGGGGGACAATGACCCCCTAAGGCTCATATTATCCTCTACCCCTAAGGCTCATATTATCCTTTATCTTAAGGCTCATATTATCGAGTCAAAAATTTACACTAGATAGGAAAAAAAAAGGAGACAATGACCCCCTAAGGCTCAAATTATCCTCTACCCATGCAAGGGCGACATACCAAGGGCAGGGTGTGATTTTTATACCTTTTTTGTTTTGCAAGTGAAAAGGTATAACAATTATTTAAGTAGAAATGATTAAATGTGCTATAGATAAGTAGATGAGTGATTTAAAAAAAAAACTCATTGTTATACGAAAACTAGAAAAAATTAATGAAATCGGTCACATAACTTATAAATTTTTTATCACTACCCTTTATATTTTTGTGTGTATATAAATAAGGGTATGAGTCAAATGAAAAACTGTTGCTTGGTTGTATATACGTCACATATAGGTTACGTATATGTAACCATTTTTTCATTTTACATAGTGTTACGTATACTTAATACTCTTCATTCTCGTATTTATGTTCAACATATATGCAACAAATACTTAAATACCCTTTTAACAATTAAATACATAAAATTTATAGATTATATTATTGGTTTCTTTGGTTTTCTTGAGTTTTCATATATTTATTGGCTTTCTTCGTAATATGAACCATAATGCAAGTAATTACTCTGTATATATTAGTGACTAACTCCATATTAAAAAGACAATATACATCTCGGTATATGTGGGTTCACGATTGATCTTCCACTTCTCGTAAGTGTCAAGAAGTTTAACAATCTATAAAAATTCATAACAATCCAATAATATTGATACGTAAGAGTGTTTTTTATGGTTAAAAACGTTAAAAGACTTCAGTAAAACAATATTATACGAGGCTAATATTTTTGTTTTTTAACCCTTCATACTAAACCTATTTTAACAGCGCAAATGTAATGCTTGTTAGTTAAATTATAGCCAATACATTACCTTTATGTGTTGAATTGACTGTTCTTCTAGTGTGGTCAAAATGTAAAGTTTGTTAGAGATTTACGTACATAACAAGGACTATAAGACATGCTAATTAAATGATTCGTTCAAGTGGTTAGATTGTGGTTATGATGACTTATGAATAACAACATTTTGAGAGGTAACAATAAAATAATAATGATGGTTTCAATATTGTATGGATCAATATTAACCAAGTTAGATTGACTTAGTATACGAGTTGGCTCATGTGCCCCTATACAATGTTAATCATATAAAATTGATATTATATAAACCCCTCTCATGTGCTTTACTTTACTTTTCTTATTTTTTTTGCCTTTCTTATAATGATATGCTAATTTTGTAAATAAATCATTTTCATAGTGCACAAAACTACAAATCAATTGCATTACTTTCAAAAGGTTTGTGGTTTGTACACAATCAAATTGATTAACACATTTTTTTTTACCCGTTAACACACCTTTCTATTCCACATATACTATAAGATTTGAACATACACTATAAATTTTAAACCCAAACATTCTGCTAAAACGTACATCATTTTACCTTAAGAGCGTACATTTAAAGACACATTGATTATCGCATCTCAAATTTAAGTTTCCTTATTTTTCAAAGGAACAGACAGCAAGCGTCTACACTCGGGTAATTAAATTTTTTTCACAAACATCAAACATGTCTTGTCATCTTACGCATTGGAAAAACTTACAAACAGTTTACAAAATTAATGCTATATTTTTTTTCTAAACAGGGACAATATTTTCATGATTATTTACGGTTTGAAATATAATAGATTACTAAAGAAATTATTAATGATATTTTTATTCTGTTGTAGTTTATATATTTCTTTAGTTTTTATACTTTTTTGTTATGGTTTTAACATAATTTATAAGCTACAAGGGTTTGCCGTGTGCGCATATACTTTTCATCATCATCAATTTTAAACAAATACGTAGTTTTTTTTTTACAATATATTTGCGTGTACGCATGTTTTTTAATGTTTATACACTTGTTTTAAGTTGCCTTTTCACTATGTTGTTTCCTTTTTTATTCTTTAAGGTTTTTCTTTATTGCCTTCACATTTCTTTCTTGAAAATTTTATAAATCTATGATGCAAACTTTTAGACGTATGTAGCGGATTGATTGAGAACCACGCGGAAAAATCACATCAAGCATTTATTGATTTGAAATCCGATCATTTATTTGTGAAATAGTAGTGAAACCGACAAAAACTTTTTCATACGCAACTATAAAATATAGCATTTTTAATATTTATAGATTTATGACATATGTGAGTCGTCGATAAGATTTTGCCGGTGATAAATAATTCTCTAATAGTGTGTTGGTTTTATGAGTATGTCATAAAATCAAGAATATCAATGTTAAACCCAATCGGGTGACATATGACGATATAACAATGGTTGTAGCGGTCTATGTGATGTAAGTTTATGTAATTTGTAAAATTTAACTTGATGTAACTGCTTGGTACTAGTTTCTTGCTACTTATGTTTTATGTTTTTAATAACATAAAGCTTTTGTTGTAAAAAAAAAGTCTATGATATTTAACTTTTGTTAGACGTGAATAATTATGATGAATATAACTATTGTGTAGACGTATATTTATATGCATCTACTTTAACTGCTCTAAGAATTGAACTAACATCGATTATACGTAGACGAAATCTGTAAAAGTCAAACATAACTTATAAACAGACTTTGGTATAAAAACTTAATTTAAAAAAAGGTGCAAACATCCTTAAAATGAAATAATGGGAAACATCCCTTTTTGAAGAAATGTGTCAACAACGTTGAGACTCATGATTGTGTGATGGAAACAAATGCCAAAAAGATGGATGACTATGAATGATTAAGTTCCCAAAGTAGTAATACTAGACAAGAGTGGCTCTTGATGCATGTGGAGGATAAATGTGTTTGTCAAGTCGTCAATGCAAACTTTTCTAGTTGGATAATTGTCTCGTTGGCAATTGACCATGTAGATTAGATTAGGAGTCTAGCTAGGATGTTGCACCGCAACGTGGTGGCAATTTAAACGCGACTAGTGGTGCATGAAAACTAGTTTAAATTTAATGGGTATCATATTTTATGTACCGTCGAAACAAATAATTGAGATTCAGGCTGAACTTTGAATTTTTATATTGACGTCATTGTAAAAATGATTAGTGAATTGGCGTCAATAAACTTCTAGATATGTAAATAACACATGAATAATTAAGCACATGATACTATGTAGCACAGTAGTGACATATACTTGAATCTCTCTAGAAAGAATGTAAGATGTAATAGATGCCTAGATGGCATGCTCTAAAGTCACAAATTCAAAAGTTCTCGTAAGTAAATCAGAAAACGCTTCATCGCATTAGCTTTTGTCGTTTTATCTCTAAGTCTCATGTTACCTGAGGCATTAATTCATCCTCAACCAATAAGGTCATGGAAGTCCCTGAACAAATTTTGGTTATCATTGTACTTCTTAAGATAATTTAGAGTAATCGAATCATTTAATCCTCATCTCTTATACATCCACATCATGCTTAAACATCGTCCTTTTATTAAATAGGCAAACGATATTTGAACATGTGACTGTAATCGAAAATTTTCCATTTACGGGATGACCTAAACAATAAGTAAAACAAAGTTAAATATGGGGAGGCGAAAACGGCATCAATTTAGAGGGTATAATTTTCACTTGGGACGGTAAGAAAAAAGGGCGGCTAAGGGGTCAAAATCAACTTGAGTGAAAATGTCAATAGTTAGAGGTTAAACATGTCATGTGGATTGACTCAGAGAACACTTTCTTTGAACTTTATTCATAGTAAATGCCTTAATTATGATTAAAATTAAAACAATATTACTGTAATAATAATCAAAATGTGTATGAACAAATTTTTTATGCATTAAAAATAGACTTTAAGCCATCTTTAACCCGTTTCTTTTTAAGCTAAGTTTTAATTTATACGGATATACACATTTGACATAAAATACAACCCAAATTAACTTATTTATAAAATTCCAAACCGGAATCACGAACCTTTTATGGTAGTACAACCAAACCAGTTGTGTTTCTTCGTGCTTGATTTCCGTCGAAAATCAATTGGTGCTTGTGTAATGGGTATGATGATAAAGTTATAAATTTGGTTCAGAAATCAGAAGTGAAATGTTTGGTTAATGTAAAATTGATGGGCTTATGAATTAATGTTTTTGCTCACAAGTCTACAGATGCACAAAACCCATCAAGAAGGCGGGGTTATAAAATGATTCTCATTGACTATTGTCATTACATGTTTTCATCAATTTCATGTAAAAGATTAAGCGCACCATCATAGCGTTTTAGGGTTTGATTTCTAGCCAAAAACATGTTACGTGATGTCAAGGGATGGTGGTTGTGGCAGGGCTGATTTTGGGTGATGATGGTTGTGGCAGGGATGATTTTGGTGGATGGTGGTGGTGACGGTATGTGGTATAACATGCATTAAAAATGAATTAAACGGTTTAAAAAATGAAATTTTAATAACAAAAACTATTATCTAGTGAGTGATAGTAATTCATATTATTCGTTTGCTCAGTAACACTCTCAATTTTAACTTTTATTACCAATGACAAACCCGGTAACATAATTATCATATAATCATACTTGATTGCATTTGTTTCCGCTCAATTTGGATTGTATGTTTTTTCATATCATTTGCATCATTATTATGAACGAAATCAGGTAAAAATTAAGTGTTATTAGGATTGTTATTGGTAACAAAAGTTAAAGTTGAGAGCACCATTTGTCAAATTATTAGTATAAATCTTTATCGACCAATAAATAATAATTTAAATTAATAAAATAAGTTGTAATAAAACTATTATATGAAAGCTTAATATTAAAAAAATATAATACAAATTAGGTATAAAAAATATACAGCAGCTGTTACCAAAAGTTAATAAAAAAGTGCTACAAACGTTTTAATATAAAATGTTATAAAAAAATTAAAATAACATTTCATCACATTGGATACAACTAGAGGTGGCAAAGTGGGCGGGTTGGACTGGATTGATGGTCGGCTCAGAATGGGTTTGGGTCTAGGTGGGTTTGGGTTAGGATGGGTTGCTTAAAAAAGAGGGTCACAATGGATTCGGGTCAAAATGAGTTCAGGTCAGAATGGGTACGGGTCAGAATGGGTCTTTATAAAAAGATTATTGAGGTTTGGTTATCAAGATAAGGATACCTGATTTATAAAAACACATGGTCCAGAAATAAAATCGACATCATTTCTATATGCTTAACTCACACAAAGGCATCAAACCAAGGAAAATGACACAAAAAAATATAACTTGATATGAAATAATTTGAGAACAATCATTCAAATGTTAATTACAATCACCAAAATTCAAGTTTGAAACCATCAGTTGTTACAAATTGATTAGTTATTTTGATGAAAATATTCACAAAACCTAAAGCTTGAAATCCATTTTAATGGAAATCACTGTTCAAATTACGAACGATTCTTCGATATCAAACCCAGTTATTTTATGTTTAAAATCGATTCTTCGATATCAAACCCGGATATTTTATGTTTGAAATCGATGGTGAACATCAGTCAAAACAACGTTGTTTGGATTCTCGTTTAAAAACCAAAATCTTCTAGTCAACATAGCTTGAGATGAGATGATGCAAAAATCCATGGTTGCCATTAATACTCAAGAAGAAAAACTCAATCAAACCCAGAATCAAAGACTGAAATTGAATAAGATGAAGAGATCTCATGATCGATGGCTGCGATATGGTTAGCAAAGATTGACTTAAAAACCTAGTTACGGAATCTGTTTTGGAACCAAGAAAACAACTGACCGATTTCTTCAAGAACATACCCCATGTTCGTTCATTCCTAGAAACTTTGAGCATTCGTTCAAAGTAAATCGATTTAGAACCCAAAATCACCAACTTTCAAATTTATTGAACACCGGACTGAAGAACAAAACCACCGATCGATCTTCTCTACCCTTTTGATGATGTACCAAGAGGAGGACGAAGCAACGTATTTCAAAAAAAATATGCAGGTGCAAGAAGTTAAAGAAATCCATAGCAGGTGTGGTCATTCACGTTTGAATGGGTTAATGAAGACCCATTCTTTCCCTTGGGCCGAGCCCATCTTGACCCATTGACCATTTTGATTAATTTTAAGTTTACCCTTCTTGACCTCTTAACAATATATGTTAACCCAAAACAATCCATAAACTTTATTTCTTCAGTCCAAATCCACCCAAATCTCACCATACGAGTCAAGATTGCCAGGTATAGATACAACCAATGTTACATGTTATAAAAAGATTATATATATAATCAATACATTTAAATAAACATTTTAGGAGTTCAACCGTTTAGAAATATTAAAGAAAGTTGGTTAACTTTCACTAACATATAGGTCATAATGATATTCTTAACAAGTCCTCAAATTAAGCAATGAAAACCTCTTCCTTTATGGGTTAGAAGGGTGAAAGTTGGTTAGATTTAACCAACATTATCCCTTGTTATTCTAGTAATATAGTTTTAGCATTTAACACATTAATTATTTCCAAAAAATGGTCCAAATGTGTGACCTTTCGGCTTGTTACACAAGGCACCTGACCTTTCCGTCTCGACATTGCTACAAACATTATCCATTTCGGTAAGTTGAAGTTTTGGTATTAATCAGAAAGAAAACTAATCAGCAAAAGAACAATCAAAATCCAATAAGGCTTTCATGATTACAAGTATTTTACTTAACAAATTTACAAATATGACAGTAATAGAAGTAGTGTGGCATGATCAACCGGATTTAAACAGTAACACTGCTTTTGAATCCAAGTAGAAGTAGACAAAGTGGTTTGTCTCATGAGTCACATAAGAACCTGCACAAACAAACACTAAACATCAAGTTTCATCTCAATCAGACTATTTAAACACATTTATTTATAATTTATATACAAACTCACAAAACATGTAAAAGTTAGCTGATCAATTTATATTTCCCTCTAGCAAGCATATGTCATACGCCAAAATTCTAATATCAAAACTGCGCTAACTTTTATTTTGGTGCGTCTAAAGATTGCAACAAGCTTTCCTTTTCCTTGATCTTGCATTTGCTGATTACCATTTTACCCTTTTTGGTCATGGGTGAGAGTTAAAGACATGTTCGACAGTTTGAGGTGGTTTCTCATTCCAGATATTTTTCCAAAGATCGAATACAAGTTTGTACATGAATGTGTACATCCACAGTAGCACAATACCACAGAAATTTTAAATTTTGATACCTCAACAAACATCAACTCACCATACCCATGCTTATAATTACAGAAGTACCACACTATTATTAAAATTAGAGGTAAAAGTGAGTGAGCTCAAATAATCAGCAAGAACATCATGGTTTGTGCATAACAAAAACCATATCAGGCAATTAACATTCGTTGAAGTTTAAAATGGCCCTGTTTAAAAGAGGTTACAATAAGGGAGTAACTAAAATCAAGTATTAAAAATGTAGCAGACGATATTCGTATATTATAAGCTATCGAGTCAACTCCTACCACAGGGGACTAAAGGTAACTTCTAAGTTAAGCAAAATTATATTTGAAATAACAAGCAGTAGCCATGTTGATTGCATATGCTATATAGTCGGGCTAAACAATGTTCAACTACGAAAAGAAGTAGTCCATCAGACAATCACTAACTAATTTTTTGCATAAACCAACCGATGCTTGTGTCTTCAACTTAATCGATAAGCATCCACATTTTCGCACCTATGTTATGTGATTCTATGCACAATGTGAATCCAGATCTATACAACTGTGACAATCTTCACACCACGAGAATCTTTATGGTCATAAACAAATAAATTGTTGATCTTTGTCAACATTCTCATACTAAACGGTGTGTGTGATACTTCAAGAATTTTGGCAGTTCTCAATGTTTTTGTTTGTGACCAATTTCTTTCTTTTCTTTCATGTATCTACACAAATGCACGTAGTATAGCTAATCTAAATGAATAATTAAAGCTTTAAAGGTATGAAACAGAACTTTAGTATTCCAATCTAATATTAAAAGATCATAAGAATCACAAACAGAAGCACATATTTCATTCCTAATTTCCCAAATGTTCTACTGTCACAAATATGTAGTATACAGATTCATTTTAGATAGCTACAGATTTCAACCTAGATGACTAGATCTACATCCCCAAATCCACCAACCATTAGTAAATCAACCTAGAATTTGCATCCATCCAACACAATAAAGGCAGATAAGATCACGATCTCACACCATAAGCAAATCAAGTGCATTATACACACACTTACCGAAGTTTTTCCCAACGATACAATGCCAAGTAGGACCATGCTTCTTATCAAACTCTTTCTTTATCTGCTCCGCAACATCCTTTTCGACACTCAGATTCTCAAACGCCTGTGCATGCATGATCCACTCTCCGATTAGAAAGTTCAATTACACGAAACATAAAGCAAATCGAAGGTATAGAATGCACAATCATAGGGTTTCAGCAATTGAAATAGAAAGGGGGATCAAGTGTTACTGAAATGGCGATATTAACGGCTTCGGTTTGCATATCTTCCTTCATATCGGCGCTCTTGATGACAACCTTCCGGCTGCCGGAAGTAGAAGAGATCGACGGTGGCGATGCATTGATTTTCCGATCATCGGCGGACGGCGACGGCGTAACTCCGACGAAGGATCTCTTCCGGTCTTCACTCATCTCGTTTTTGTTGGAGTATAAAGCCCCTTTTATTTTATCATTCGTAACGCATAGCTCTTTTATGCAAAATAAACATTTAGGAACTCTATTTGTGTAAACGTAGGGTGAACTTTCGAATAATATTCGATAAGAACCATAATAATAATAAAAATTTTGTAGATATAATACGAAATTGTCAAAAGTTTTGCAATTTAATCATTTTTCAACAAAATCTTAAAATATATAGAAAAAAGTCGTGCTAATCTTGACTACCATGGTGTCATCTTACCGAACTCCATTAAACAAAGGATAGAACAGGTTTGGTAAGTATGAGCTCTTTGACCATCGTGTGAGCAAACTATGAGTCAGAATCATCATCCATATATATCTTCAAAGCACTCAATTCGTATACATCAAACTTCATAATTTACGATTCACATCCCAATTGATTCATATTCATCAAATTTCTATCGATTTTTGCTTATCGATCGGATCAGATCACCCACAATATGATGTTATCTCGCCGGATTATTCGAGGGAGGTGGTGGAACGCCGGTAGGAGCTGCCGGAGCTACCTCAATTCGACGCCTTCAACGACGGTGGTGGCCACCGAGTTGAAGACTCGTGTGATTACCCAGTTTTTAAGTGCAGCTCCGACTTCTTCAAAGTCAAAGTTTGACTGCTCTTACAAGGTTAATAATTGTGAAATTGTTTGCTAATTTTTGATTGTTTAGCGGATTTATGATTAATTGCATGAGGTGTAAGTTACATCTATGATTTATGTGTAGATGGGTGTTCTCGATTTAAGGTTTTGTGCATGCATTGGCTTCTGTTGAGTTGGATACAAATGTTTAGTTTGATGATATGAAAAACTGCTGCAACAATGGGCCTATGAAGGATAAATGATTATTCACTTAAGAATTTTATTGTAGAATGTATACTTTGTAACTAGACATTCTATTGACTTTTTTGGTCAAAGAAGCCACTTTTAGTGTCTGATGTAGTGATGTTTGCGTAGGTTTATTCACATTTAGAAGAAGCCTAAAGATAATATGTTAAATTATGCACAAAATTTTGTGGTAACTTAGTTTAAATGTGATGTTTGTTATGTAGTTGAACAATCTGTACAGTATCAAGGGGCGTTACTTTTCAACTGATGCACTCGAAAGTCAACCCGTTAATGGCATTGTTGACATACCTTTGGCGCAAACAGGTGAAGGTATCGCAGAATGCGAACTCCTCAAATGGTTTGTTGAAGAGGTGAGTCGTTTAGACTTTTATATCAAACACGTCTTCATTTAATTGATAGTAAAATGATGAATGATACTTTGGTTACATGATTAAGTTGAGTTTACCCAAATAAATCTATCTTGTCAGGGAGACGAAGTTGAAGAATATCAACGACTTTGTGAAGTTCAGAGTGATAAAGCAACCATAGAGATAACAAGTCGGTATAATGGGAAAGTTGCTAAAGTTCTACATGTTCCTGGTGACATTATAAAGGTAGTTTTGATAGCAACTTTCTTATTAATTAGTTTAATTATCTGTTTTCTGTTATGGAACATTTTGTATTATCCCAGGTGGGTGAAACTCTGTTGCAATTAACAGTTGATGATTCATCGGTCCCATACGATGCCACTGAGTCATCACTAGGTTCTGGTACATCTGATTCTGATGACCACAAACCAGAGGCTAAAAAGACTAGAAAAGGTGAAGCTTTATGCACCCCTGCTGTTAGAAGCCTTGCAAAAGAGCATAATATTGATATTAATGATGTCACCGGGACCGGTAAACATGGAAGAATATCAAAAGAAGATGTTCTCAAATATGCTATAGAGAAAGGAATTATTGAAGATAAACCAGCATTATTTAATCCAGGTTCTATCGAACCCATGACGGGCCCTGAAGAAAAACTTCACGAGATAGCTGGGTCGCTTTATCAGGATAAGATACTCACCTTGAGGTATTTCTAAATGATTTCATGAATTTGGTTAAATTAACAGTAATGAGAATGTAAGAATAATATATGTATTTGCAGGGCTTATCAACGCGCTATGGTTAAATCAATGACTGCAGCTGCTAGTGTGCCTCACTTCCACTTTGTGGAAGAAATAAACTGCGACTCACTTATAGAGCTTAAATCAGCTTTCCAAAAAGAAAACCCCAATCCAGACATTAAATTCACGTTCCTACCCGTTTTAATCAAATCGCTTTCCATGGCATTGACTACATATCCATTAGTCAACAGTACCTTCAATTTGGGAACTTATGAAGTCACACTAAAAGGTCCATAATCCATATACTTTATCACTTCTATTTTAGTAAATTTCCCCTCACTGATCTTCATTTGCATAATATTCGTTAACCATTATAGGATCACACAACATTGGAATTGCAATGGCTACACCATCTGGACTAGTAGTACCAAACATTAAAATGTTCAATCTCTTTCCATATTAGAGGTCAGTAGTTAATCTTTCAATAGTTTTAGCACACATTAGGCGAGTATTTGATATAATATTTGTAAATGGCTACGCAGATAGCTCAAGAATTATCACGCCTGCAAAAACTGGCATTGGCAAACAAGCTCCCACCTGCAGATATATCTGGCGGAACCATAACTCTAAGCAATATCGGATCGATTGGTGGGAAATTTGGCTCACCTCTCATCAATGTTCCTGAAGTTGCCATTATCGCTCTTGGAAAAATTCAGAAAGTTGCTCATTTTGGAGATGATGGAACTGTTTATCCCGTCTCTCTTATGACGGTAATCTTTAATAACCTGCAATTAGATTATCGTATGAAGTTGAACTGATTTGGTTTCTTTATAGCATAAATTAACTTATTTTGATTAAATAAACTTTAGGTAAATATAGCAGCTGATCATAGAATTCTGGATGGAGCAAATGTTGCATTGTTCTGCAAAGAATGGAAGTCATACATTGAGAAACCGGAGTTACTGTTGCTGCATATGAGATGATCTGTCTCTATATTTAAGCTCTGTAACTTTGTAAGCTTAAAATTATGTCAAGAAAATTAATATTTCTCACAAGCTGTTAAGGATCATAGGCTTGTGGCGAGTTTGTGGGATAATTAAAGAGATGTCAACTGTTCTTGTGAGTAAACTTTGATTACATTGTGCATTGTTTGTTGGTTCAGGCTCTAATCAATCTTTCAAACTCACTGAGACACTATGGATCAAGTTTCTCACACACAAAACAAAAAGAATGAAACTTGTAGATTCTAAACTTATCACTCTTCATTCACAGGAAAAACTTACAATTTAAAAGATATTTGATGCAAAATAATAGGACTACCACTTATCCACTACCCACTTAACTATGACCTAGTAAACCACTAACTAAACTACTTGCAAATAAAACAGAATAAACAAACTCCCATTGACCCATTTTACCCATTCAAATATATCCGGTTCGCTACTGGTGACCCGCTTCAACCCAATCAAGATTGTTTTCTACATTCTTAACACGTTTTTATAAAGAGTTAAGTTAAATCCATCGGCCATCAACTGCCCATCGCTATGTTTTTGATATATTTTTACCGTATTACAGAGAAAGTGACCATAACTATGTTCTTAACTATAAGACCATTTGTAATGGTTGTTTAACTAAAATACACACCTAAATGTAATGTATAGAAAAATCATTTTACTAAAGTCTTTTTTAAATTAAGTGTGGTTGTTAACTAGTGTTTGGAAACCTTATTAATGCAATATATAGAAAAAGTTGTGTTTTGCGCTCCAGGTTTGGAGTAGGGGTGTAAACGAGCCGAGCCTGAGCTCGGCTAGTTTTAACTTTATAAAGCTTGAGCTCGAGCTCGGCTCGTTTGTAGTTATATTTCTAAAGCTTGATCTCGAGCTCGTCAGAAATCATTCAAACTCGAGCTCGGCTTGGGCTAGGCTCATTTATCATTAATTTTTTTAATTTTTTAATTTTTTTATAATTACTATTATATTTATTTATTATAATCATACTTATCATATATATAATATAATATATAATATTTAAGTGTTTCTATCATATTTTTATATATAATTAATAATATTATTATAAATAAATATTTGATATGTAAAAAATATTATATATATATACATATTTTTATATATAATTAATATATATATATATATATACTAGTTTTAGTAAACCCGTGTAATACACGGGTTGAAAATATAAAAACAATATAATTCATAAATGTATAAATATTTCATATGATTAAGTTACGTATTACTATAACAATAAAAAATAAAAAAAATATATTTATAAATTATAAATATTCTAATACTTTTTTTAATAATATAATATATAATTGACTCATTTAAAATTATAACCAGTTGTGTTAAAATCACAATAATCTAAAATAAATAAATATATCAATAAATATTTTTTTCTTTTTAGTTTTTTTTATTGAATCTTATAAGCTATAAAATAATGTATAGTTTAAAACAATATTATTACATAAATAAGTTGATAATATAAAAAAATTAACTTGAAAACAAAATGAATTATTACTACTAAATGAGTTTTCTTAAAATAAAAAATTTGACTAAAATAATATATTAGTTTAGGCGGGAAAATTTTTTTGAGGAGTAACATGGGAATGCCATGTGGCATCCTAGTTACTCTTTTATTATATAGTATATATATATATATATATATATATATATATATATATATATATATATATATATATATATATATATATATATATATATATATAGAGAGAGAGAGAGAGAGAGAGAGAAGGGATCAAATGAAAACCATGATTATAAATGAAAACCATAAAAACCATCATCAACCAATCATAAAATTTTAAAATTAATTTTTATTATTTTAACTAAAAGGGTGTTTATGTAATTTTAGCAAATAATTATTTATGAAATTCAACTATATTGACCAAATCCCTAATTTATCTCTAACACAATTTTGAATTAGTTAATTTTAATCATCTGATAAACTTTATTCACTTCCATCATCATTTATGCTTTCTTCCTTGACACTTTTAAGTTGTTCATCATCGTCATTTTTCTTGTATTATAAACTTCTCCATCACCATTTTAACACATGATTTTAAAGTTTCTACACTTCATCATCGTCAATTTTTGGGTGTTTATCATCACCATATTTAATGGGATTGTACCCTTCTTCTTTGCCATTTTGAAGCTTTATTTGAAGGTTTGAAGCATCATCGTCATTCTATATGATTTTTTACTTAATTTTTGTTTTGTTTTGTTTGTTAATTCAACTTAATAAAGGTGTGGTGGTGGCTAGTGGTCGACGGTTGTGTGGTGGTGGCTAGTGGTCAACGGTGGTGTGGTGGTGGCTGGTGGTCGACGGTTGTGTGGTGGTGGCTGGTGGTCGCTGGCTGCAGATCGAGAGGCGAGAGATCGAGAGGTCCATCGCAGACCGAGAGGCGAGAGATCGAGAGGTCCTTCGCAGACCAAGGTATTGGATTTTGTTAGGGTTCTTTCAAAGTTGATTGATTGATTGATTGATTTCGGTTGTTATGAGAATTGATTATGGGTTTTTTTTGATTGACAGAAAAAGAAGGAAGAAGAGAAAGCTAAAGAGAAGGAATTGAATGATTTATGTTAAGATTGCTGTTGTTCAACCTAAAGTACATATATGTACCTTAGTATTAGTTGTTGATGAATGATTTGTTTAACTATTACGTATATGTACCTTAGTATTAGTTGTTTGATGAATGATTTACGTATGTTTATTAACTGTTACATATATGTACCAAAGCTTCTTTAGCATATAACCAAAATCCTAATCGCACCATTACACAAAGACTTATTAAATGTTACATATATGTACCAAAGCTTCTTTAGCATATTAAGTGTTACATATATGTACCAAAGCTTCTTTAGCATATTAACTGTTACATATATGTACCAAAGCTTCTTTAGCATATTAACTGGTATGTATCATTGAAGTTTTAAAACATTTTAATATTTTTGAACAATTATCCTATATACACATATGTACCGTCGTTGTATTATCCAAAATTTTCAACTTAATTAAGTCTTTAGACTCTTAATAAACTTCTATTACTGTAAAAAATATTCATCATACATCACTCAACCGTTCACATTATTTGATACACATATGTACCATCGTTGTATTAGGAGAGAAGAGAGAGAAATAAAAATTAGGAAAGTAAAGAGTAATTAAGAGAGAGGAAAGAGAAACGAAAATTATGGAAAGTAAAATAGATTTATTTTTTTGTTTTTCCTAAAATGCCCTTTATATTAAAACTTGTCTTAAAAACTTCACAAGAATTACAATCTTGCCACTAGTAATTAATGACCATTGATCTACATAATCAATGGTTAAGATTTAGTTTGCAAGGTTTTCATTTATAACTAGGTTTTCATTGGATCCCCCCTATATATATATATATATATATATATATATATATATATATGTTAACATTTGTTTATTGTGATAACCTATTAAACCAACTAGTGGTCCATAGCAAGCCACGTCACCACTATAACTTAGAGTTACAGTGGTAAAATTAGTGGTTCAAAATAAACATTAAAAAAAATTTAAAAAAATATAACAAGACTATACTCAAATTAAAGATATTAAAATGATCTATTTAATGATATATGTAAATTATTTTAAAAAATAACATTATATATAAAAGTTAAAAAGGTTTTAAAAAGGGGTAGAGCTTTTTTAAAAATGAAGGGAAAATTTAAAAATTTAGGAAAAATTGTTACATCAGTGGTGTAGCGTGGTGTAAAAGTTAGTTACACTGCTGTAAGTGTTCGCAACATTAAAGTTAACAGTTTATCGTAAAAAACAAGGGTTAATAAAGAAACCTTACCCTATATATATACATATACACATATATATATACATACATATATATACATATATATATGTATATATATAGATGTATATATATATATGTATATAGATGTGTATATATATATAGATGTATATATATATATATGTATGTATATACATATACATATACATATACATATATATAGATATATATATATGTATATATATATATGTATGTATATATACATACATATATATATGTATCTATATATATGTATATATATATAGGGTCAGGATCTTTTCAGGACTCTTAAAGATCACGAGAACTGTGAGAACTCATCCTAACCGTTGATTGATATAGTTTTTATTTTTTAGTTAATTAATTATTAAAGGGTATTAAGGTAATTTTATGTTTATTTATTAGTTGTTTTCCTTTTTTAACTCCTTTAATTAAGGTAACTTTTAAATGAATATTGACAAGACTATAATCTCTAACAGTTTGATATTCATCTTCATTGGATCATCATCTAAAACCCAAATCAATTACGAACTCAAATATTTTGGTCTTCATCTTCATCAAATCATCACCTTTATACCAAAATCGTTTGAACAGATTATGATCGCATCAAATTCTCACCTTTTAACAAAACCCGATTGAAATCAGTTGCGGATTATTATCTTTTAAACAAAATCGAAGCCATTTTAATTGAAGATCATATCAACAAAGAAACAAGGATCTCCATTTCGTTTGATTAAGATGATTTTAACTTCTTTTCAAGCACATGGTAATGTGTAACTCATATAATCAATTCCTAACATTAACGGTTTTCAATTGTGTTTGTTTTTGCATGATTTTATCCCGGAAAAAATATATTTTTAATAGTTTTAACACCGGTTGATATAACAAATTGTTAGGATTTTTGGCTATATGAAAATGTTCCCATCCCACATTGGTGCAAGGATGAAAGCTTGGGAGGACTTCAAGCTTATAAAAGAAGTCCAAGGCTTTGGTTTCAAAGTGCCCCAACCAAAAATACACTTGAAGTGTTTGGTTCTTTCTTTCTTTTCTAGTTCTCTTGTTTTAGAGTGAAGAAAGTTTTTAGTTAAACACTTTGGAGAGTGTGGGTGTAATTGGGCGGGGGGAGGCTTGAGAGATTAGTCTATGTGATTGTAACAATTTGTCGCATAGTGGATCTTTCTCTCTGGAGGCCCGTGGTTTTTTCTCCGGTTTTGGAGTTTCCACGTATATTCTTGTGTTCAGTTATATTTCTCTATTGTTAGCATTGGGAGGGTTGTTGGGGATCCTTGAGACCGCTTGTTTCCCAACAAGTGGTATCAGAGCTCCAGGTTTTGGGGGAGGTCTCGGTTTAGAAGGTTCGTAGTATGCTCTGTGGTTGCAGCTTAGTCTGATCTTCCACATCAGAAACGGGTTTTCGGTTGACTATTTTGTATACGATAGAATTATACAGGAGCCGGATATACGCATTTGTCCTGAGAAGGTTCTGGCTAGGAAAGACTTGGTACTTAAGTGTGTCCATTGTGACCCACCTCTCTTTCCTGGGAATCCTTTATTGGGTAACTGCTTATAGGCTTGGTGTATATTTTCTAGTATACAATATTGTCTTTGAAGAAACGGATACGATGTCAAAATACAGTCCCATGAGGTTCGACGTAGAGAAATATGATGGAAGAATCAACTTTGGTTTGTGGCAAGTTCAAGTCAAGGATGTGTTGATTCAATCTGGGTTACACAAGGCGTTGAAGGGGAAACCGACCCCTGTTTCAAGCAAGGATTCAAGCGGAACCAGTAAAGACGATGATGAAGAATGGGAAGATTTGGATTTGAGAGCAGCAAGTGCGATTCGTTTGTGTCTAGCAAAGAATGTTCTTGCAAATGTGCATGGGATATCAACTGCAAAGGATTTGTGGGAGAAGCTTGAGCAGTTGTATCAAGGCAAAGGCATCTCAAATCGGTTGTATCTCAAGGAACAATTTCATACCCTTCGTATGGATGGAGATACAAAAATTTCAGATCATCTAAGTGTTCTTAATAATATCGTGTCAGAACTGGAGGCTATTGGAGTGAAGGTTGAAGATGAGGATAAAGCACTAAGGCTCATATTATCTTTGACATCTTCCTATGAGCATATGAAGCCCATTCTGATGTATGGGAAAGAAACCCTGAAGTATGCGGATGTTACTGAGAAGCTATTGTCTGAAGAGAAAAGACTAGGAAGTAGCAGTCATACTTCATCAGAAGGAACAGTTTTAATATGCGGGAACGGGAAGAAGAAGCACTCACAGAAGATTCCTGTATGCTGGAAGTGTGGACAGTCTGGGCATGTCAAGAGAAATTGTCCAGGTGGAGCAGATTCGGCTAGCAGCTCCAAGTCAGCTAACAATGTCTTCGTCGTTGTTGACGATGATGATTGCCTTTGAGGTTATGTCATCCCTATGGTATGCCCGCGCTACCATGAAAGGGGATGCAATTTTGTTAGCGGGTTCACGGATTTACACATGGGCATTGGGTTGGCATAGATGCAAGATGTGTGGTGAAAAATTGATGTTGATGGCTGATGAACTTCCA
The DNA here is from genome assembly GCA_024085815.1 of Flaveria linearis. Lineage (NCBI taxonomy): Eukaryota > Viridiplantae > Streptophyta > Magnoliopsida > Asterales > Asteraceae > Flaveria > Flaveria linearis. Next base: position 61,773,935 of record CM044012.1, read on the forward strand.
GGTATGCCAAGGGGGAAGTTGCACCATAAATTTTCAGCAGGTTTTTCAACATGTGCCGAGAAGAAATTCTTAGAATGATCTATTCTAAGTGGCGATACTCCTTTATGGTGGAGTATGATCGTCGGTTAAAGACGGTGTTGCTTTAATGTGGTTGTTTTTTCATATATCCAAGGTGGAGATTGTTAGGATTTTTGGCTATATGAAAATGTTCCCATCCCACATTGGTGCAAGGATGAAAGCTTGGGAGGACTTCAAGCTTATAAAAGAAGTCCAAGGCTTTGGTTTCAAAGTGCCCCAACCAAAAATACACTTGAAGTGTTTGGTTCTTTCTTTCTTTTCTAGTTCTCTTGTTTTAGAGTGAAGAAAGTTTTTAGTTAAACACTTTGGAGAGTGTGGGTGTAATTGGGCGGGGGGAGGCTTGAGAGATTAGTCTATGTGATTGTAACAATTTGTCGCATAGTGGATCTTTCTCTCTGGAGGCCCGTGGTTTTTTCTCCGGTTTTGGAGTTTCCACGTATATTCTTGTGTTCAGTTATATTTCTCTATTGTTAGCATTGGGAGGGTTGTTGGGGATCCTTGAGACCGCTTGTTTCCCAACACAAATATACATATATGTAAACTAAGTAACATTCAATCATATAATCTGATGCATATAGTGCCTAATAATTTATTTTATTTTATAAAACCATGTTTATTTAATAGTTCTAGTACTAAAGTTTCACATCCACATAAATTATGTAAATTATTCACTTTTTATGAGGGTTAACTTTGTTAATTTGATCATTATATTAAACATGATTGTAAGTGAACTATGGTACTTTCATAATCTTTTGTCGTTTTAGTCAGAGGGGTGCACTCTTTTCTTTTATTTTTTTATAATATTTTATGTGATTCATTTATTACTTGACAACCTCTTGGTATGCTAATAGACCACGAATATTCATATTGACGTTAAAGTTAACCATTTTGTTATTTTGGTATAGTGATATTTGTGATTTGAACCCTTAACTTTAACATGATCTATATTTATCAAGTCACTTAAAAATGTACCTATAAATATTGTTGTAACATTCATGAGCAAAAGTAAACTGTAACAAAACTTCTCAATATGGTGGTCAATTGTACACACCGTATACTTAAATGTACCTATAAATATTATTACAAAATAAAAATCACCAACTAACAAAGTTACCATTATCCACTAAACTATGACAAACACTAACTTACATGATAAATAAATATGCAACCTATTAATCAAACTTTCAATATCAAATAATTTACATATATATAAATCACTTTGCAATAATATTTTTAACATCCAGTGACTTGCATATATGTAAATCACCTGGAAATAAAAATATTAATATCCAATACCATAATTCTAAACAAACCTCTAATGACTAATCAAGTCATACAACCAAAATTTCATAATAATTGTTTAAATTTAAACATCATATTGTGTCTAGCTTCATTCCATCTCATGCTCAATCCATAAATCATCAATTTCTTGCATCTTCTTGTTTGCATATGTGTATGTGCACATCACTTGATTCTTTTTGGACCGAAGAATTTAGTATGTCACTTTCTTTTTAAAACACTCTTATTCTTCAACATTCTCTTCACATTATTATTTCTCGGCTAATATTTGTAAATATCGACAATACATTTATCGAACCTCTTTTCTCCGTCATCATCCACTCAAACCAGTCTTCATTTTTTATATTGTACTCTATATAAGATATGAAAACATCATCAAAACACAATCATGTATTTGTTAAAAATTTGTCTACAACATTTTAGGTTATGTCGATATGATATACAATTTACATATTTACGATATTAAACAATTTACATACGTGTAAATCTATTTAACAGATTTGGAATTTAAAAGTTTAGTCTTTGAGTTTAAAGTTTTTATATATACGTAAAGATGGTATGCAGATTACCTGTGTCAACTCATACACGAAATCTGGGGTTTTTTACACCATCATCGAGTCAACCCGGTCTTCATCCTTGAAATTGTACTCTACAACTATGTATGGGTAAAAATATTATTACTTTTTAATTTTGCAATACGCCAAGAAACATACATTAAATTTACGTATATGTAAACAAAATTTATAAATAATGAAATATACATATTTTTTACACATACGTAAAATTATTATTAAATCAATACATGCATACATACAAGTTAGTACACATCCTGAAGTTGAAAATTAAAAATTAGTGAGAGGTTCTCACTCTTCTTTCCGTCTTAGGGATGAGACAATTATATCTAGTCATAATATCCAATTATCCATTACATAGTTCAATATACATTGAATTTACATACATGTAAACATATTTCAGTAATTACGTATAAGATACAGTTAACTATTATTACCAATACAGTTAATCTAACATTTGCTGCATTATTTTTTTCAACAACATAATATATACATTATAAAAATTTTCAGTTATTAGCTAAACAAACATTTTTAAATACATATATGTAAAAATCTTTATAATTATACCTTTATTCCCGGCCATCACACACATTTGGTGAATAATCGTCTTTGTCATCAAAATCATCATAGTTTTCTCAATCCTAACCTGAGTTAGTATAGTACCCATTACTTTCGATATGTAGTCCCTCACATCACCAAGACCAAATCCTCCATTTTTTATTTTCAACTTTCTCGTAACTTCAAGTTTCTAAACATCCACTGCCTCAAAAGGACCAACCAATTGTTCCACTTTAATACCATCACACCTTGTACTATCAACGTACATCAGCTATAATAAATCACATATATGTAATTGTTTTAGTTTATTGATGTACTTTTACTTATATATTAAATAAACAAAAAACACAGCTACATACCTTCAAGATAGTGCACAACACAGAAAACAATAACGATAACCATGAGAAGAATAATTGAAAATTTTTGGAAAATCATAAAATCAAAATTTCTATGGTTAACATAGATAGATACACTACAATAAAAATCAGTATACATATGTCATTTGTTAAGTCATGTATGTTTACATCTATGAAAAACTATAACAAACCAGTCTTGTTAAACAAATACATATAAAGACATGTTACCTCATACTGGGTTGTATAATATTCCATTTACATAACAAATTCAAAGATAACAAAAGCATATATACCTTGAAAATCACTATTCGATTAGTAAAATCATTACGTAACCGGTAAAGTGCGAATCGATGGAATCTTTTCTACAAAATCATACGCAATGCATAATGCAATCAATAAGTAGATGCAAGTTTTAGGTTAAACAATTACAATCGATGTCTTCTCTTCTAGAAACCACTCGTGGATCGATGATGTAGGCATTTGTAATGTCGATTGAATTGTTTTTATTTTCAATATTCTTGATTTGTTTAAGTTTTAAATTTATGAGATTTGCACGGGATCCTCCACCAATTTAGCATAAGTTTCTAAAAAATAAAATTCCAAATTACTAGTTTACCCTTTTGATTTAAAAATACATATACTAAATCTCTAGTTATTTACAATGCTGCCATTTTTGATCTAATCCATTGATTAATATAATCAAGGGTTAATAGTGGTTCTTGCAGTTCTCATTTTAAATCGAGTCCTGTAAAGAACCTAACCCTATATATATGTATATATATATATATGTATGTATATATATATATAAATAAATAAAAGTTCGTTTAGGCTCGCGAGCCAGCTTGAGTTCGATATCTGAAGCTTGGGCTCGAGCTCGTCGAGCCAAAATATGAGCTCGAGCTCGGGCTCGAGCTCGTTTAGTAAGCGAGCCAAAATATGATCTTGAACTCAAGCTCACCCGAGCTCGAGCTCATTTAAGCTTCGCTCGATTCGACTTTTTTCAAGTCGATATCGAATAGCTTGCGAGTCGGCTTGGTTCGTTTACACCCCTAGTTTGGAGCCACTTTTAACTCCCTTGTAATGGTATTTGGAGCACCCATTGTGGTTAAGCATGTAAACGAACCGAACAAACATGAACACCGGCATGTTCGTGTTTATTCATTTAACTTTAACCGAACAGGAACACGAATACATAATCGAACATAATTTTTTTGTTAACGTTTGTTCACTAATAAAATAAAAATATGCGTATACGTACATGTTCGTTCGTTAAAAAGCTAAACTAAAAGTTCATGAACATAAACGAACATAATTAACAAACATAAATAAACACAAACAAATAGTAATGAACACAAAACACACAGGTCTACACTACAAGAAAATCTGGCAATAGCGGCGACGCCATTAGCGGCGACAGGTCCATTAGCGGCGACACCATTAGCGGCGACACCAATAGCGGCGACCTGTCGCCGCTATTGATGAGGAATCCATTTCCACTTTTTTCAATCAGATCTGGCCGTTGATCGTGCAATAGATCTAACGGTTGGGGATTGATCGTACTTAACCAATAGCGGCGACACTATTAGCGGCGACATGTCGCCGCTATTGGTTAAAAATATACAGCCCACCATCGACTTCCCTCCACATTTCCCCCTTTCCCTCCATCCACCTTTCTCTCTCGATTGCCGCCTGCCACCACCCGAGCACCACCCACCGGCCATCACCCGAGCACCACCCACCGGCCATCACCCGAGCACCACCCACCGGTTACCACCGCAACCCCCATTCCCCCTTTCCCTCCTCCTCTCGCCGGCACCGCAACCCCCCACCACCCTTTCTCTCTCGATCGCCGCCTGCCTACCCCCTTTCTCTCTCGATCGCCGCCTGCCACCACCCGAGCACCACCGAACACCACTTCTCACCACCTGCCACCACTGCAATCCCCCACCACCGCTGCTGCAACCCACCACCACCACCACCACCACTGCTGCTGCAACCGACCACCGCCACTGCCGCTGCAACCGAAGACCACCGCTGCTGCAACCGAAGACCACCGCCACTGCTGTGTTAAAAGTATGTATTTTTTAGTATGTATTTTTTAGGTATGAATTTTTGATTTAGTATGTATTTTTTTTAGTTGTGTTAAAACATTATTTAGGTAGAATTTTTGATTTAGTTGTGTTATTATATGAATTATTTAGGTTGTGCTACTTGTGTGAATCTTTAATTTAGCTATACAAGTTATTTGTTAAATTATTTGTTTATTATGTTTAGTAATTAGATAAGTAATGCTTAATAATAACAAGTAATGTTTATACAAGTTATACAAGTTAGTTTAGGTGCTTTGTTGGTTGAAAATTATTATGTTAATAATGCTTAATAATTAGGTTATTTAGGTTATGATAGTTGTGTAACAAGTTGTGTTATTTGTAAGTAATGTATCGGTGGAAAATTGGTTGAAAATTATTTAGTAATTAAGTGTTAATTTAAATGAAACTTGTTTAATAGATTTGTGTTAGATTGAGTTAAATTTTTATAGTAATGAACAACAATAAGAAAATCACTAAAAAAATCAAACGAAACGTGACATTTTTTAAAACAATTGCAATAATGTTTCAATTTGTTTAAACATTGTCACATTTCATTTAATTTTTATAGTAATTGCTTATTGTTTTACATTATGAGCGTTTACGTTTCGTGACTTCATTCTAATCATCACGAGCTTAGAAATACCCGCCCGAAATTGATTTAGTAATTAATTTCGGGTTGTCCCCGTTTTGGGACTGCTTTTTGAATATTTTATCTCATTTAGGATATGAATGTGTATCACATATTGTTTGTTTAAGAAAAATTTGGTCATTTTCTCTTTGCTCCTCGGGTATATATTTCTATATACTTGGGAGCTAAGAGGAAATGCTGCCGAATTTTTCTTAAACAAACAATTATGTAATACATGTTCATATATGAGATAAAGTATTCAAAAAGTGGGTATAGCAGCCTACCCTTTGGAATTCTCAATCTACTGTCCTACTTTTTGTTTGATAAATAATGTATCGGTGGAAAATGATTTATTAGTTGTGTTATTTGATAAATAATGTTGGATATAATGATATAAACTTAACTTAGTTTATTTAGCCTTTTATGTAACTTATGACTTATGGTTTTCTGATGATTTTTCCCTTCTCTTTATGTATATGATAAACAATTATGTAATACATGTTAAACAAACAATAATGTTGGATATAATGATATAAACTTAACTTGGATATAATTATTAGGTTTTACTTGTATGAATTATGCTATAATATTAGTAATTTGGTATGAATTGTATGAATTATGTTAATTGTATGAATTATCATGTTAATTATATAAATCTTTTGTACTTTAATTTGGCTAAACAAAATTAGTTAGTTATTATGAAAAACAATTGTAATAATGTATATTATCATTTGACTTTTATAGTAATTCGTTATTGTTTATATTAGTAGGTTTTAGGGTTTCGGTAAGATTCATTCTGATAATCACGAGCTTAGTAATTCCTTTTTGTTCGAGTTTTGTGGATAATTTTTCATCCACTTAAATCCTAATATATTTTGCAGTTCCATAATCATGCCTATCGATAAAAGTTGGCTTCTTAATCCGAATCGTAGATCACCTGAGTATCAACAAGGACTTAGCTCTTTTATAGATATGTGCGAAAAACTTGTGGACAGTTATGGCCAGATTCGATGTCCATGTATGAAATGTCAGAATACGGTATTATTAGGATGGGTTAAAATGAAATATCATTTAGAAATATGGGGCATGTGCCGGTCGTACAAGGATTGGATCTATCACGGTGAAAGTTTAATTCCTGAAGTTGTAGTTGTGGAAAACGTTGCGCCAACAAACGAAATGGCTGACGTTATCGAAGACGTTATGGAGGAGAGTAGCGGTCTCCATGAGCAGAGTAGTGGTCTCCATGATGATTTTGAGAACTTGTTAGAAGAAGTTCAATCAGAATTATATCCGGGTTGTGCTAAGTTTTCTTCACTTGATTTTTAGCAAAGCTTATGCATATCAAGGTGAAGAATAAATGGACTAATAGCTCATTTGATGAGCTTCTTGAGTTGTTACAATCTTCACATCCTGAGGGTAATAAAATCCCATCTTCTCATTATGTAGCAAAAAGGACATTAAAAAAGATTGGTTTAGGATATGAGTCGATACATGTGTGCAAATATGATTGTGCTCTTTTCTGGGGAGAAAACCTTTTGTTAGAAAAATGTCCCGTTTGTAATGAGAGTAGGTGGGTTGATACAAATACAAAGGGCAAGAAGTTACCTCACAAGGTGTTACGATGGTTTCCTTTAACCCCGAGACTACGACGATTGTATTCTTCAAGGCACACGGCAAAAGATATGATTTGGCATAGTACCGGACGATCAGAAGAGGGTACGATGCGACATCCTGTTGATGGTACCTCATGGAAAGATTTTGACATAAAGTACCCGACCTTCTCAAGGGAACCGCGAAACGTTTGCCTAGGGCTTGCAGCCGACGGTTTTAATCCATTTGGTAACATGAGTTCGGCTCATAGCACGTGGCCGGTTGTACTCACCACATACAATCTGCCTCCATGGTTATGCATGAAAGAGTCATCATTTATGTTGTCATTGTTGATTCCTGGTCCTAAATCACCGGGGAAAGACATGGATGTGTTTCTTAGGCCGTTGGTGGATGAGCTTAAGCAGTTGTGGGTGTCAGGCGTACGTACTAAAGACGCGGCGACAAACACGTTCTTTACAATGAAAGCGGCGTTGTTATGGACTATAAACGACTTTCCAGCTCGTAGTAGTTTATCTGGTTGGAGCGGGCAGGGTTACAAAGCATGCCCGACATGTAACGAAGACACTCCTTCTATGCGTGTTACAAATAAAGTTGTATATGTTGGTCATCGGCGATTCTTAGATGCTAACCATGAGTGGAGAACAAGTTTAGAATTTAACGGAGAACCCGAGATCAGAGCCCCTCCGAAACAGTTTAATGATACAGACATAGAAGCACAAATTAGTCGTCTACGCCATCGTTTGCCGGGTAAACATCCCGATTTTGGAGGTGTAAAATCAAAGCGGGAGGAGTTTGAGTTGAACTGGTCGAAACGAAGCATTTTTTTGAACTTGAGTATTGGTCTTCTCTGCAGCTAAAACATAACCTAGATGTGATGCATATCGAAAAAAATGTGTGTGACAGTTTGTTGGGTACTCTTCTAATGAATGAAAAGAGCAAAGATACGCCAAATGCACGTGTTGACCTGAAAAATCTAAATATTCGAAGTAGGCAGTGGTTGGAGAAAAAGAATGGCAAGTGGTATAGTCCACATCCAAAATACTCATTGAAGATCAGTGATCGAAAGTTATTTTGTGAGTTTATAAAGGATGTTAAATTGCCTGATGGGTTCGGATCTAATATCAGGAAGAGAGTGGTAGATAACAATACTAATATTACTGGGTTGAAATCTCATGACTGTCATATTCTCATGCAGCGTTTAATACCGATTGGGGTTAGATGCTTTTTGACCAAAGATACTTATACACCAATAGTTGATCTTTGTACGTTTTTTAAGCAACTCTGCTCAAGAACACTATTGGTCGAGGATATGAAGAAAGCTAAGGATGCCATTCTTATAATATTGTGCAAGTTAGAGTTGATCTATCCTCCGGCGTTTTTTGACATTATGGTTCATTTAGTTTTGCATTTACCTGATGAAGCGATTCGTGGTGGTCCTGTATGTATGAGATGGATGTATCCGTTTGAAAGATATATGAAAAAACTAAAAAATTATGTCAGAAACAAAGCAAGGCCGGCAGGTTGTATAGCTGAAGGTTATGTTGCTGAAGAAGCTCTATCATTTTGTTCGAGATACCTTCGAGATGTTGAGACTCAGTTTAATCGCCCTGACAGAAACGAGGATGTCATTATCCAAAAAAGAAACGTGTATGCATTTGAGTCTAAATGTCGTCCGGCTAGTGCAACAAAGATGAAATACCTTTCTCCAAGTGAAAAGCTTAAGTTAGAATGGTTTGTGCTCGATAGCTGTCAAGAAGTCAGAGATTATATGAAGTAAAGTTTCCTATCTTTAACTTTGCATCATTAATTAAATATATTTCATTGTCACTTATTGTATATTTTTTATCAATATTGTAGTGAATTTAAATCTGTATGTCCACATGAGGATATTAAAATCAAATTTCCATCATGGTTCCTCGAGAAGGTAATCTATATCTAACACGTGTTACTATATATTTGTTAGGTATTCCATATATAACACGTGTTAGTCAATATTTTCTTAGGTTTATTCGATGAAAATACAAAATTCTCCAAAATTTCATTCAGAGTTGTATGCTCTTTCAATGGGTGCGGATGTAAATGCCTATAGTTATACTGCTTGCATAGTCAACGGTGTTAGGTTTATGGTAGTTGATCGTGACGCGCAACGCACAACGCAAAACTCCGGTGTTTTAGTGGAGGGAGAGAATGGTGAGAAATATTATGGGCAACTTGAGGAGATTATTGAATTACATTATGCAAATGGGTATTCAACTGTCCTATTTCGTTGCAAATGGTTTGATACTCGAAGGGGCATTTCATACGACAATAATATCATTAGTATCAACACAGAACGTGAATGGGACAAAGACGATCAACTCATATTTGCCTCTCAAGCTAAACAAGTGTTCTACATCCGAGAACCTTCTCGAAGAAATCAAAACAATAATCACCGGTGGGTCGTCGAGAATGTTAATCATCGAAAAATTTGGGATCGCCCTACAATCAATGATGGTGTCATGGAGAACATTCAAAATGTTGACAATGACTTGACAGAAGATCTTGACGTTGTTCACAACCACTCTTCATCTAATAGCATACTTTTCATTGACTTCACACAATACTTTCATAACATACCTACTCATGTCACCGAAGACGAGACTCCAAGTGAAGTTAATCCGCCAACTGTTACCGCTGAAGAGGTGTTTGAAGACGAGGATGATTATGATGAGGACGATTCTGATTATGACACCGAAGAGTCTGACGAAGATACTGAAGTATATGAGGGTGACTCTGATTGAAACATTTGTTAGGATTTGTATATGTATTTATTTATTTAAACCTTTGTTTGTATTTCATGTTGTACTACAAAACTTTCTTCTTATTTTAACATTATGTTCTAAATCTTATATTTCAAGACATGTTTTCATTGTGGATTGTTCTCGTATACCTTATGGCTGATGTGATGAGTCACGGAGGTGATGGCGCGGGGGATCCACCACTTCCTCCATTTGACACTCATGGGAGTCACGCGTTAGACGGTAATGGTTATTATAATTAATTTATATACTATGTTTATTCAATTATTATTAATATATGATGCAATCAATGATTTTTTAATCTGATTACAGGCACGCCTTCTCGTAAAACAAGAGGCAAGGCGAAAAATAAGAAATTGCAGCAAGAGCTAGCTAAAAAGGGAGGACCTTTATCTCTACCCTTTGATAGAGCTGCCACGTATACCCCCGTTGGCGAACTTAATGATATGTTTGTTCGCGAGGTGGGGATATACATGGAAGCTAATTTACCTTTTAATGTTCGTTCGTATGAAAATCTTTCCGATGCTCAGAAGAATGCTTTGGAAGAGCATATGGCGGTAAAATTTTATAAGTTATATGTTTGTTATTCATTTTTACATAAATAACTTTTATTTTGTTGAACTTAAATGTAGCGACGCTTTGACTTTGATGAGATATTGCGAGATCGTGAGCGCGCACAGATAGAGGGTGGAATCCGTGCGGTGTTTCTCAAACGATTTAGAGATCGAAAAAATGTGGCAAAAAAACATTTTGATCGGGTTGGAGGCTACGATAATGTAGAACAAGCAAGGGTCAATCCTCCAACAGGAATGAATCATGATAATTGGAACAAAACCGTTGACTATTTTATGAGTGACGCATATAGGAATGTGTCAAGTTCAAACAAATCAAATCGTCAACAACAAATATATACAAACCGTGGGGGGACTGCTTCATATAGTAGTTATTGTTATAAGCAGGTAATGATTTAAATTTATATATTTGTGTATTATATATTAGCATTTTTTAATATATAACATACTTTTTAAAAACAGAATAAAAGCAGACTTGAAACGTTCCATGATGCTCATACTGGTAAAGATGGGACATTTGATAGCGAGGTAGCAGAGCAACAATATGTAAGTATTTCTTAAAAGTATAATTTTTAAATATATATTTATGTATGTATAAATATGTTAATATATTTTTGTTAATTAATACAGAACCAATTAAAGGAAAGGTTTGATGAGCTAAGTCAAACCCAAAATCAAGAAAGTGGATCATCAACGCTGAATGAAGTCGATATCTTTGAGTCGGTGTTGGGACAACGGCGTGGACATATTCGGGGGATTGGGCGTAAACCATTTTCATCTGCAGGGACGAGTTCTTTGTTCATGATCATGAACAAACTCCTCAGTCGTTTACACAGGTAAGTGCATCATAGTTGGATGTGTTAAGTTTATCATAGTTCACTTAGGTTTATTATGACTTTTTATCCCTAAAATAGACTTTAATTATCTAAGTTTAGCTTAAACGGGTCAAAATGGGTGAAAACAACATGATTTGAGTTAAAACGGGTCAAAATGAGTTAAACTTGGATGTGTTAAGTTCATCATAGTTCACTTAGGTTTATTATGACTTTTTATCCCTAAAATAGACTTTAATTATCTAAGTTTAGCTTAAACAGGTCAAAATGAGTGAAAACAACATGATTTGAGTTAAAACGGGTCA
>CM044012.1:61788134-61846140 GCA_024085815.1 Flaveria linearis
AAGGTTCATGAATAAAAGTACTAAAGTAAACTGACTATAACTAATTGTTCAAGTGGGGTATGATGAAAATATTAGTTGTAAATCCATGGTTTAATATCCTATTTCATACCATAATTAAAAGCTTTTTAACATTGATTGGAGGTCCGGTTTGGTTTTATCCACTTTTTATTTTTTTTATTTTTTTGAAAGGTGAATTTCATTCAATACTAATACCAAGTTACTTGTTGTTAGTGGGGTTTGAACCCCTGACTTTCTGTTAAAATCCCAAACCAATACCACCACACCACTAAGGGGTGGGGCTATCCACTTTTTTATTAATAGATCATTTCAACACAAGACTTTCAACATTAAAGGTGTAAAAGGCTTAAAATTTTTGGACTATAAATTCAACACAAGACTTTCAACATTGAAGTTGTTGGTGATTTGGTTTAGTATGCAAAATGTTTAAAAATAAAAAAAGAGAAAACATGTATGAATGAATCAAGTAGAAAATTTTCAACTTGGATCTAAAAATGAAGGTTCATCATACTTGTTCACATTGGTGGCTAAATGGCTATGTCTTATATGTTGTTTCAAGTGGTGAAGAAAATAAAAGAAGAAAGTAAGAAAAGAAAACTAAAGAAAAATTAAAAACTAACAAGTTATTTTTGAATATTTCTTGCAAAAAGATTAAGTTGTTGATGGACTGAGAGAGTTTAAGAGAGCTTAGAGGGATGGAAGTGATAAGTGAGGATTTAGGTTAGTTTTATAGATAGAAATTATGATTGGACATTAAAAAAAGTAGTGAGTAAAATGAGTGAAGAGAAAATTCAATAATTTTTATTTTAATCTCTCCACTTATTTAATTTATTAATTTACATAATAAACTCACGTTTAAACATCTTTTTGGATACTTTAATATATGAATCATAAAAAAATTATAAATAATTTTCCAAAAATATAAGTCTCGATAAGTTTAGCGTTAAAATACGCATTCACAATTATTTAAGCATTGTACAAGCATATATTCACAAGAATGATATAAAAAGGTATTTTTACTATGATCAAGTCTTGACATTATAAGGATAGAATAAAAAGTAATATTACATTTGAAAAAAAAAATGGAAAACACATGACGTTATAATATTTATGGTTTTTGCATGCTTATTTTGGTGTAGTTGGTTCTTACAATAACATCAAGTCATCAATGTTCATAATCAATCTTTACTTTTCATACTAGAATTGAATGGAACTGCCCTCATAGGTCAGTTTTATGTTAATGGGCATCAATATGAACATGATTACTATCTAGCTCATGATATATATCCTTGTTGATCAACATTTATAAAATCATGTCCTTATCTTCTTGAGTAAAAAAAAAGAAATTTAAAAAGGGGTAAGCAAAGAAAACATGGAACGAGCTTTTGGTGATCTAAATGCAAAATGGCAAATGCTTGACCACCTAGAGCAATGAAGATAGAAAAAAATAAGAAATCAAATATATACGTGTATTATATTTCACAATATGATTATAAAAAAATGACGGCAACTTTATTTCTCCCGTGCGCATTCAAGACCCACCGTCCACTCTGGTTGAGAACAAAAATACAATTTTGGAGTTGCGCGGTTAAAACACACATTTTAGGCTTAGTTAGATTTTATATTGTGAAACACGTTGTAGAGAATGTGTATAGTACGGTTTCAGACGACGAAGATTAGTTTTAGTTATTGTTTTTTTAATTTATTTATTTTAAAATAGTTTTACTTTAATGTTATAACTTATTTAAATTTATGAAGTTCTTATTTAAAAAATTTATGGCATGAATGCCCTCTTTAAATTTTGTGATGTAATATGATGTAACATGATTTAATATAACATGTTTTTATTGATTGGTGCATGATATAATGCGGCACTTATCGCACAATGCCCCTTCACCATAACGCTTGAACCCACGTTGAGGCATTTGAACATCTTCATTGCCACCAACCTTGTTTTTAGGTACAAATGCATAAAGCATGTTAATTACATATTCACTCAATTAAAAACTCAAATGGCATATATCATTTTCCTTAAACATTTTATTTACTATTTACCTATCTCAAAACCAAAATTGAATATAACCCATTCATTAATTAAAAATTTTAGAGTTACTCATTTTGTTTTACATTATAAAATTAAATTTTACATTTATTTATACAAAAAAATATTTTTTTAAATTTTCATATTTACCTTTTTCCAACTGGTTTTTTTCATTCTTTTTATACCTTTTTGCTTTTAAGTTATGTTTCGCCAAGGAGACTTGATGTTGACGGAAGCACAAGATAAGTAATTGAACATGTTGATTCACAAAGAATACTAAGAAAAAATCTTTTAACCATCATTGATTTACAAAATACCGATTATTAGAAAAATTGTACAGTAACACACACCTTGTGATAGAGATCGAGAAAATTGAATTTTCACAAACTTCATAACTGATCATTTTACAATGTTTATATGAATATAAAAATCAAGCCAAAAGTCGAATGTGCCTCGTAACGTAAACGAACAAAAAAACTGGGCCATAAACAAAGTTCAACAAAACTAGAAATAAGACAAAAGGCTAAAAAAACTCGTTAAATAAGCCGTTTTTGGGCGGGAATGATGACCCAAACCGCCAAACGTGCTCCTCGATTCAACGGTCATTTTGACTGGTTACACGCCTAAAACAAAGAGTTTTAGACCAATTTACGAGCATTTTATAAAGTCTACTTGGACAAGCAATCATAAGTCTCTAAAGCAAGACATCCATACTTGGACATGCACCAAGACTTTTAATGTCCGAATATATTTGCTACATTTTTTGCATTTTTACTAATTTTATTTATTTTGTTTTATTTTATTGCATTTTTTCACGTTTGTGTTTGGTCTATCTTTCTTTATCACTAGTTTTTCAAGTTACAATCGCAAAATATATCAATGACAATTGTCAAACAATAAAAAATACTAACTTTTAATCCGTTATGGTTCAAAAAAAATATGACAAAAAAATCAATAACAAACGACGTTACGTCTCCAAAAAAAAAAAAAAATGTAATGATTTTTAATGAGTGTTTTTGTCATGCTTTTTGGTACCGTATTGGGTTAAAACTTTGATAATTGTTTTCATTTTATTAATCTAAGACGTACTGATAAAAAAATGTATACTAAACATGGACGGAAAAAATAGTGAAAATGCAAAAGAGATAATAAATATCAGAAAATTAAATAAAAATTTATTTATAAAAAAGTTACAATAGTCTTTTTATAATTTATTTTAATTAATTAATCATGATAGGTAGGTTTGAAAAATAAAATATCAAGGAAGGCGATATATTCAGTTATTTATTTTAGCCGGGTAAATATGTAACTAAAAAGATTAAAGAAGGTGATATAAGTAATTTTATTTTTTGATTGTGTAAATAAGCAAATAAAAATTAAAGTGAATTGTCGGTTTAATCCTTGTGGGCTGGTCATAGTTGTTATTTTTATCAAAAAATTAATTTTCTTATATTTGGCTTCTTAAGATTTGAAACGGTTGTCATTTTCATCCAAAAAAACATGAATTTCATGAATCAAATTCTATCAACAACATGTAAACATTGATCAGGATTTCATTTTATATGAAAATTAATTAACATAAGTATTATTTTAATGATAAATATTTAACATTTTAAAATAATAGATTTAATCTTTTTGAATGAAACTAACAACGTTTTCAAAACTTAGGGACCCAAATGCAAAAAAAAATAATATTTTTAAACGAAAATCACAAAATGTAAACAAAGCACAATGAGAAAAACGGCAATGTACTCCAAAAACTATATAAGGATATGTGTATCAGTATATAAGCCCATTGTTTTTAACATACAGTAAATTTATAATTTATTATTCTCCCATTTTTGTAAAATCCTATGAACCACTATCCCAATCCACCCAATATTAATGTTAATACATTATATTTTGCAATGGCGGAGGATTGAGGGGGAGGGGACGGGCGGGTGACGCCCCCTCTTTTCGTCAGTAGTGTTAAACTTTAGTCCGGTAGTGTAAATTTTTGCCGCGATAGTGTAAATTTTTATATAAAACTCGAGTTCGTCCCCCGTAAAAAAATTTAATTTTGCCCTCGTCCCCACATAATCTTACAACGAGGGCGGGACTTGGCGCAGCGGTAAAAGCTGTTCCTAAGGGACCGAAGGTCTCAGGTTCGATCCGTGGAAACGGCCTCCCCACAAAATGTGGGGGAAAGACCGCGTACATCTTCTCTTAAATGGGACGGACCTTCCCTGGACCCTGCGAAAATACGGAAGCTCTTTGCAACACCAGGTACGCCCTTTACGCCCCACATAATCTTACAAAATATTATTTTGTAAGATTATGTGGGGACGGCTGGCATATGTTGACTTTGTTTTCATGATTCTAATTAAATTTGTGAATGTAAACATAAACGCAAAACACGTTCTCTCGTGAGAACAAAAG
This sequence comes from Flaveria linearis, assembly GCA_024085815.1. Classification (NCBI taxonomy): domain Eukaryota; kingdom Viridiplantae; phylum Streptophyta; class Magnoliopsida; order Asterales; family Asteraceae; genus Flaveria; species Flaveria linearis. The sequence continues at coordinate 61,792,612 of CM044012.1, forward strand.
GCATGAATGATGAGCGTAAGTAGTTTTCCATCATGTAACTATTATGGTATTACCGTTCTGCTGTAACATTATGACACTAACAATTATTTTTGGGATTTTTTTGTAAAGTAGGTGTTCATTCTCCTATAATTGATTTCTCTTGAGGATCTTGTTTCATACATCACTAATTGGGCATTACACCATCTAAGTAAATAGCCGTTTGTCAGTGTATAAACGGTAGTTTGCAAGGCAATAAACTACTGTTTGCATGATATTAAATAGTTGTTTGTCAGGGGCTAAATGGTCGTTTAGAAAATAATAAACGGCAGTTTATTAAATAGTAAACGGTCGTTTGCTATTTTATATTAAATTTACTTTATAGTTATATTATATTAAATTTATATTATTAAATTATAAAACTTAGTTTTTCTATTTATAGTTATATTATATTAAATTTATATATTGTTAAGTTTTTATTATATTAACTTTTTTATATTTATATTATACTAATTATATAAATTGAATATAAATATAAATAGAAAAAAAAATAATACATGTACAAAAAACTTATGTAAATGGAAGTTAATAATCGGTCGTTTTAATATAAGTTAATAAATCTCTATGCATAGTTAAACGACAGTATACAAATAAAAACTAAATCACAATTTATATAACTAAAAAAATTACATTACTATAAAAATAAAAATAAAATTACATTATAAATTCAATTCGTCTATTGATACGGTTCATCAGGAAAGTCTTGATATATAGGTATTCACATTTGATTATTATGTTTAAACCTCCACCTAACTTGTGGATAATCTGCAATCATGTCCATCCGTATAACATGTTCACGATCAACAAATCCGGATATAAGAACCGGCTCCCTTCACTTGAATTCTAGTTTCTGCTTTTCAAGAGCCCGTTTAACCGTGCCACGTTCTCAGGGGTGAGAATGTGTAAAGACTCGGCGAGTCGAGTAACATATGTACCACCACAAATATGCTTGTTTTTCTTTATACCCATGCAAATAGTAAAATAATCAGCAAACATATATGCCAGATTACAAGGCCTCCTTTTAATCAAACAAAATAAAAAGAACAAATCATTCTTAGTCACCCCACCACTGATCATCCTACTGTAGGATTCTATATGCCCAAGACACTTAGAACATTGATGTGGTTAGTACGTTATGATCCAAGTCGGGTTATGCCCAATAACAAGCTTAGCAAACACCAATTAATATTTAATTGATGATATGATCATGCAATAAAATATTAACACCAATTTAGAAAATGAGTTTTCTAAACAAGTTGCATATGAAATGGAACAATTTATTAGGATATTTTGCTCAATGATATTATTTGTAATGTTATTTATATTAATTAGATGACATTACAAATTAATAATGGCATTAAATATGCTATACAATTAATTGGTTAGTTGTATACATCTAAGAGATCAAATTACAAGACCATTAGCAACATGTGTATTGTGTCTAATTAAAAAGAAGGGGAACTCCTTTTAAATTGAAATTTCGGCCCCCCCCCTTTGTTTCTATTGGACCAACTCCTTGATAAAGACAATACACATAAGGGGTCTTGAAAAACTCTTTGACCAGCCATTATTCCATTTTGCATGCAAGAAAACACAATCTCTTCTCTCTCTCAAGAAGCTCACGGCCAGCAGCCTTCTTCCTTGAAGTTTTGAAGCTATTTTGTGTTATTTGGTGTACATCTACCTAGCAAGAAGTGGTTGTTGCAAAGGGCTTGGGGTATAGTCACTTGAGAGCTTCTTCCTTGAAGCTTTGGCCGAAGTTCAAGCACCCAAAACCTCCTGTCTTTGGTCGTTTTTCTGCTCCTGTAAGGTAGTAATCACAGCTCTATGAAGCTGTGATTTTATGTGCATTTACATAAGTATATAGCTTGTCCATTCACATATTAAAAGATCCTTTGATTTGGGTTTGTTTTATACACTTATAAGATCACAAAATGAACACAATCTCAGCTTTAAAATCGGTTTTAAAGACATATATATCCGCTGCGTTTTCTGAATGTTTAAAAGGTTAAACATGTTCTTGTGTTCTTGCAAACCCAACAATGGCATCAAGAGCCGGTTATGTGGATGACTTGCTTGTTTTATCATTTGAAATTGGTTTTAAAGGATGGTTTTAGACATGTTATAGACTGTTTTGGGCTGGTATATTATGTTTTGTTGAATCCCCAACTTTCAAGGTTACATTACACATGCTTGTGATTAAACCTTGAAAGACATGTATGTTGATATGTTGATTGTTTGGACAATATTTAAAACCAAAAAATTTCAGTTTATGTTGGCTGAAATTTGAAGGTTTTAAGTGGGGTTTCATTTTATATTTTGATGATTTGATCATTGGATGATAGTGTGCATAACCTAGCCATTGACCTTGTGATGTTTGGATGCTTGTGTTGGTTGTATTCATTCATTCAATTAGGTTGTATTATTTGTTGTTTGTGCTTTGTTTCAAATGTAATTTATTTATTATTGGGTTGTAATAAATAGATTAGGTGTATTTTCATTTTACTAGATATCTTGTATTAGGACTTTATATCTTGTAATATGAAGACATACACATTGGAAGCACAAAGGAAGGTCACAAGAGAAACATGGAGCATTTTGGATGCGGTTTCAAATGGGAGGCTTTTGGAAGCTTTCCATGTGATTGTTTGTGACCCTTAGGAAAGACCTATGGACCACACTTGTGATGGCAAACAAGTGTGGACCACTTTAGATGCTATGGTTATGCACATATGTTCATTGTAGTTGTTATATTATGCTTGATTGATTATGATTTTATGAATGATTGTATGATATTTGGATATGATGAACAATCTAAATAAAAATGATCTTAACAAGCTAATATAAAATGGTTCTTAGTCATTAAGTGTTAATAAATGGTTATTAAAATGATTTAATGATTTTAAAGATTAAAATAGGTTTTAATCAAAGAACCATAAGGTACCTTGTATTTGAAAGCATGCAAATACAAGTACATAGAGTTTTCTAAACTAGAATTATGAAACCTCTAAACATTTAACAAACAAGTTTAACACCGTCCTTTTGCACAACACTTAAGTCATTTGGAAACTCTTAATGGGATAAAGGTCACCTAACCATTTTGAAGGAACTTGTGACTTAAGGTGGGAATACCACATTGGTGGGATAAAGGTCACCTAACCACTTATGTTGGTAAACTCACATGTGTGTGCAAGTAGGGTAACTTGATTTGCAAACCATGTTAAATGGATCACCTAAAATATGGTTTCTAAATGGTGTTGATGGGATTAACATGCCGACTTTGCATATGATGTTTAAAGTCGATCCCATACCTCTAGAAGTTGCAAATGGTTGCAATCGTCAATCATTGACCACCTTATTAATTTAAATAGTGGGATAAAGGTCACCTAACCACAATTTAAATGTAATGTTGGGTTCTAGATTTTAATATAAAATTGACTTTAAAAGGCATTAAATATTAAAATTAGCAATATCGAAAATACTAAAATTGATCTTTGTTAAATTTTGTAGATGGCCACCAATAATGAAAATCACGATAACTCATCCGCGTCAAACCAATCACTACGAGCGATCCTCCAAAAGGAACGTCTAAATCATAACAACTTTATTGATTGGTATCGAAACTTGAGAATTGTTTTCAAGCAAGAGAGAAGATCATATGTTTTAGACGACCCTATCCCCGATCAACCTAGCGAGGATGATAAGGAGGCCTTTAACGATTGGCTGAAATACACTGAGGACTCCGTCCAAGTGTCTTGTCTCATGCTAGCGAGCATGACTCCGGATCTCCAAAAGGAGTATGAACATCACGAAGCTTACGACATGATAACCCAGCTGAAGGAAACGTTCCAACAGCAAGCAAGGGTTGAGCGGTTCGAAACGGTTCGAGCACTCCATGCATGTCGTATGGACGACAACCAATCTGTTTCATCTTATGTACTTAAGATGAAAAGTCATATTGACCGCCTCGAGAGGCTAAATTGTCCCGTCTCGAAAGAGTTGGCCATGGATTTGATCCTAAATGGCCTAACCAAGAAGTTCGAGACATTCGTGTTGAACTACAACATGAATGCATGGGACAAAAGCATTGGTGAGCTTCACTCAATGCTCAAAACGGCCGAGGCGGCCATGGGTAAAAGGGTTTTACCCGTTCTCACCATCAATGAAGGTGGGAACAACAAGAAGCCTCATCCCGCACCCAAGGCAAAGGTTGCCAAGGGTAAGGGACCCATTTGGGGAAAAGGGAAAGGGGTGGTAAGGGTACCACCCAAACCCCAAGTGAAGAAGCAAAAGGTTGCTACTAATGACCCATGCTTCAAGTGTGGGGAGATAGGACATTGGGTAAGGAATTGTCCTGTCCATCTCCAAGAGTTGAAAGCAAAGAGGGATGCCGGGTAGACCTCAGGTACAATATACATGATTCATATTGATCTAAATGTTACATCTTCTAACACATGGGTATTGGATACCGGATGTGGGACTCATATTTGCAATTTGTTGCAGGGGTTCACAAGAAGTAGGGACTTCAAACAAGGGGATGTTAGCCTCTTCATGGGTAATGGAACTAAAGTCTTAGTTAAAGCTTGTGGGGACTACATCCTAAGACTTACAAGTGGTTTGGAAGTTATTTTGAAGAATGTTTTGTATGCTCCTAGTTTGACTAGGAACATTATTTCTGTATCCCAATTAAGACATTATGATTATGTATTATCTTTTATTGAAAATGATATTCATGTTTCTTTAAATGGTATGTTCTATTTTAAAGCTATTCCAATTAATGGTATTTATGAATTGGTTCATGAAAATACTTTAAATAGTTCATTGTACCAAACTAACACCAAGAAACTCAAGTTGGACTTGAGTGATACCTATCTTTGGCATTGTCGTCTTGGTAATATAAACAAGAAACGTTTACAAACACTTCAAAAGAATGGTTTTTTAAAAACAAATGAATGTGATTCATTTGATGTTTGTGAATCTTGTTTACAAGGTAAGATGACTAAGGCACCCTTTAGTGGAATTACCGAAAGAGCAAAAGATTTATTAGGAATCATACATTCGGATGTATGTGGTCCTTTTAAGCCAATGACTAGGAATGGTGAAAGATACTTCATTACCTTTACCGACGACTATAGTCGCTATGGGTATGTGTACTTATTAAGGCATATAGATGAAGCTTTTGAAATGTTCAAAATCTTCAAGAATGAAGTAGAAAATCAACTCAATAAGTCAATTAAAATTCTCCATACCGATGAGGAGGAATCGAACCTTATTGGATATGGTCCGATCTATGATGGCTAGTAGCACATTACCTCTATCATTTTGGGGTTTCGCTTTGCTCTCCGCGGCCCATATTCTAAATATGGCCCCAACCAAAAAGGTGGAAAGGACACCTTTTGAGATATGGCATAGAAGAGTTCCATCCCTATCATACTTAAGGGTTTGGGGATGTGAGGCTTATGTTAAGACTCCCACCCTAAACAAATTGGAAGTCCGATCCACCAAGTGTATCTTTGTTGGATATCCTAGAGATTCTATGGGATATTATTTCTATGATCCACTGGAACAAAAGGTGTTTGTTGCCAGAAAGGGTGAGTTCTTAGAAGCAAAGTTCCTTATGGAAGGAACTGGCAGTAGAACAGTGGATCTTGAAGAGGATCAAGAACCACAACCCGATGCACGTTTGGTTGAAACTAGCACTCAATATGAGGATGTTGAGGATGATCAAGGGGTTGATCAATACACACAAGACGTTCGCAGAAGTGGTAGAACTAGTAATCCACCTGAAAGATATGGATTTTTCATGGATGGATGCTATGTGGTAGATTCAGATGAACCGACCACATACCATAATGCAATGTCCAATTCGGATTGTGACAAATGGCTAGAAGCCATGAACGTTGAGATGCAATCCATGTATGACAATCAAGTTTGGGAACTTGTTGTACCACCTCTTAATTCCAAGGTAGTTGGAAGTAAGTGGGTTTTCAAGAAGAAAACCGATATGCATGGAAACTTGGATACTTATAAGCTAGACTTGTAGCAAAGGGTTTCACTCAAACTCAAGGGGTTGATTATGATGAAACCTTCTCACCTGTTGCGATGCTAAAGTCTATAAGGATATTGTTTGCCATAGCTGCTCATTATGATTATGAGATTTGGCAAATGGATGTCAAAACTGCTTTCCTAAATGGATATCTTGAGGAAGATGTCTATATGGTTCAGCCTGAAGGTTTTGTCGATTCAAAACATCCTAATAAAGTGTGCAAGTTAAAGAAATCAATCTATGGATTGAAACAAGCATCGAGAAGCTGGAATCACCGTTTTGATGAGGAGATAAAGAAATTTGGCTTCATCAAAAACGCTGATGAGGCTTGTGTGTATAAGAAGGCTAGTGGGAGCATAATAACTTTCCTAGTATTGTATGTTGATGACATACTACTATTTGGAAATGACATTCCAACCTTGGAAGGTGTAAAAACCTGGCTTGGAAGTTGCTTTTCCATTAAGGATCTTGGTGAAGCCGCCTATATTTTGGGAATAAAGATCTATAGGGATAGATCAAGGCGGTTGATTGGTTTGAATCAAAGTGCATACATTGATAAGATCTTGAAAAGGTTCAAGATGGAAAACTCTAAGAAAGGTACCGTACCTATTCAAAGAGGAACGATGTTGAGTACGACTCAATGTCCAAGCTCAAAGGATGAGCAAGATAAAATGAAGGCAATCCCATACGCATCTGCTATTGGATCCATCATGTATGCAATGATATGCACTCGACCGGACGTGTCATGCGCCTTAAGCATGACAAGCCGTTACCAGTAAAATCCTGGAAACAGTCATTGGATGGCTGTTAAGAACATACTTAAGTACCTAAGGAGGACAAGAGATATGTTCCTAATCTATGGATCTGGTGACGAGGAACTCGTTGTAAAAGGTTACACGGATGCGAGTTTCCAAACCGATCGTGATGATTCTCGGTCACAATCGGGATACATTTTCATTCTGAATGGAGGAGCGGTGTAACATCCTGTATTTTTGTGTTCATTTATTTATGCCATTTTATAGCATCCTTTAGTAGATCTTTTTTTTTTTATACATATAATGATACTAACAATAATAATAATAGATAATAATAATAATAATAATAACAATAATAATAATAGATAATAATAATAATAATAATAATAATAATAATGATAATAGATAATAATAATAATAATAATAATAATAATAATAACAATAATAATAATAATAATAATAATAATAATAATAATAATAAAATAATAACAATAGTATAAAATAATAATAATAATAATAATAATAATAATAATAATAATAAAACTTTGAATTTAAAGTGCAGGGGGTAAAACGTAAATTTTGAAAGCACAGGGACCATTTGTGTAATTTAACCAAACCCATTCCCACCCCCCTTTCTCTCTCCCCGTAACTCCGGCCACCGCCGGTGGGAGCTCCGGCGAGGCCCCAAACCTCGTTTTTTTATGCAATTCGATCAAGAAAACCGGCCCAACCCGCTCGACCCCATGTCTCGAACTGAAACCCATCTAAAAATTGAAATTTCCCGCTCGTTCACCCTCCGAATAAAAACCGAGATGAACCTCGAATCGGATCTCGTCCAAATACATGAAATCAATCAAAATAATCGTTTCTAAACTTACTACGCGTCTCAAACAATCAATCAATCAATTATAATTACAAAATAACAACTCGAATCTCTCAAATTTGGTAAACGGGAACGCGGTTTCAAAATTAAACGGGAATTGCTCGAAAACAAGAAATCAAACTTATAAGTTGTGGTTTTTCGGTTCATTGAGAAGTTCCTAAACTCCCCAAACTCTCAATTTCAACAGAAAACCTCTCGAATCAAAAACCCCAAACCAAGAAACCCGAAAACCTAAACCGCACTTGAAATCACTCGAAGCTTAATCGAAACAGGTAATTAGAACCTGTTATTGACTCGATTTGGTCCAGGGATCAAAAGCCCCATGATGATTCGGGTGTTTAACATCGAATCGGAGGTCAATTTTGACCCTGTTGAACCTAGGGTTCATAAGATTTGGGGGAAACCGGGAACAAGGGTTAAAAGCAAAGCAAACCAAAGACAAACCAAGGCATTGACCCTGGTTCGCTGGTTCCTGCGCCCCATGAGTTCAGGGGAGCCCCGGGTTCGACCCCGGGCAGCCCCCCCCTTTCCTTCTTTTCTTTTCTTTTGCAATTTTTTTTCTTTTATTCGTTTCTTTTTAATTATTAAACTTTTTTTTAAATTCTGAAAATTTCTAAAATTAATTTTATAAAATGCAGATTTATTTTCCTATTTTGTTTAATTAAATTGTGACTAAATTTATTTTTATAAAATACATTTGTATTTATAAATACCTAATTTTAGTTTAAAAGAAATACTTGTATATGTATACATATATTTTAAATAATTAAATTGTTTAGTACTCATACCTATATAGGTATTTTAATAACTAAATCACTTAATATGATATTATAATTGTTTAGTATGTATATTTATATATCCATGCAAACAATTAAATTGTTTAGTTATTTATACCTATATATATATATATATTTATATATTGTTCTTTCACCTATTATGATTATTATACACAATATTGTAATTGTTTAGTGTATATATTTATATATATTCAAACAATTAAATTGTTTGATTACTTATACTTATAAATATATATATATTTGTATATAGTCCCTTGTAATAGCTAAACCACTCATTATAATTATTATATACAAACCTTAAAAATCGGTTTAACGTACAATTTAATCAAGTTTTATTTATTATTTCTTTTACGCGCTAACAATTGATTATATCAAGTATAATCCATTCGTTCCATTTAACCGATCACGTTATTAACATGTAATAAATACGAATAATTATTAAATCATATTAGATCTACAATTAATCATCAAACAAATTATAACGCGCTACTTTATTTCGTTTAGGTGCGTTGTGACGTTTGTGTTGGAATTCTTATTCGTGGCTATTCTTATTTCATCTACAAGTCTACTTTATTAAACATGTGAGTTCTTATGCCCCGCTTTACGATTATTTCACATCTTTCGGGGTGAAACATGTTGCTTATACAAACTTACACATACACGTTTTGATACTTATTTCACACGTGCAATTCTTACATAGTCGTGGTTGTTTGGATATGTTTAGTATTATACGAGATGTGACATACGTGTGCAATCATTAACTATTGCTAGCCTAGCGAAGTCTTAGATCTTTGGGCCTGACAAGCCTATTTGGTGCTAAAGTCGATGTATTGCCGACTCCTAGGAGCCGTATGCTTGTGCACTAGGGAACCAAATACACTTAGCTAATCATGCTTATTCATATTATTCAGTCGAGGCTTGATTGTAACTATGCATGTTCTATATACTTGCTATCTTGTGACCATTGACTAGAATTGCCACATTTTGTATACTTATTGTATTTAAAACCATGAGAACTCACCAACTAGTTAGTTGACTTTATTTTCAACATGTTTCAGGTAATGTGCAAGCTTAGCGATGATTGAAGGAATGCATAAACCTAGATCATGGACCTAGGTTTAATAAAGACGATTGAATTCTTGTTTTTGTTTAATTTATTTTGAGACATTGATGTTTGTGGTGATTGAAAACAATTGATTAATGGCACTTTATACTTTAACATAGCGTTATGTGGCTGTGAACAATCTTAACCCTCGCACCTCGACGTTTTCCGCCGTCAAGGTTGGGGTGTGACAGATTGGTATCAGAGCCCATAACTATAGGGATTTAGGTTATTAGAAATGGTGACCTAGGCTATAGTTTATGCATGATCCTTATAGAATAGTATTCTTATGAATACATACTTATTGTTTGCATGCTGCCTAACGCTATGCCTTATTATGTGCAATGTGATGCCTTAGCATAGGTGCCTTTCTACATGATTACATATTGTTACCCGTCTCCCCTAGACTTATCTTAAACGTTAATTCTCCCCGACAGTTACTATTTCTTAAACTTATTCTCGTCTCCAAGTAGAATCTATTGATAGGAATTCTTTAGACTTTATGTCTAATCTTGTAAATATCCCATCAAGATTTTTGATTTCATAAACCAAAGAACTTGTGTGGTACATAGACACCTGTATTCTGGATTTTCTGGCAAAAAGCCCTCGGGCTAAGGCAAGCGTATACGTATAAATCTCATTGAGGGAACCGTTACGCTACCTGGGGATTTCCGGGATGAGTGATAAACTATGACCAACATACACGAGTTTCTGAGGTGAATGGGTCAATTCATCTTGACGTGTCAACGTTTCCAAATGGTGATGCGTCACCAAATGGAATCATTCCGTATAATTCATGATCCTTACCTTAATTGCCTACCCATATTATCCTTTAACCGATCCTAACCCAATTTGTATTTTTCCAGCATGTCTCGCTTCCACGGAAACCGAGGAAGATCCGGCCGTAAGCTTGCTGCCATGATTGCTCGGCAAATGGCTGCGGTCATCCCGACCATGGTGGCTGAACTCAGCAGCACTATGATCGCAAACGTCACGAACAATAGCAATGGTCAAGGGGAGAATAGTGCAAACCAACGGCGTCACACCCAGTCTTGCACCTTCAAGTATTTCAGTTCATGTAAGCCTCCCAGTTATAGTGGCAAGGAAGGTGCCACCGGCCTCTTAGAGTGGTTTGAAGGGATGGAGAACACCTTCGTCAACTGTGAGTGCCCCGAAGCACTCAAAGTGAGGTATGCCACCAGTATGCTTCAACAACGGGCCTTAACATGGTGGAACAGTGAAAAGAGGAACCGTGGCCCCGATGCAATCTTGGCTTTAACTTGGGAGGAATTCAAAAACATAGCCATAGCCAAGTTTTGCCCGAGGAGTGAAATCCAGAAACTGGAGGAGGAATTCTGGAATTTGAAACAGGATGGCGGGAACCATCTGGCGTATTCTACCCGTCATCATGAACTAAGCATACTGCTGCCACACATGGTGGATACTGTTTCCCGAAACGTGGAAAAATTTATTAAGGGTGTGCCGCCTCAAATTCAGGATGCCGTTGTGGGTAGCCGACCCGCAACTCTGGAAGAAGCTATCACCATCACTGCCCAATTGACGGAGAACCACATCCGAGCGGGCACCATGTCTGCAAAGGGTGCTAAGAAGACTGAGAAGACGACCCCCGAGGAGGTTAAGGAGGTCAAGCCTGATAACAAGAAACGGAAGTTTGTACCGGCACGGAACTACGCCGTGGCTGCTCCTAAACCGCCCCAAAGACAGTGTACTACCGGGGCTACTCCAGCAGCACAAGTACCCGTGGCAAGGGCTTATGCGGGCCCTCTACCTATGTGTAACACGTGTAGGTATCACCACCCGGGCAATGTTCCATGTCGCATCTGCACACTATGTGGCAAGTACGGGCACCTTGTGGCAACGTGTCGCCGAGCATTAGGGAACGCAGTGACGGAAACAAATCGGGTTTGCTACAACTGTGGAGAACCAGGTCACTACCGACCCCAGTGCCCTCGTCTTGTGGGCAATGTTCCACAAGCTCGTGGACGTGCTTTCAACATCAACGCGAACCAAGCCCAGGCGAACAACGAGGTGGTGAACGGTACGTAAAAATTGCAACCCTATCCCTGTAGAATTTCTCTTAAAATTCCTTACTTGTGTCCTTAAGTGCCTTTAAAACCTATACAGGTATGTTTCTTATTAATGACACCTATGCATACGTATTATTTGATTCGGGCGCCGATAGAAGTTTCGTTTCCTTAGAGTTCGAGCCGACACTTTCTAAACCTCGCTCAAATCTAGAGAGACCTCTCACCATCGAAGTTGCTGATGGAGAACCCATCACCGTCGACGTGGTTATCCGCGATTGTCTATTGTGTCTCGATGACCATAAGTTTCTTATCGACCTTATTCCTATGAAACTCGGGAGTTTCGACGTCATTATTGGCATGGATTGGTTATCTAAGAACCATGCCGAGATCATTTGTTTCGAGAAGTGCATTCGCATGCCCTTACCCTCCGGGGACACGATGAAGGTGTTCGGTGAACGGTCCTCCAAGGGACTCAAGCTTATGTCATGTACTAAGGCTCAGAAGTGCCTAAGTAAGAGTTATCCGGCATTCTTGGCATATGTAGTCAACACCAAAGCCAAGGAGAAGGAACTCAAAGATGTTCCAGTTGTACGAGAATTCCCTGAGGTCTTTCCCGATGATCTTAGCGGGTTACCTCCCGTACGCGAAGTAGAATTTAAAATCGACTTGATTCCGGGAGCAAGCCCCGCGGCTAAATCACCTTATCGACTCGCACCATCGGAAATGCAAGAACTCTCTAGCCAACTCCAGGAATTATCCGAGAAGGGGTTTATCCGCCCTAGTTCTTCTCCTTGGGGTGCACCTGTCTTATTTGTGAAGAAGAAAGATGGGTCTTTCCGCATGTGTATCGATTACCGGGAGCTCAACAAGTTGACTATCAAGAACCGGTATCCTCTTCCTCGTATCGACGATCTTTTCGACCAACTTCAAGGAGCTGCAATCTTTTCAAAATCGACTTGCGTTCGGGTTATCATCAACTGCGAGTCCACGACGACGATATCCCAAAGACTGCATTCCGCACCCGGTATGGGCATTACGAGTTCATGGTTATGCCTTTCGGCTTAACCAATGCTCCAGCGGTCTTCATGGATCTTATGAATCGAGTGTGCAAGCCATACCTAGACAAGTTCGTCATCGTTTTCATTGACGACATTCTTATTTATTCCAAGTCTCGCTCCGATCATGAACTTCATCTCCGTCAAATCCTCGAACTGTTGAAGAAGGAACAACTGTACGCAAAATTCTCGAAATGTGAGTTTTGGCTTGAAGAAGTACAGTTCCTAGGGCACGTTGTGAATAGTCAAGGAATTCACGTCGACCCTGCGAAGGTCGAAGCCGTAAAGAGTTGGAGTGCTCCCACAACTCCGACGGAAGTTCGATCGTTTCTTGGCCTAGCCGGGTATTACCGGCGATTTATTGCCAACTTCTCAAAAATCGCAAAGCCACTCACGTCCTTGACTCAGAAGAACAAGCCTTTCGAGTGGAAAGCCGAGCAAGAAGAGGCGTTTGAGACATTGAAGCACAAGTTGTGCAATGCCCCTATTCTGACGCTACCGGATGGAAATGACGACTTCACGGTATACTGCGACGCGTCGAAACAAGGCCTTGGTTGTGTTCTCATGCAACGGGGAAAGGTCATCGCATATGCCTCGAGACAATTGAAGGTTCACGAGGTAAATTATACGACGCACGATCTCGAGCTCGGAGCGGTGGTCTTTGCTTTAAAAATCTGGAGACACTATCTATACGGCACGCAATGTATAGTCTACACGGACCACAAGAGCCTCCAACACGTTTTCAATCAGAAGGACCTCAATATGAGGCAACGTCGTTGGGTGGAACTAATTAGCGACTACGATTGTGATATCCGCTACCATCCCGGCAAGGCAAATGTCGTAGCCGATGCATTGAGTCGAAAGACGCATCAAAAGATGGTTTCCGTTCAAGAGATTCGCGACCGACGCCAATGGTTCGATACATTGGGAGAGTTTGATACTGAAGTCCGACTCGATGTCAACAATGCTACGGTGTTATTGCAGAACTTAAGGATCGATTGTGACATCGAGGCGAGTATTCGAGAAGCACAGCAAGCGGTGCAAACCGAAGAGAGTATGAAGGAAGAGCTCGAGCCAAATCTCTTAGCCCAGTTAGAAACAAGAGCCAATGGGCTAATGTATTTCGCAAACCGAATCTGGATCCCCAAACGCAATAACCTTCGGGCTTCTATCATGAACGAAGCACATCGGACTCGTTATTCTATTCACCCGGGCTCCGATAAGATGTACATGGACTTACGGAGTCAATATTGGTGGCCCGGAATGAAACGAGACATAGCAACCTATGTTGCTAAGTGCCTTACATGCACGAAGGTTAAAGCGGAGCATCAACGTCCAAGTGGACTACTTGAACAACCCGAAATTCCCATGTGGAAGTGGGAACATATATCCATGGACTTCATAACCAAGTTACCTCGGACATCTCGCGGGCACGATAGCATATGGGTAATCGTCGACCGATTGACTAAGTCGGCACATTTCATACCCATACGCGACACATATAAGACATCAAGATTAGCCCGGATTTACATCGACGAGATCGTAAGCCGGCATGGTGTGCCTCTTCACATTATATCCGACCGAGACGCCCGATTCACTTCTCACTTTTGGTCTACTATGCAAGAACTTCTGGGTACACAATTGGATTTAAGCACGGCTTACCATCCCCAAACCGATGGCCAAACCGAGCGGACGATCCAAACCCTGGAAGACCTGTTACGTCTCTGTGTCCTCGATTTTGGGGGCGACTGGGATATGCACCTACCGCTCGCAGAATTCTCCTACAACAACAGTTACCACACAAGCATCCAAATGGCACCGTTCGAAGCACTTTACGGTCGTAAGTGTCGTTCACCAATCTGCTGGACCGACGTTGGCGAGAATCTTATTACCGGTCCCGAGCTCATACAAGAGACGACCGATAAAGTCGCTATCATCCGCAAGAACCTGGAAGTGGCAAGGAGTCGACAGAAAAGCTACGCTGATAAACGTCGAAAGCCACTGGAATTCCAAGTTGGGGAGATGGTCCTTCTCAAGGTCTCACCGTGGAAGGGTGTGGTTCACTTTGGAAGGAAAGGCAAGTTAGCTCCTAGGTTTGTAGGGCCTTTCAAGGTTTTGAAAAGGATCGGGAAAGTGGCCTACAAACTAGAACTACCCTCCGACCTTAGTGGAATTCACCCTGTCTTCCACGTCTCGAATCTGAGGAAGTGTCTGGCCGACGATAATTTGCATGTGCCATTGGAAGACATTCAGATCGACGAGTCACTACACTTCGTTGAAAAACCCGTCGAAATCATGGATCGCATTATGAAGAAGACTAGGACCTCTACGACCCCAATCGTAAAGGTTCGATGGGAGAATAAACGAGGAGCGGAATTCACTTGGGAGCGTGAAGAACATATGAAGAAGACTTACCCTTACTTATTCTTGTAACCCTTTTGATTCTTAATTTCGGGACGAAATTCTTTTAAGTTGGGGAGACTGTAACATCCTGTATTTTTGTGTTCATTTATTTATGCCATTTTATAGCATCCTTTAGTAGATCTTTTTTTTTTTTATACATATAATGATACTAACAATAATAATAATAGATAATAATAATAATAATAATAACAATAATAATAATAGATAATAATAATAATAATAATAATAATAATAATGATAATAGATAATAATAATAATAATAATAATAATAATAACAATAATAATAATAATAATAATAATAATAATAATAATAATAATAATAATAACAATAGTATAATAATAATAATAATAATAATAATAATAATAATAATAATAATAAAACTTTGAATTTAAAGTGCAGGGGGTAAAACGTAAATTTTGAAAGCACAGGGACCATTTGTGTAATTTAACCAAACCCATTCCCACCCCCCTTTCTCTCTCCCTGTAACTCCGGCCACCGCCGGTGGGAGCTCCGGCGAGGCCCCAAACCTCGTTTTTTTATGCAATTCGATCAAGAAAACCGGCCCAACCCGCTCGACCCCATGTCTCGAACTGAAACCCATCTAAAAATTGAAATTTCCCGCTCGTTCACCCTCCGAATAAAAACCGAGATGAACCTCGAATCGGATCTCGTCCAAATACATGAAATCAATCAAAATAATCGTTTCTAAACTTACTACGCGTCTCAAACAATCAATCAATCAATTATAATTACAAAATAACAACTCGAATCTCTCAAATTTGGTAAACGGGAACGCGGTTTCAAAATTAAACGGGAATTGCTCGAAAACAAGAAATCAAACTTATAAGTTGTGGTTTTTCGGTTCATTGAGAAGTTCCTAAACTCCCCAAACTCTCAATTTCAACAGAAAACCTCTCGAATCAAAAACCCCAAACCAAGAAACCCGAAAACCTAAACCGCACTTGAAATCACTCGAAGCTTAATCGAAACAGGTAATTAGAACCTGTTATTGACTCGATTTGGTCCAGGGATCAAAAGCCCCATGATGATTCGGGTGTTTAACATCGAATCGGAGGTCAATTTTGACCCTGTTGAACCTAGGGTTCATAAGATTTGGGGGAAACCGGGGAACAAGGGTTAAAAGCAAAGCAAACCAAAGACAAACCAAGGCATTGACCCTGGTTCGCTGGTTCCTGCGCCCCATGAGTTCAGGGGAGCCCCGGGTTCGACCCCGGGCAGCCCCCCCTTTCCTTCTTTTCTTTTCTTTTGCAATTTTTTTCTTTTATTCGTTTCTTTTTAATTATTAAACTTTTTTTAAATTCTGAAAATTTCTAAAATTAATTTTTATAAAATGCAGATTTATTTTCCTATTTTTGTTTAATTAAATTGTGACTAAATTTATTTTTATAAAATACATTTGTATTTATAAATACCTAATTTTAGTTTTAAAAGAAATACTTGTATATGTATACATATATTTTAAATAATTAAATTGTTTAGTACTCATACCTATATAGGTATTTTAATAACTAAATCACTTAATATGATATTATAATTGTTTAGTATGTATATTTATATATCCATGCAAACAATTAAATTGTTTAGTTATTTATACCTATATATATATATATATTTATATATTGTTCTTTCACCTATTATGATTATTATACACAATATTGTAATTGTTTAGTGTATATATTTATATATATATCAAACAATTAAATTGTTTGATTACTTATACTTATAAATATATATATTTGTATATAGTCCCTTGTAATAGCTAAACCACTCATTATAATTATTATATACAAACCTTAAAAATCGGTTTAACGTACAATTTAATCAAGTTTTATTTATTATTTCTTTTACGCGCTAACAATTGATTATATCAAGTATAATCCATTCGTTCCATTTAACCGATCACGTTATTAACATGTAATAAATACGAATAATTATTAAATCATATTAGATCTACAATTAATCATCAAACAAATTATAACGCGCTACTTTATTTCGTTTAGGTGCGTTGTGACGTTTGTGTTGGAATTCTTATTCGTGGCTATTCTTATTTCATCTACAAGTCTACTTTATTAAACATGTGAGTTCTTATGCCCCGCTTTACGATTATTTCACATCTTTCGGGGTGAAACATGTTGCTTATACAAACTTACACATACACGTTTTGATACTTATTTCACACGTGCAATTCTTACATAGTCGTGGTTGTTTGGATATGTTTAGTATTATACGAGATGTGACATACGTGTGCAATCATTAACTATTGCTAGCCTAGCGAAGTCTTAGATCTTTGGGCCTGACAAGCCTATTTGGTGCTAAAGTCGATGTATTGCCGACTCCTAGGAGCCGTATGCTTGTGCACTAGGGAACCAAATACACTTAGCTAATCATGCTTATTCATATTATTCAGTCGAGGCTTGATTGTAACTATGCATGTTCTATATACTTGCTATCTTGTGACCATTGACTAGAATTGCCACATTTTGTATACTTATTGTATTTAAAACCATGAGAACTCACCAACTAGTTAGTTGACTTTATTTTCAACATGTTTCAGGTAATGTGCAAGCTTAGCGATGATTGAAGGAATGCATAAACCTAGATCATGGACCTAGGTTTAATAAAGACGATTGAATTCTTGTTTTTGTTTAATTTATTTTGAGACATTGATGTTTGTGGTGATTGAAAACAATTGATTAATGGCACTTTATACTTTAACATAGCGTTATGTGGCTGTGAACAATCTTAACCCTCGCACCTCGACGTTTTCCGCCGTCAAGGTTGGGGTGTGACAAGCAGTTTCCTGGAAGAGCTCCAAACAGGATGTGGTGGCTCTATCAACTACAGAATCAGAATACTTCGCCGCCTCATTAGCAGCTCAAGAAGCTGCATGGTTGAAGAAATTCATTGCCGATCTAGGGGTTATCCCTTCCATTCAGGACCCCTAGAGATCTTTTGTGATAACGAGGGTGCGATTGCTCAAATCAAGGAACCCCGTGCTCATCAAAAGACTAGGCACATTGAGCGGAGATTCAACTACATACGAGATGAAGTTGAAAAGGGAAAGATATGTATTCGCAAAGTTCACATGGATCAAAACGTTGCAGATCCTCTCACGAAGCTCCTTGAAAAGGCAAAGCATGAAGGTCATACTTGTGCCATGGGACTTCGATATTCTAGTGATTGGATTTGATTTGTAAATTTTGTATTTGGATATGTGGGACTCTCTATTATTTGAATGAAATTATTTGGTTATAATGTTTCAAATAGTGTTCCAATTTAGCATGTTTAATCCATGAGTAAATTGTTTACTCTAAATGTCCGTAGTCGTTCAGACTTGTGGGAACAAGTGTGAGGGTAAGACTATTATGAACTTGGATTGGTTGATATTCATGAGGATGAATATAGAGCAATGGGTTGCTACCAAGGTTCATAGATATTTGTGGGATACAAATATTGGACTAACCCGCATCTCAAATTTTACTACATAGAATCTTATTGATTGATCATAAGTAAATTTGAGTAAAGGCGAATATCATTTGGTATCCTCCGACCTGAGATACATATTGGGTTTTGATATTCACCAAGTATCATACCTTGAGCTAATTCTTCACTTTCCTGAAATAGTGGACAGTACATAAGGGTATGTTCAGGTATGACACGAGGTGTTTGTGAGAAACGTATGTAGTCAAGATGGAATTTGTTCCTCTTATTCGTTGAGAGTTAGATGTCTAAGGCCTGATAAGTTAAATCAACAAGGAATGATCACTCTGTGTCCTTGGATTTAACATGACATCTGTAACAAAAGGATAGATGATTAATTCACCTAAATCATTTCAAGTAGGATACTTGAAAGGGATGATGTTATTGAATGGCTATAAGTCATGCGTATTAAGGGTAGTAAACCGTTGTTAGGCGGTATTTACTACTTGCATCAATCTTCTATAAATCTTGGGCAAGTGGGAGATTGTAGGATTCTATATGCCCAAGACACTTAGAACATTGATGTGGTTAGTACGTTATGATCCAAGTCGGGTTATACCCAATAACAAGCTTAGCAAACACCAATTAATATTTAATTGATGATATGATCATGCAATAAAATATTAACACCAATTTAGAAAATGGGTTTTCTAAACAAGTTGCATATGAAATGGAACAATTTATTAGGATATTTTGTTCAATGATATTATTTGTAATGTTATTTATATTAATTAGATGGCATTACAAATTAATAATGGCATTAAATATGCTATACAATTAATTGGTTAGTTGTATACATCTAAGAGACCAAATTACAAGACCATTAGCAACATGTGTATTGTGTCTAATTAAAAAGAAGGGGGAACTCCTTTTAAATTGAAATTTCGGCCCCCCCTTTGTTTCTATTGGACCAACTCCTTGATAAAGACAATACACATTAAGGGGTCTTGAAAAACTCTTTGACCAGCCATTATTCCATTTTGCATGCAAGAAAACACAATCTCTTCTCTCTCTCAAGAAGCTCACGGCCAGCAGCCTTCTTCCTTGAAGTTTTGAAGCTATTTTGTGTTATTTGGTGTACATCTACCTAGCAAGAAGTGGTTGTTGCAAAGGGCTTGGGGTATAGTCACTTGAGAGCTTCTTCCTTGAAGCTTTGGCCGAAGTTCAAGCACCCAAAACCTCCTGTCTTTGGTCGTTTTTCTGCTCCTGTAAGGTAGTAATCACAGCTCTATGAAGCTGTGATTTTATGTGCATTTACATAAGTATATAGCTTGTCCATTCACATATTAAAAGATCCTTTGATTTGGGTTTGTTTTATACACTTATAAGATCACAAAATGAACACAATCTCAGCTTTAAAATCGGTTTTAAAGACATATATCCGCTGCGTTTTCTGAATATTTAAAAGGTTAAACATGTTCTTGTGTTCTTGCAAACCCAACACCTACGTCCAGCTATAATATGACCAATAACAAGATGAAGATATGTATACAACGTATTGTTCATTCTTATAGCTTTCATTTTATTGTTAGGTATATATTGGCCATCATCAATTTCTTGCCAAAATATTTCATCATTGTAATCTTCTGTAAATTGCGTAAGACCGTTCAAAAAATCATATTGATGGGTCTCTTGAACTGTATATAAACCCATTAAAACACTAAACTCGGCCATAGAATAATTACGTGGCACCCCCCGAGCACGAAACTGATAGCATCGTTATCACTGTTAAAAAAATATAAGTTCAATTAAATGTAGACTCGAAATTATATATAATCCAACTAAATTGGTATACCTATAGTTATGGTTATTTGAGTCGAAATTAAATGTAGAGAAAAAGTCCAAATAAAGCTTCTTATATTGCGTGCCACTAATTGCAAAAAATCTGCTCCACGGCTCGTTCATCATGTTACGAGCATGAGTAAATTCACCCACATCCCGTAACAAGTTTCAAGATATCGAACGTGAAGCCTCAAATTCTTTATTTAAAAGTTTTTGAAGCCTTTTATATTCATCTGATCCTCGACGAAACTGAAGCCACAGATAATTCGAAGCACGAACCGACGCTGTATCTTGACGTGAACTTGAAGCCATTGTCTAAAATAATTACAATCAGTAATAAAATAAAATATATATTAAACTAAATTTTATTATAATAATAGTAAACTAACATTTATTTTAAAAAGAAAAATAATGAGATGGTGAATATGTTGGTGAAGGTAAATTTTGTGGATAGAAGATGAAGAAGATGAGGAAGATGAGGTCAATGAAGGTGAATAAGTTAGATGATAATAGTGAAGGAGTGGTATAAATTAAAGGTGAATGGTTCGAGGTATGAAGGTGAAGAAAGGAGAAAAAGCAGCTGGTTATAAATTGAAGAAGTGGTTCGGTTGAGTGGCTACAGAACAAAATTCGAATAAAAAGTAAATGAACGTTTACTTAATGTAAACGACCGTTCACAGGGTCATAAACGACCGTTTGCAGTGGTCATAAATGACCGTTTACGTGGGTACAAACGACAGTATATATGCAATTGTCACATCAGCTGGTGTATGAAACACAACACCCTTTCTTTTTTTCATTGAACATATTTTGAAAATAAGTCTGTCAATTGCTATATTTGTTTAATTTCATGTCTTTTCAACAAAAGTCACCCATCTTCCCACTATATATACTTTATGGCCCCAAGATCCCTTGTTCTTCTCTCTTGGTTTTGATGATTTTAAACATCTTGTGTTTTCCTTATTTAGGGGCTGTTTGTTTCAGTTTCTTACTAGTTCAGATGTTTGAATGGTTCAACATTTATATAACGCCCACCTCCCAGGGCACATCCTAGGGAACGTTACGTATTGGATATATAGAACACATAGGAATTATAGAGTACACAGCGTAAGTCTAACTTTAATTATACATCAAAAGCGTACAATACATTTGTTATAATCGATAATACCATTACATCAGTTTAACTATACTAGATATTCAAATCCTCAACAACATTCTAGAACTTTATTTTCTCATAAACTAGCTCGTAATCTTCATTCTCTGTAATCACTTGGCACCTAGGATGTGTGTCCATAAAATAGAAAACATTTGGGACTCAGCATTAAGTTTGTGAGTTCATAAACATGGCATTCTTCAAAATTCAAAACATGTTATTATTGACTATTGCATCAAGCAGATACAGCCATGGCAAATAGATAGGAACAGAGTAAGCACAGTATAAATTTATATAACCAGGTTATGTATACAAACTCTACTGGCTAAAGCAGAATCATACAAGCAGCCCTCGAGTATCCTATCAAGCATTGCCACATATCACAGATGCTATTGATAGTCAATTCTATAATTATTATCAGTTATCAGAACATCACATCCCGTTTTAGAAAACAGTTCAGAGGAACTCACCTTAATCAATCAAGTCAGTGATATCGTCTGCTCAGATTCACTGCTATCAGATATTATCCTATAGGCAAAATAATATTATTTAAGCTATATTCTAGCTAGTAACAATTTTAGAGATGATTCGTTATCTTTTTCTATTTGTTAGTTTTATTCGGGCACTTTATTTTATCCTATGCCAACCCTTTGGTACAACCCTTACTAGTTGGCATAACTCAAGAGTTTCCATCATACCCGAGCCAACCCTCGGGGTTATCCAATACCTTCCCCAATGATAACCTTAAAGTCTAGTAATAATAATAACAATAATAATAACTACAACACTAAAAATA
Source organism: Flaveria linearis (assembly GCA_024085815.1). Lineage (NCBI taxonomy): Eukaryota > Viridiplantae > Streptophyta > Magnoliopsida > Asterales > Asteraceae > Flaveria > Flaveria linearis. The sequence continues at coordinate 61,814,991 of CM044012.1, forward strand.
ACAAATAATAATAATACTGACTATAACAATAAAAATAAATATAACAACTATAATAATAATAATAACTATAAAGATGATAATTATAATAATTTTAATAATAATCATATTAATACTAATACCTACAATGATAATAATAATAATAATAATAACGATTATAATAGTAATTAAACATAACCTTAAACAAGGGTGTACCTGAAAACTATCTACGGTAATTTGATGTAGAGTCTCCCCTACTGGCGCTCCTACTCTAGCACCAAAAACGACTACTAACAACACCCAATGAGGTATTGAGAACTCGAGATTCTCTTTATATTAAAACGTTACAAGAAAACTTATATCCTAAATTCAAACTTAAAGTTACTATTTATAGAGTATATTAGGCTACTCTATATGTGGGTGGGATGCACTTGAATGAATAGCAATTCTTGCAAATGGTGAATTGTTGAGTATATTTTATTATTTTATTATTATATTATTATATTATTATAATTAATTTAACTACTTAACTCGTTTTTCTCTTATAACTTTTAATGCATAACAGTCATAAAATATCAAATATGTTGCTGTGACGAGCTTATTTTTCTATACGAGTCAACTTAAGTTTCGTAAAAAACGGAGCAGGTTCGAATATAATATATTATTATTATATTCAAACGGTCTCTTATAACATAAAATTTCATCTAAAAACTTCAAACTTTTAATAGACAATTTACTTATTACTTACTCGTTTGACAATATATGAAATACGAAGTTCATATGACTCAAACGCTCGGGATGTTACAATTTAATAGTTTAGACCGTTTGTTTCACGAACAAATGTCTGAATAGTTAAGATATTTTTCTTTGAATGGTTAAGTATTATATTAATAATTAATAAACGGTTAAGACCGTTTATCTGAATTAGTCAGACATTTGTTTTTAAATATATAGTTAAGTGGTATACTAGCTCTTAATGATTCAGATCTCGTAATAATTCAGCACTTAATAGTTCAGACGTATTATCGGTTCAACCCTTAATCATTTAGAAATAACCAAACAACCTCTTAATCTTTAATTTCTTATACATGCCATCATATGCTTTGGTCTTTGCGTCTATCATTGTCTTCTTTGTTTCTTACTTCACTTTTCTTTATTTTCTCTCTCATCCTTACATCTAAGATCTTCTTAAAAGTGTTTACAATGGATTTTTATCTCAATCCATACAAATACAATAAAAATAACTATTTATTCACTCAATAATAATTCCTAAAATATAAAGATGAATAGTAAATTTTATTTCTCATTTAATTATAAATATTTACAATCATTTCTTATAATATAATAAACACACTCACATAATTATATGGAATCCACTGTAAATACTCTAAATGTCTCTTGTTTGTCTCTCACCTTACGCAAAGTCATTAAACACATGGTATGTGATAACAAAATTTAGAAGTAGTGCATAGTGACAATTTTGGTTGAATTTAATGATATGCAAAGACCCTGATTCGGAGAATAAGTGTTATCTTAATCAGGCCCACCTATCCGTTTATGTCCTTTGAGTGTTTATCGGTGCTCGATTACAAGTGGCTTCGGTCTCGGGCCACTGCTCAATATTTACCCAAGTAAAACCGAAATCTCAAAGACCAACCCGAGACACAAGCAAGGTTAGAAAGATTTTTCTGTAGACCCCGTTAAAAGTACAAGCACGTACTAACTCGCTCACACGCAACGCCGCATAGACGATGGATGGATAGTCTCTAATGTGGTTTAGCAAAACGTTGGACCAGAAGATCGCTAAGGTATCTAGAAAGTTCAGACGATCACTATAGAGGATAGACCAAAAATGCTCGTTAGTAGGTGGTCTCTGAAAGATTGTTCAAAAGCCACCCACGACTCTAAAATATGTAACATGTTTTAAGACCACCATTTAAATTAGTTTGAAACTATTTACTAAATCAATTAAATTGTTATCAAAGACATTTATAGTATTCTTGGTTTTAAAGAGCGAGAAGCGCACCAAGGGGACAAGGTCCAAAACCGAGGCGCAAAGCACAAAGCGTAAAAGCGATGGGATTTTCGTACGCAAGGCGCAAAATGATTATATAATTTTTTTATATATATCATAAGTTTTTAGCCTCCCTACCCAAAGTTTAGCTATAAATAAGGTTTATATATGTTTTAACATGTGAAATACAACCTAAAAAGCTTGCTGTACAACACCAATATGCATAAAAATGTCCATGTACATGAGGCGCGCGCCTCACCTGCGCCTCAGGCCAGGCTTTTCCCAAAAAACCACGCCTCAGGTGCGCCATTTGTACAGCTCGCGCCTTATGTCACTAAAAGCTAAAAGCCTTGCGCCTCAGTGCGCCTCGCGCCTAGGCGCGCTTTTTAAAACCAAGATTGTATTATAGTTTTCCTTAACAGTTTTGCCCTTACTTGTTTTATGTCTCTTTTATCTTTTCTTTTAAATCTTATAATAAACTAGTCCCCCTCTTCATGCGCTACACGACAAGAGTTTTATCAAAAAAATTTCATGCCATGCAGAATGAGTTTGATCGATATCACTTCAGCTAGTGAATTTTATCGATTTTTCTTCATGTTATGCAGAGTGAGTTTGGTCGATATTACTTTAGCTATAATTAGATTCCTTGTTCCTTTTAAAGAAAGGAAAACTTTCCTATTTATCATTGTTTAATCTTTTTATATACAGATATAATTTATCTGATTCTTATAACAAATTATTGTCCCTTTTTTGTATAATCTAATGAGCAACAATCCTAAGAAACCACCCCACAATTATATTTTGTTGATAACATAATGTGAGGACAGTTGCCATTTGTTGACTTTTGGCTTCATGGTTCTTATTTCATGTATACAAACATAAATGTAAAACATATTCTTAGCAAGAGGAATCCATGACGAGTGTAATTAGTTTTTCATCATGTGGTTGTCATGTTATTACAGTCACTCGTTACTATACTAACCAAATACACCTAGCATACATATAAGTCTTTTCAAGAAAAACTAAAAAAAACTAAATTACTTGTTTGTCTAATTTTGATTGATATGAAATCAATTAATTGTTGCCTACTTCAAACTCACACCCGTGTGCCTAGTGGCGGAGATACTAAAAACGGATCAGGGTTAACCAACACTAGTCGTTTTTACTGTTTATGTAAAACATATAACACAAGATTTTTACCAAACCCAATCTCTTAAACAAATAACACTATTCAATCGACACCGGTAAAACTTAAGAAAGCCAAACTAAAAAGTCGTTTTACGACTACAATTTTCTCATTTTTCACGTAACAATAGTAAATCTTTAGATGGTGACTTTAACAATGTCATTTCATTTTAACTGAAAGTTCAGCGACAGATCCCGACCCAAGCTGTAAATTCTAACGTCGTGTTAATAGAAATCCAAATCCAAACAACATAGTAAAATATTGACTCACTCACATACTGAGGGAGTGGTCTCGAATGATCCACATTACCCATCCATCTCCTTTAACAGACTATAAGTCCACATTCCACAACTCATGCCATTACATTCACCCAAACAGCTTATGCTCTAAAACCTCAATCCCCAAATCTCGATCAAAGATGGAAGCAATCAATCACAAAACAATCACCATCAATGGCATCAACATGCACATTGCAGAAATGGGTCAAGGCCCAATTGTCCTACTTCTTCACGGTTTCCCTGAGCTCTGGTACTCATGGCGCCACCAGATCCCCTTCCTCGCCGCCCACGGATACCGCGCCGTCGCGCCGGACCTCCGTGGCTACGGCGACACCACCGGAGCACCTTTAGACGACCCCACCAAGTTCACTGTTTTGCACATCGTCGGTGATTTGGTCGCACTCATCGACGCCATTGGTGCAGATAAGGTGTTTGTTGTTGGGCATGATTGGGGTGCGATTGTTGCTTGGAGGATGTGTTTGTTTCGACCTGATAGAGTCAAAGCCTTGGTGAATTTGAGTGTTCATTTCACTCGTAGAAACCCTCATCGGAAAGCTATGGAGAATTTCCGTGATGCGTATGGTGATGATCACTACATTTGCAGGTTTCAGGTGACATTGGTGTTCATTGTGCCATTACTGTTGTGATTTTGATGATAAACAACTAAACAAGAAATTAAGAGAATTTTGACTGATGGTGTGATTAAATTTGGAAACTTTTGTAGGAACCTGGAGAAATTGAAGGTGTATTTGCGAATCTTGGAGCTAAACAAGTGATCAAAAAGTTCTTGACGTATCGTGATCCTGTTCCTTTTTATTTCCCTAAAGATAAGCCCGTTGGAGATGCAGATCATAGTGCAATCGTATTGCCTTCGTGGTTAACCGAAGAGGATGTTGATTATTACACGAAGAAATTCGAGCAAACGGGCTTCACCGGAGGAGTAAACTACTACCGTTGCTTTGATCTGTAAGTTCCCTTGTGAATTCTTTTGTATCAACCAATGTTTACTCGCAGGTTTTAGTTGTGGAAACAACACTTACAGAGATGCAGGGTAATTGGATCCTTATGCATTGGGTTTGTTAATATCAAGTTGGCATTGATCATAAATTGTGGTTTAATGTTTTAATATTGAAATCTTGCCTGCAGAAACTGGGAGCTAGAAGCACCATGGACAAATGCTAAAGTTAATGTACCAGTGAAGTTTGTTGTAGGGGACTTAGATTTGGTGTATAATATCCCAGGGGTCAAAGAATACATACACAATGGTGGATTTCATGAAGATGTGCCTCTGTTGGAGGAAGTTGTTGTGATTGAAGGTGCAGCTCACTTCATCACTCAAGAAATCCCTGATGAAGTCAACAAACACATCTTTGACTTCCTCAAGAAGTTCTAAAACCTTTAGGATTTGCTCGGTTGAATGGCCCATTCGGTTCCATGATCTCATGAAGTCAAAAAACACATTCAGTTTTTGTGCATATCGTATCGAATGATTGAATGAATGATTAGATTTATGTCACTGATCAACCTTTCGTCGACACTTGTTCAGTTATTCCTACCAAGTTCAACCTTTACCGTAGTGATTAGCAATGTATCGTAGGATATTGTGCACGCAAAGAAAACTTTGTACCCGATAACAATAGATGAACCTCCATAACACAACTTTATTTAAGTCAATAAAACATTACTTGAGGATACAGACTCGATAACTTCTCAATCATATAGTAGGGTCTCGAGTGGGGCATTTAACATTAAAATTTCTGTAGAAATTCAAGTATGTGTTTGTTGACTTCATCTGGCTTCTCTTGATTGATGAAGTGCGCGACACCTTCCATGACGACAACTTCCTCCAACAATGGAACGTCTTTCTTAAACCCATCACCAACTATATAGTCCTTCAAGCCCGACATATGATAGGTCAAATCCAAGTCTCCGATGATGAATTTCGTTGGCACCATCACTTTTGCACCACGCCATGCGGCAGTGAGCTCCCAACTCCTATAATCATAAGCGAAATAAAACATAATAGAGTAAAGATCCTCAGTTCCTCACAAACTCATGTAACAATTGCATATAGGTGTTGTTTTTGTAACTTACAAGTAAAAAGCTCGATAATAGTTGACTGCACCGGTAATGCCGGTCTTTTCGAGCTTGCTAGCGAAGTATTCAACGTCTTCTTTGGACAACCAAGGTGGTAAAGTGAAAGGGGTATCACCAGGAGAATAGCGTATAGATGGATACAAATCCTCCCGTATATTCTGCCACATTCACCTCCAAACAACTTCCATAATTTCCTCCAATCAACTTCCATAATTTCCTCCACTAATTCCTCCACTAATTCTTGGCATGATTGCAGTTTCCTCTTTGTATATATATGTCGATTATTGTTTTGTTTTAGCATTCTCTTGTAACTCTCTTGATCATCTAATACCATATCGATTTCTTTATGGTATCAGAGCGGTCTTAGAAGGGATACTCGAAATCAACCACGAAACACAAGGCCATAATCCATGGCCGGCGATGATGGAAAGAAAACCAAGGAGGAAGGCATCAGCCATGAATCTCCTTATTACCTTCATCCCTCCGATTACCCAAGACAAATGCATGTCAACGATGCATTGACGGATGGTAACTACAACGATTGGTCGCAAGAGATGATGAACTTCTTGTTTGCAAAAAAACAAGATCGGCTTCATAGATGGCACATTAAAGAAACCCGACAAAGACTCGTCGGAATACATGCCTTGGATGAGGTGTGACGCCATGATCAAAGGATGGTTGAATGCAGCCATGGAAAAGGACATCAGATCCAGCGTAATGTACGCTGCTACGACCGAAGAAATCTGGGTTGACTTGAAGGAACGGTTTGGGAAGGATAGCGCTCCCCGAGCGTACGAATTAGAGCAGTCGCTAATGACGACCAAACAGGATGGTGCATCTGTTTCGACTTACTACACTAAACTCAGGAGCATTTGGGATGAAATCGGGTCTGTGCTGACCATCCCGAAATGTAACTGCAGTGGTTGTACCTGTGGAATGGGCAAGAAGCTAACCGAGTTAATTGAGAAGGAAAGGTTGTATGAGTTTTTGCTAGGCTTGGACACTGAGTATGGAACCATTAGAACTCAGATTCTGGCAATGCAACCTACACCTTCTCTTGGGACAGCTTACCATTTGGTGGCAGAAGATGAACAGCAGAGAAACATTACAGGAACCAAGCGACCCGTTGGTGATGTAGCAGCCTTTCAGGCTTAAGTTCCTGCAAGGCGTAACCAGAAGCAACCGCATAACAAGTTCAAATCAAAAGAAGGCAAGCTGAATGTCGGAGAACAGGTGGAACATTGTAACTTTTGTGGAAAAGATGGCCATAACAAAGATGGATGCTTCAAGCGAATCGGGTATCCAGATTGGTGGCCAGGAAAAGGTAAACAAGAAAAACCAAAACCGAGAGTTGCTTGTGTTGAAGGGGAGGTCAGTCCCATACCGGGAATGACTAATGCTCAATATCAACAGTTCATAAAGCTGTTCGGCAACAAAGAAGACGAAATGGAAGAAGAAAGCACTCCTATAGCCAACATGGTAGGTAACATAGGTAAAGAAGGTAAATGGGTTATCGACTCAGGTGCCACTGAACACGTAACATATAATAATTCACTGTTGGAAAAAAAATGAAACAAAATATGAACCACCTGTCACAATACCCAATGGTGAAACCATCACTGTTGAGGGAAGAGGGGACTGCACTCTCCCGAACGGTGTGGTGGTTAAGAAGGTCCTTCATGTCCCGGATTTTAAGTGCAACTTGCTATCCGTTAGTAGACTGTGCAAGGACCTCAATTGTGCTATAACCTTCTTTCCTGACTTTTGTATCATGCAGGACTTATGTTCGAGGACGTTGATTGGAATGGGTGAACGCAAGGGTGGTTTATACAAGATGGGGTCGATAGGAGGCAAGAGGCAGGCAATGATGACAACCATTAGCACGTGGCATAAAAGATTAGGTCACCCATCGAACTCGAAACTCACTCATGTTGATTTTTTGAAAAATGTTTCTTTAAATTCAAGACTTTTGTGATGCATGTGTTAAGGCCAAGTTTGCTAGACTACCTTTTCCGGTTAGCACGAATAAAACTGATGCTTGTTTCGATTTATTACATTGTGATGTATGGGGCAAATATCGCACACCTTCATTTACACGTGCGAGTTACTTTCTAACTATAGTAGATTATTTTAGTCGGGCTGGTTGGGTATTTCTCCTTAAACATAAACATCAAGCAAGCACATGCCTTATGGATTTTCATAAAATGATACAAACATAATTTGGAAAGAATGTAAAGAGGGTGAGATGTGATAATGGGGGAGAGTTTACATCAAATCAAATGCTCGATTTTTATGCGAAAGAGGGAATCGTTTACAAACAACATGCCCACATACACCCCAACAAAATGGTGTGGTGGAACGGAAGCATCGACACTTGTTAGAAACGGCGCGTGCATTAAGGATCGAAGCTAATTTACCGACACGGTTCTGCGGGGAGTGCATACTAACTGCAGCACACGTTATAAATTGAATGCCATCAGAAGTAATCGGAAACAAGACGCCATATGAGGTGTTATATAACCAAAAACCTGAATATGAACATATGAGGATACTTGGTTGTCTAGCATATTACAAAAGTATGGAAACTAATGGAGACAAATTTGAAATTAGAGGAAGGCCTGGAGTTTTTATGGGTTATCCACAGGGCACAAAGGGATATAAAATATATGATGCTAAACATAATAAAATAATTACATCCAGGCATGTTAAATTTTTGAGCACATATTCCCTTTTGCAAATGACGAACGTGAAAAGAAAGAAATGTTTATAATTCCACAAAGTTGGAAAAGTGAAGCAACTGGCAATCAAAGTGGGCCATTGCATGATATGGAAAATGAGCACCCAAATAGAGGAGAAGACTTTGTTGGGATCGGGCCTATTGGACAGCAAAGTGAATCAGGTGACCCACGAGCAGAAGCCCAACATGTTGATGAGCAAGCTCATGGGTCGCAAAACACAACAGTGGAAAATAATGGGCAAGAAGAGAGCCCACATGACAATGACGATATTGGGCCACTTGATGAGCAGACTGGGCCTCACAATGTGTCTAGCCAAAATGAAGAGAGTAATCCGAATAGTGGAGGTACCGAAAATGAACCCGTTAATGGTGAGCACTTAAGGGAAAAGCGAAGCAGAACACAACCGAAATACTTTAAAGATTATAATGTCAAGCTTCCCCCATCTTTAAACCACCATCAACCCAGTTCCGATCAACAACCCTCTACGGTACATCCTTTAGTGCATTACATTTCTTATGAAAAATTCACTAACGAGCATAAAGCTTTTTTGGCGGCCATCACTTCAAGTAATGAGCCTAAAAATTTTCATCAAGCAGTGCAACATCCCAGGTGGAGAGAAGCCATGCAAAATGAGATTCGAGCTCTTTAAGAAAATGAGACGTGGACCTTAGAAGAACTACCACAAGGGAAGCAAGCTATTGACTCGAAGTGGATCTACAAAATTAAGTACAAGCCAAATGGAGACGTGGAAAGATACAAGGCTCGTCTTGTTGCAAAAGGGTACACACAAATAGAAGGAATAGACTTCCATGAAACCTTCGCACCTGTTGCAAAACTAGTCACATTTCGGACCCTACTAACCATAGTTGTGAAACGAGGGTGGCACATACATCAACTTGACGTGAACAACGCTTTCCTACATGGAGATTTGCATGAGGATGTCTACATGAGAATACCACAAGGTTTTGGCGAACGAGGCAAAAATTTGGTTTGCAAGCTAAGAAAATCACTCTATGGGCTTAAACAAGCATCGCGGAATTGGTACCAAAAATTTACCAACTCCTTGTCTGATATTGGTTTCAAACAAGTGAGTGCTGATCACTCATTGTTCATGTTCAAAGAAAGGAACGTTCAGGTCGCTGCGTTAATCTATGTAGACGATGTTATCATTGTGGGAAATTGCTTAAACAAGATACAACATACTAAAGACTTCCTAGATAGAAAGTTCAGCATAAAGGACCTTGGACAATTGAAGTTTTTCCTTGGCATAGAAGTGGCGAGAACAAAGGAGGGCATGGTTCTGAGTCAAAGGAAATACACACTCGACATCCTTGAGGAAACCGGGATGATGGGCTGTCGACCAAGTCCCTTTCCCATGGAACAAAACTTGAAACTTGGAAGGTGTGATGAAGAACCGAAAGTGGATTCCAACCAATATCGAAGGCTTATAGGAAAGCTTCTCTACTTGCAAGCCACACGACCTGACATCACTTATGCTGTGAACGTATTGAGCCAATTCATTAGTGATCCAAGACAAAGTCACATGGAGGCAACCAACAGGGTTCTCAGATACCTCAAGGCAACACCTGGACAAGGAATTTTAATTCCTAAGGCGGGAGGACGAACCTCACGGCCTACTGTGACTCGGACTGGCTAGGGTGTCCAATCACACGAAGGTCGAGAACTGGTTACCTATTACTTCTGGGAGGCGCCCCGATCTCATGGAAGTCTAAAAAGCAGTCCTTTGTTTCTCGATCGTCTGCAGAAGCCGAATACCGGGCGATGGCGAATGCAGTTAGTGAAATTCTATGGATGAGGTGGCTATTACGCCTACTTGACATTGCACCCGTCAGCCCAACACCCCTCTTTTGTGACAATCAACCGGCACGTCACATAGCCATTAATCCTGTTTTCCATGAACGTACCAAACACGTTGAGATGGATTGTCATTTTGTTAGAGAACGTGTTGACTCAAAAGAAATACAACCCATGCAGATCAACACTAAATCACAGATTGCGGATGTTCTTACCAAACCACTCGGGGCACAACAATTCAAAACATTACTAGACAAGTTGGGCGTTCAAAATCTTCACGCTCCGACTTGAGGGGGAGTATAGATGGATACAAATCCTCCCGTATATTCTGCCACATTCACCTACAAACAACTTCCATAATTTCCTCCAATCAACTTCCATAATTTCCTCCACTAATTCCTCCACTAATTCTTGGCATGATTGCAGTTTCCTCTTTGTATATATATGTCGATTATTGTTTTGTTTTAGCATTCTCTTGTAACTCTCTTGATCATCTAATACCATATCGATTTCTTTATAGCGAAATCCTTTACCTTTAGGAAAATATATTTGATCGGGATCTCGGTATGCCAAGAACTTTTTCATGACTTTTTGAGGGCTCATTTTACCCAACTCAGCTTCAATTTCTCCAGGTTTCTAAATCAATAAATACGTATGAATCATAAGAAGAGAAATTTTCTACGCATTTTGATACCACTAGACTAAACATGTTTATTTTGTATCAAAACTAAAATGTACCTGAAATCTGCTCATGTAGTGATCCTCTCCATACGCATATCTCAGCATCATGGCCATATCTCCATTCGGGTTCCAAGGTATAAGCGGCACGCTCATGTTCACCAAACCCTTGACTCGGTCGGGCCTAAACATGCACAAATGCCAAGCAATGATCACGCCCCAGTCATGACCCACAACAAACACCTTTTCACCTTCTTTGGTGATGGCATTAATGACCCCAATCATGTCACCCACCAGATGGTGGATTGTGAACTTCATGGGGTCATCGATCGGCGCACCAGTCCTGTCACCATACCCGTGAAGGTCTGGTGCCACGGCCCGGTAGCCTCGACCAGCTTGATATAGAATCTGGTGACGCCAAGAGTACCAAAGCTCCGGAAAGCCGTGGATGAACAAGACCAATGGACCTTCACCACCCTTTTGTGCTATGTGGATGTTGAGCCCATTTGCACTTATTGTTTTGTGTTCTATCCCCTCCATATTGGTTTGTTTTATGAGTTTCCACAAATTAAGCAGAGATGTAGATGGGAAAATAGTTGGTTAGGTGTTTTTAATATTAATAGATACATGTATATATACGTAGATGTGAGAGGGAGAGAGTCAAAGATATCATATTATTGTGTGTGAAGGGTGTAGAGGTGTTGTAATTAGTCAACTTGCTGCGATGTCGATCGGTTTGACATGCATGTATGATTAAGCGGTTCAAAAGGAACACGTCTCATGCAATATATATCCCATGTGACAATTTACTAGAGTCATGATTAGATGTTAAATTAATTTTTAACTTTTTTATAGAACGAACTAAATTTCATTGAAGGGTTTTATTACGGCTTTAAATTCGGGTCTAATGTATGTGTGAAAGTTTGAAATTTTACAGAAAGTTTTAGATTTAATTTGAGGGAAACACTCAAGTGTATTGGATGAAATCATCCATAAGGACGTACCATGCGGTATTTATGACCGGTTTTGCTCACAATGGTGGATGACTACAGTTTTCCCCATTTTATCCCACTGAGCTTATTAATGGATGCTGGTATAAATACCTGCGCGTTACGATCGCGGCGCGTAGAATCATAAAAAGTTTGACATCAAAACGTTAATAAAAATAAGTATGTCGATTCATCATACGTTACAACTTGCTTCGCTCGTTGCAACATAAACAGGACTCAAATTTTCTCACGCGTTGTGTAAACATGATTTAGTTTTAGAATAAAAAAGACAACAACGTGTGAAGTCGTGAATTTACACTGATAAAATTAACTTTATATAAAACAGAAACCATTTAGTAAATTTATATAGAAACGTCAAAAGCAAAAAAAAAACTAAAACCATTGAGAAAACCAACACCGAAACGAATTTTCAACCCTTGGTTAGATTTTATTAAAATCGAGACCATTAAAAAAACTATATCGAAATGAAAATTTTGTTAACAATTTAGTATCAAAGAAAATGAAATAATTAAAGAAAACAAATATATAAAAATGAAAGAGAAAAGAAATAAAGAATTGACACCCCTGAGATTTGAACAATTAAACCAAAGCCAAAGACATTACAATTTGTTTCACTCACATCAACTCTACTAAAATCCAAATTTGTGTGGTACAATTTTGCCCACCGAATTTAGCTTTTAAGCATACAGTAAATTTGTGGGCATGTTTCATGCTAACTCTTAATTCTTCCTCACATCCCAATTATTCTCCTCCTTTGTACAGTCAAAATTAGCCAGATAAGTAAGAATCAAAAACCACTTATCATACAATATGCCCATTAATTCACACGTATAAATCAAACTAAATATTGACAATCATACATACACACATTGAGATAGCCGATAGTCTCTTTGATCAGTTGTTAATTCTCAAGAATAATCCTCACGCAACAGTACTTAATGAAACTTTTCAAAGAAGTTGTGGATATGCTGGTTGATTTCATCAGGTTTTTCTTCATGAACAAAATGGCCTACACCTTTCAATATGATCACATCTTCTAAAAGAGGCACATCTTTCTTGAACCCACCTTTCGCTATATAATCTTTAGCACCCATTGAGTTGTAGGTCAGATCAAGATCGCCCACGATGAACTTAACTGGAACTTTCACTTGCGCTCCAGTCCATGGTGCCATTAGCTCCCAGTTTCTGAAATTCATAATATAGTTTAGTTCTTAATTAATCATCCATTCTTGCTACATTAACTTTCTTTTTTACTGACATATAATCTACTCATGTTAACTAACTACATCATTTGAACCCTCGCCAGTTGGTGAGGGTATTAATTTAACATACGTGTTTAAGGCTCGATAGTAGTTTAATCCTCCGGTGAAGCCCGTTTGCTCGAATTTGCTGGTGTAGTATGCGAGATCTTCTTTCGACAGCCACGAAGGAGGATCATTAGGTGAGGTTCCAAATCCGATACCTTTGGGTAGAAAAAGTGGCCCAGGGTTTCGATAATTGAAGAAATCATTTAGAACTCTTTCTGTACCCCATGCCGCGAATTCACCTTCAATTTCTCCAGGTTCCTAAAACATATAATCATGAGTTGCATACCACATTTTAAGATAATTCTGTAACATTTTAGTTCAAAGATATGATCTAGAAATAAATAAATTAATAAATAAATAAATAAATAACATTTATGCCTTTAAATATGAACCAACTGATGTGAAAACAGGTTGTTGTAAGTGTTGGCTTATGGTGGCACAAATAACACAATCGAAGAGAAAGAACCTGAAATCTGATGATGTAGTAATCGTTCCCATAAAGAGCACGAAGTCCATCAACAGGTTTGAATTTAGTGTTCCTTGGACTAAAAGGAACACTCAAATTCACCAATGCTTTAACTTTATCAGGCCGATAAAGACACAACGCCCACGCGATAATGGCGCCCCAATCATGTCCCACAACAAACACCTTGTCTTCTCCTGGCGCCACCGCGTCTTTGAGCGCCACCAGGTCCCCAACCACATGAAGGGTTGTGAACTTGGTGGCGTCAGACGTGGGAACACCTGTGGTGTCCCCATAGCCCCGGAGATCCGGGGCGACAACATGGTAGCCGTGAGAGGCAAGGTAGGTAATCTGGTGGCGCCATGTGTACCAGAGCTCGGGAAAGCCGTGGATTAAGAGAATGGTCGGGCCTATCCCGAGCTCTGCTACGTGCATGTTTATGCCGTTCACCGCTACCATCTTGTGTTCGATCATATCCATTGTTGTTGGTGTGTGTGTTGTGCTAGTGTCTTGTTTGTTTGTGAAGAATATTGTGAGAAAATTTCCCATGTATTAATATGTGAGCTTGTGTGGTTAAGAGTTTGTTGCGGGTCAGATTTTATAAAGATGAGGACCACATAAAGAATATGCCTATCTCACCAACACGTTACAAAATTTGTTCCTCTTTTTGGATGTGAATATCAAGTTGCTTTTTAGACTAAGAGCATTCATGTCAGTTTCCTAAATTGATATAAGTTTGTTTTTTATATTATATGATATGATTATAAATGGTTGTTAATAAACAAAAGAAAAAATATTAATATTCAATCTTTATTTTAAAAATTACTGTTTAAATCCCTATAATTTTTTTAATATATCTGAAAAGGAAAAGAAAAAGTGATAATAAATATATAAAAACTATTTAATTGAAAATAAGAGAAAAAAATAATAATTAATGATGTAACTATATGAACGAAAATGGGAATAGGATATGCTCACATGCATCCATCTAATCTTTTACACTCATCATATTCTTGAATTTACCCAGCATTTACTGGGAACATGTTGTTTTAACACATTCACTTTAATCATAAGATACATAAAGCACATTATATATTATATTACCAGCGGTGAGTGTAACCGCTGGTAGAATTGATCTTGTACGTTGAAAAATACTGAAATCAAATCCTGACCGTTTAAACTCGACGGTTACGACGGTTACCAAACGGTTATCGACGGTTTTCAAGAGGTTCTGTCAACCTCCCCACGTTGCTTGTAAATCGGTAACCTTCCCCTTATAATCGGGCCAACATCCTTCTTATTTAATAGGCACACAAGCAAAGAGGGAGAAGTAATAGATTCTACCTTCCGGCGCTCCTATCTTCACCGCCACCGGCCATCGATTTAGCTTGAGAATCATTTAACAAGAACCTCATCTTCATTGTAAGCCTCTGTTTGTTATTTATATTGTATGTCAAGTTGAGGTTGTGAGTTATTTGTTGTAATGATTTGCACTCTTACAACATGGAACTGGTTGATTTAGTTGTTATAATAAAGAAATATGACTTTACGGGTTTCATCGTCATTGCCAGTTCTTTACATCTCATAGTCCATAGCACCACCATTGCACCATCATCGCTTTATCGCCCCTCCTTCTGAACTTTAGGAAATGCAATTCAATCCTAGGGTAAGTAATTTATATACAGAGGTGCTCTATATTATCATTCGGGTCTTAAATTTTCGATTAAATATGATGATCTGTAAGAGATTTGCTTTAATTGTGTTTATACCTGTTTGGTTTTGATCATGTCAGGTGAAAGGTTAATCATTATGAAATTTCTAGTGGTGGAAGGGGAATGATTCAAAAAATTTTACGTTAATAATTTCTTGGAAGGCATTAAAACTTTTGGATCATTTAACTTTAATTACATGATTTCTAATGAAGAACCCCAAATTAAAGCAACATATTTGGAGATGAGGGATTTATAAAGGTAAAATGCATTAAATCATATAACTAGCAAAAGGACATACGAAATCGACGGCAGCAACACAATTTGCCTCAAGAGGAGTTTCTTAGACTATTAAGATGCCACCAACCCTTTTTGTTTCATGATGTTTATTTTATTTTTTATGTTGTTGATGGTTGTATTTATCATTAACTTCATGTTTATGTTTGTATGTGACATATATTATAAAATATGTTATTCATACGAGATGATTTTTGATTCCATCATTTGTACCCATCCGGTAGATATTTTATTCGCATGGGATTTAAACCGAAACTAAGGTGCATTCTCGATATCAATTTCGTCAGTTCATATTTTTTTATGAAATTGTGCAACATTTACATGATCAAATGACAATTTACCTTTGCCAGATCCTACTCAGACGTGCCTTTATGCAACTTCAAGCGCGATTCTTCAATTTATCCTATCTTCTTTAATATGAAGGTCAAGTCCAAGTTCTCATATGAGTGCAGAGCGTTCTTGAAGATCTCGAATTGTTTATAACAGATTTTATCACGTGTGAATTCCATATTTGTTTGTAGTTTTGTTGCAAGTTCTCATAAGAAATCTGAAATTAGGTTTTCAAGGACTATTAAATATCATCATTTTTAAAAATAAATGTTGCAAACCTCTATTATAATTTCCTTCTCCGTTAAAATTTTCATAGGGGGTTAGATTGATTTATCATACTCTTGAATGATTTGAAATGAAGGTTGATGTCGGTGTATAGATCTTCATGTGAGTATTCTGATAACGTATTCAAAGGATCTACAACAAGCAGTTTGAACTCCAAATTAGAACTGAAATGACAATGGTCATACTCTTCATACTCCACATTCCGAAAACCCCTTAAATTTATTATAAGGTAATCGGCTTACTACACATATTAATTAAACATAATCGCAAACCACAAATTTAAAGAATAAGTTCACAGTTCAATTTCTTAAATGTTATTCAAATTAAGAAAGCCCATAACTATACTTCCATTACTTGAACTAATTCAATATCCCTCAAATGTTGGCCAAAGCAATCACATGTGTGTTGAATTTGGGTAGTTGTAACTTTGGAGTCAAGACCACAGAAAAAAAATTGTAATTGAACAGAACATGATTAGTTTGATTTAATAAAAGGTTGTCTACATGTGGTTCTAACAAAATATGTGTTCAAATATTGTAAACAATATCTACACATTGTTTAAAAAGTGTTCCGGTTGGCCCGTTTAAGACAACTTTCCAAGTAACTGTACGTTCGTTTGAAAGTTTTCAGATATGTTTGAGGGGTTGCAATTTGGATGGGTCACGAGAGAACAACACAACACAACCTAACAGAAAATCAAGACAACTTAAACAAGAACTCAACCCACGTACTAACCTTTTATTTAACTATTTTGGAGTAAGCTATATGTAAATTATCAACTTAATTCTTATTACGTCACTTACTTATTATAAGTTTTAGATTAGTTATTGTTTTACTCACCTACTAGAGTTTTATGTAGTATGACTGTCAATTTTGATGGCTAAGTGAGTGATACTTTTGCTTGGTGATTATAGTTTAAAATGAAAAATTATTGCAGCTGTGAAGGTCAACAAAAAAGGAAAAAACACAACATAAACCACTTAAATTGATTCTAGATTATTATGTGTAATTCGTATTGCTCTTGTATCTTCTATTTACCCCATCTTCCTCCTTATATCATTACCACCATCAAACTATCAAAGTTTACAGATCAATTATGGTGATATTAGATTGAAAGTACATGATTTACTTTGTTTGTATATCAGGTGTGTTGGGACCAACTACAGGAAGAACATAAACGAGTTTGATCTCAAACAAATTTTTTTTTGTGTTTACAATATTAGAAAAATTATTCTGCCAATTTAACATTAAATACCGACCACCGGATGGGTATAAAACTAATTTTAAATATCAAAGTATAGTAGTATCTCCAAAACATTCTCTTTCGAAATCTATTTCCCTTTGTTAAATATTTTGTGTGTACACGGGGTTAAACTTATATGTTACACGTGTTAAATTATAAAGAATATTATTTAAATACTAAATAATTACTAATAAAATTTATAAATCAAGAAAGATAAATGAGAAAGAAAATTTATAAATGATTTCTAGAACATAGAAAAGGCGAATCTTTAGTATGTTTTTTTTCTCATGCAAAAAAAATATTTGAGCATACTATTGTAAAACGACAAGGCTGTTGAGTGTTGACATAATAATGGAGTAATTGACGAATACTCAATAGCGAAAGCCATATGTTTTCTAAATAATAATATCCTGACACGTAACGAGTCGTAACCCATATGGTTTTTAAGTTATTATTTTCGTTCAAATAATATTAAATATTCAGTTTGATATATTTCTTTGTCACTGGGTGAAGTTTTAATATTAACTAGTGTATTACCCAGACGCGCGTTGTGTGTCTTGGAAACGCAGCAAATCGGTGCGTAAAATTGGAATGTTTATCGTGTGGCTCAGAACTAATGGCGGGTTGTGGCTGCACATTGAAAATGATTGTCATGTCAATGCAACCGATACCAGTTTTCATGTATCATCATAGCCGTGCAACAACCAAAAGCGACAGACTCAAATGAATACCATTATTATCGACATCAACAACCAAGAGTGCTCACAACATGATAGAACAAAGGAAGATAAACAATCAAACGTAAAGAAATTGAACCCAGGTGACCAGTAATGACTAATACAAAGACAAAAACCATAATAAACATACACAACGTGGTTTAGATCTTACTAGTAAACCGATGTGGCTGCAACACGGGTTGCAAGTGAAAAACACGTCACTTGCCATCCTCGTTCATGCCACGCCAAACAACGGTCCATATCACAGTCATCATAGCCAAAGAAACATAGGCAACGGAATCGAGTGTCGAACGATGTAGGGTTTCAGAGCAAACCTACACATTCATCAGATCAACAACTTAGGGTTCATATCATAAGCCCCAATCACCGCTGCGATGTAGCCGGAAATAGAAGGCCGACGACCTGATATTTCTGGCACCAAGAGACCCAATCAAAGCACCCATCGGCGACGGCTCCGACGTCACAAGGCGGCAAGCCGCGCCGGTAGAAAGCACCGAAACCGACACCGGGGCAACCACCGCCTGCATGTTGGCGGCCGACAACCACCACAAAGTGAAATAACCACCATCGCCTAGGCCGCGAAGGTAGTAGGCACCACCGCCAACATCGAAATCGGGGCAGCGGAGAGGAAGATCGGGCCCCGAGAAGATCGGAGCGTAAAAATGCAACCAAGCATGCTGGTGGCAACCGCCACCGCCGACCCACCATGAGAGCAACCGATATCAGAGGTCAAAAAACGCGACGGACAGGTGACCTGGCACAGATCTAGCCAACGCCACCGCCGACCCATCAGCGACATCTAGCCAACGTTTGTCACCGCGGAGATCCACGCACAGAAAGGCGACCAAGCACGCCGCCGTTCACCACCGCCGCGTCCGACGTCCGGTAGGCGGCTGTCCTCTCTCTCTAACTTTCTCCCAAAATGAAGATGAAATGAAGATCCAAGCTACATTTCAATATATGCCAAAAGAGATATGATGAGGGGTTAAAACAAAAAATCACATAAGCTGTGTGGCAAATCTGAAAAGCTACAAAGCAACTGCAGATGCCGTTGCTTTATTCATATATAGGATAATGTTCCATGAGGCACGTGTCCTTTAAAAAGTTGATTGCCGACAACTAATTAAGAAAGTAAAATTTTAATTTAATATTTACTGTGTACAAAGTTTGTTTAATTATTAATAAATTTATATAATCTTCTTTAAAGAATGCTTTCAGCCTTAAAAAGCCCTACATGGCTAATGGGTATACCTGGCAAAATGGACGGGTCGGGTCGGGTTAGGTGGCGGGTTAGGATGGGTTCGGGTCAGGACGGGTTCAGTTCAAAAAACGGGTCAGGATGGGTTCGGGTCAGAATGGTTCGGGTCAGGATGGGTCGGGTCAGGACGGGTCAAATCCTAAAATATCAAAATTCTCTATTTGCAACACAAATAATAGAAACATATAAACTACAAATTAAACGGGTTAATTAAATGGGTTAAACAGTTAAACAAACATGACCGTTTATTTAACTTGTTAATTATGTGTTCTGCAAGAAACTGATGCCCCTAATTTCATTTTTTGAACAACAGACCCCTGATTTCATTTGCATTTCAACATTGAAAGATTACATCCTAAACAAAGTTGATCTATAATCACCAAAATTTCAAAAACCGGCTCCCCCCAATCGGTGTTTCAAGACAATAACAAAACCCCAATCTGAATTCATGCTTGAGACTTTGAGAAATCAAAAATGAACTTGAAAACCAAACAAAATCTCATAGATATTCATCACAAATCGAAATCGAAATTGAACAGAGAGAAATTGAAAACCTCTCTCGATCTCAGATGGCGATGGGGGGAGATGGCGAACTTCAGATTGTTCAGACGGCAGAAATTGAAAACCTCTCTCGATCAGATGGCGATGGGCAGCGGGCTACAAGAGGGCCCATCCTGACCCGACCGATGTCCGATGTGGGGATGCTCGATGGCCGGGACCGATGTGAGATGGCGGTTGGCGAACTTCAGTTTTATTCTGATGTGGGGATGCTCCATGGCCGGAACTTGTATCTTCAGTAATGTGCTTTAAAAAGGAAAGTCACCCACTAAAGTTTAAAGAGCCCATCTTGACCCGTTTTATATTTTTAGGGAACCCATCTTGACCCAATCAATTTTATTTTTATTTTAAAAATGTCCATCCTGATTTTTTGATTTCATCCTTGACCCCAAAACAGCCCAAACTTCATTTTTTAAAAGTCCAAATCAGCCCATAACTATGCAAATGGGTCAAGTTGTTTGCCAGGTCTACTAATGGGCAACACTTAACGTAGTGTTCCTGCAAAGAAACTAATGCCCCTAATTTCATTTTTTGAACAACAGACCCCTGATTTCATTTGCATTTCGACATTGAAAGATTACATCCAAACAAAGTTGATTTATAATCACCAAAATTTCAAACCGTCTCCCCCAATTGGTGTTTCAAGACAATAACAAAACCCCCAATCTGAAGTTCATGCTTGAGACTTTGAGAAATCAAAAATGAACTTGAAAACCAAACCAAATCTCATAGGTATCATCACAAATCGAAATCGAAATTGAACAGAGAGAAATTGAAACCTCTTCTCGATCTCAGATGGCGATGGGGGAGATGGCGAACTTCAGATTGTTCAGATGGGAAAGAAATTGAAATCCTCTCTCGATCTCAGATGGCGATGGGCAGCGGGCTACAAGAGGGAGCCCATCCTGACCCGACCGATGTCCGATGTGGGGATGCTCGATGGCCGTGGGACCGATGTGAGATGGCGATTGGCGAACTTCAGTTTATTCCAATGTGGGGATGCTCGATGGCCGGAACTTGTATCTTCAGTAATGTGCTTTTAAAAAGGAAAAAGTCACCCATAAAGTTTAAAGCCCATCTTGACCGTTATATATTTTTAGGGAACCCATCTTGACCCCAGTCAATTATTATTTTTATTTTTAAAAGTGTCCATCCTGATTTTTTTTTTTTTTTATCCTTGACCCAAAACAGCCCAAACTTCATTTTTTAAAGTCCAAATCAGCCCATAACTATGCAAATGGGTCAAGTTTGCCAGGTCTACTAATGGGCAACACTCAACGTAGTGACCATCTATCAGTACGTATTATTATACAACACTTTCTAATAATAAACCTACTCACATTATATTAATATACAATCTTTTCTACATAAAATATTGTTACATGTAGATGATACACCTAGATCACTCACATCCTATCTTTCTTTAATCAATAGCATTTACAGTCCGTTCCCTAAACTTATGTGAGTATATTCTTTATATTATTGGTATGCTATAAGTCATTGTGAGTGAAGGATATGAAAAATTTTACTGTTCAATCTGTATTTTAAGAAAACACTATTCAAAACCCTAATATTTTTAATATATTTTAGTGGTTGTGACTAAATGATAGAGAAGAAGTAATGATAAAAGTATAAAAAAATATATTTAGTTAAAAATAAGAAAGAAAATATAGTGTTTTTTGTGTAATTATATGAATAAGGATGAGAAATGGGTTGTGAATGCTTTTCAGGTCCTATCTTTCTTTAATCAATAAGCACACTCCTTTTATTTCATATATTAATTTTTATGGTGCTTTATTTAATTTATTTATTTTTAAAATAAAAAATAGGTTGTTTAAACATACACCTTAAAACTTATGTTATTTATAGCTTAAATATGAAGTATTGCCATAACCTTCAAACTTATTATTATACCTTATTAGATTAGGGGTGTTGACCTGAGGTTGAGTCTAGCTTTCTTTTTTATTTAGATTTTTCAACTTTAAGGCTTTTTTTTATAATTTTTTTATGGAATAACTTTATGAAATAGTAACCACTTTTAAAAATATTTCAATTATATAACTCAAGTTTAAAAAGTGTTCTAATTAGGTCACTCAACTTTCATGTTTTATTTAAATTATAAAATTTAACATGTTTTTTATATTCAATTAAAAAATATTATTTCCTTCTTTTGATATTGATATTGAACGGTGACGAGATTTTAAATATTTTTTTGATTTTTTAATATATTTAACTTTTTTTATTTTTAATATAACTTCATATATAAAAATACCGCCCCCCCACAACTTATCCTCTGTTACTTTTTGACATAAGAAAATTCGATGATGACTTGATTTGATGGTTTAATAGTCAATTTAAGAAAAATATGAATGAGTGATCAAATTTAAAACACTTTAAAATTGATGACTAACATTTTCCCATTTTTTATTTACAATGGATGGAGTATTATTTTTTGATTTATTAATTATTGTCTAATCCCAAGTGACTTTGCGGTAATGTTTCACGTGATTCGAACACGCGAGGGAAGAAATGCTGTTTTAGTAAAATTATATAATAAAGAATTTTGTATTTAATGTCGTATAAATACAAATACTAAAATCTTAAATATATACCTCATTAGTTTTTTATTCTTCAACTCAAAAATAGTAATTTGTTTAGTACATTTGCACTCTAGAAAACGTTTGACATAGAACTCAAATATTGTGTCACTCTAGCTTTTTTTTTCCTTTAGATGTGGGGCTTTTCCCCCGATTCTTTTCTCTTGGTGTAATTAATGTATGGCTTTTACTTTTTAGCTTTAAGTTTCAAATGTGAGTCTCTCTCAACTTTATTAAAACAAACAAGCAAGATGCATGTGGTAGGGTAGTGTGTACTCCCAGTGTTCCCACAAACGACCCACTCATGTTCGTAGGCGTCGTTCGGGTTACGATCTAATATTATTACATACTATGAATTTTGCAACTTCATGAACAGTAACTAAGGGGCTTTCTCGGTATTTCACTTTGCCTCGGTGACTGTGCTTTGTTCTTTAAAGGTGCACGGGTGTGAGGCGGTGGAGGTCTCTTCCAGCTTGCCCCTTGCGGTCGGTCGCCGCTCCCTCACCCTGTGAGGCTGATGTTTCGTCCGTCGCTTCCTCCTTCGTCTCCGCCGTTGCATGCGGACGGCTAATGCTGTGGGGTTCTGGGCAGCTGGTGCGACCGACCATCTTCCACGTTGTTGTCTGCTCCTGGATCTGGTGTGTAGAGCAGTATTGTTTGGTTTTAGTGGTTTGACCACAATGGTTTGAGGGGTTTTCATTTTCACCTATTCCACAAATACAATTCCTTTATTTCTCTACAACTTACTTTGGTGGTCTCAGCTCTCCTATTGATCTGAGTGGATGACGAGTCGATGCCACCGGTGGTCCCAGGGGACGCCTTTGGTGGCTCTGCCACCTCCTCATGAGAGGGGTTTGGGTTGTTGTGGAGGAGAGGTGAGCCCCTGCCGCCTCCGCCGCCGCCGACCGTCGCAGGGGACGTCGTGTGCCAACAGGCCTCCGTTTGGTCTCTGTCGGTAATGATTGAAAGGATTGCATGGCTAGTGTTGCCTTCACGACGAAGTCAGTTTCTCCATCAGTTCGGTATTCAAAGACGACAAAGAGGCATTTTTTGGCCTCAGATCGGAAGGTGTGTAGTTAGTTTCCGGATTGCGACGGCTAAGGTAAACTATAAACCCTAATCGAGTTATGTAATACCTAATTGGGGTTGAAGCTCATACGAGGAAGATGAGCATCAGGGTGGTTCGACTTCCTTGCACCTAAATGATTATCACTGTGGTTGGGTTTTTTTAATTACATAGAATTACTTTCTGGTTTTCCTTCCAGAATGAGAGGAAAAAATTTAAAGATTGCACCAGGAGAAAGTTTTGTACTTTTGATCTTTCAAACCAATGGAAGTTTGCTTTGCCTGGTTTTTTAACTCACCCAGGTTCCATTAACGTCTACAAAGACCTTGGGGCTGATTTCTTTTATTAGTGGACTCCATTTTGTTTGATTTTTATAGTTCTTGGAGTCCAAGTTTGTACTTTTTTTCCTGATGAATATGGGCTTCTGGACTGTTCTTTGCTAACTAATATTGACCTAAAAAGGTACATTTGGTTTCCTTCTGATCTTTGGTTGCTAAATCTCTTTGATATGCACAGTATTTACATGGTCGGAGAAGCAGTGGCAGGTAGGCTGAACCTTCTTCCATCCACATCAATAATACAACATGTCTGGTGTTTATCAGTCGATGATGATGGCAACCCGTCATCTGAGACGTGTACCTCTATTACTTTTACCTGATTGTTCGAAATTGTTGAGGCCTTATTTTCGTATGCTTCTGGTTTATTGGTAATTGCTATGATGACTGTGGCTGAGTGGTTGATTGGCGTGGCATCCTCGGTGACGGCAAGTGTGGTATTCTGCACGTGCAACCCGTATTGCAGCCATGGTAACCGAAAACCAGATCTGAGCCAAAAAAATTTATTTTTTAGAAAACCAAACAATAACTTGAGATCAATAATCATATTCGCTTATGTCTATTGTTTAGAACCAAACTCAGCTTCGCTAAAGAAAGGCTATGATGGTAGAAACGATATGTGTTTATCTGAGCCTTGGTTCAATTTTCTTCGTTTAAAAGACGCGCAACGCGCGTCGGGTATAATGCCTAGTTAACATCAAAACCACACATATATACATCAATCTACCTTATTTATACCGGCTTAGACATCAAGTTAACCCTAAATTAACTCAAAGATATTATATATATAATATAATATATAGATATATATATATATATATATATATAATATATATATATAATATATATATATAAGGATAGAATCATTCAGGACTTCTAACTATATTCAGGACTACAGAACTCATCTATACTTTAGATTGTTGGATCAAACGTTCAAAATAATTATGGCATTTAAGTAATTAAAAATTAAGAGGCATTTAAATAATTATAAAAGGGTATTTTAGGAAGATACAAAATAAACTTCCTTTCTTTTTATCTCCATGAATCACTCTTCTCCATGAATAGTTTTCACTTTTAGAAACCACAACCCTAAAATTTAAATTTGTAAAACTTACGTAATTCTCAGATCTTATAGTTCTCCGTGAGAGCTCTATTATGTTGTTCCATACCTATTCTAATTCTCCTTATTCTATGTTTCAAATCGTGTAAATATCAACATAATCGCCGCCACTATTGAATGGCCCATGTTAAAAGCTTCGGAACAAACGACGTAAAAGAGATTTGATCGACTTCATTATCAACATTATTGTTTTGGTTCAATCAAGTAGATCATCTCGAAGAAATGGCAGCAAATAGCTTCGAAAAACAGTAGTGGAATATCTCGAGGTTTTAATTATTGATTTTGCTTTAGTTATTCAGTAAATCCAATATATGATTCATCCATGTTTGACGCCAAAAATATTTTTGTTTTTAATGTAAACGAAGATTATAACAATCTACTATTTGACTAGCTCATTCAAATAAGTTTTCTTTCGTAATATTTCGTCTGTAGCTTTTGGTATAATTTTTTAAATAGGTAACAATTTTAGTTTCTTAAAAAAATCATGAAAGTTTGTGTTGGAATAATAAATAAATAATATTTGTTTGTTAGACAAGTTCCTGATACCGAATTTATTACAAAAAAATTTAAAGATAAATTATAGTTGGTGAAATGTATTTTTTAACTAGTATTACAAAATACTAAACATGATTCGTAATGTTCCCGTTCTTATATTGATTATATAGTGTCATGTATGTATATTTGATTTTATCTAGTGTTGAACAAATCATAAGATGAAGATGGTGATGTTTGTTGCAATATATATTAGTTGTTGAATAATTGGAGTGAAGCGATGAATGTTCATATCGAAGAAAATGGTATGACATGCACGTAATGTTAATTAAATAAAAGTTGTAATTTGTATGACTTTGTATATAACGAAGCGATGAAATGCTCAATGTATCTATATTTTGAATTCATTTTGATTTACTTCAAATTACATATACGTAAATTTAAAATAATATGCTTTTATACATGATTACCTATATGTAAGTTCTAATTTGTATTGGTTTTATATATGTAACTAGATAGCAGTTCAAGGATTCAATTTACATATATGTAAATGGCGTTCGATATTACATCAAGTTGGTTTTAGTAACTCAGACTTGTATTTTTATATGTTTAAGTATATGTAAATAGTCGGTGCGTTAGAATATTTACATGTAAGTAAATAACGTGCGATTTGAAACGATACCTATGTAAATAGTTATTAGTCCAAAAAAAATTAGATGAATGTGCATATTTACATAAATGTAAATAAATATTATATTTTTATACACATATCAATAGTTATTGTTATTTACATATAAAAATTAAAATTTTATATTTAAGATTGTCATTATAAAAACAGATCATGTTGATGTTTAACATATATGTAAAAATATAAAAGTTTGATAAGAGAGTGGAAAGAGAAGAGAGAAGAGAGAAGAGAGAAGAGAGATAAAAAAAAATTTAATTGAGTTAGAGTAAACATTGTTATGTAATGGGAGAAAATGTAACGACCCGAGCGTTTGGGTCATATGAACTTCGTATTTCATATATTGTAAAACAAGTAAGTATGAGTAAATTGTCTATTTAAAGTTTGAAGTTTTTAGATGAAATTTTATGTTATAAGAGACCGTTTGAATATAATAATAATATATTATATTCGAACTGCTCCGTTTTTTACGAAACTTAGGTTGACTCGTAGAGAAAAATAGCTCGTCACAACGACATATTTTGAAATTTCATAATACGCTATATATAAAAGTTATAAGAGAAAAACAAGTTAAGCAGCTGAATTAATTATACAATATAATAATATTAATAAAATAATAATATAAATCACTCTTCAATTGTAAAATTTGCAATTCAAAGTGAAAACTTGAGGCGCACGAACTCGTCCCACATCGCCTCTAACTTCTTTCACCTCACTCCCTTCAACTCCTTTATAAATAAAAGCCTTAAGGTTGAATTTAAAACATAAGTTTCTTTGGAAACGTTGTAATATAAAGAGAATCCCGAGTTCTCAATACCCCATTGGGTGTTGCTAGTCATTTTAGTACTCGAGTAGGAGTGCGACTAGGAGCGCGAGTAGGGGAGACTCTACATCAAATTGCCGTAGATAGTTTTCAGGTACGCCCTTGTTTAAGGTTATGTTTAATTATTATTATAGTCGTGTTATATTATTATTATTATTATCATTGTAGGTATTAGTATTAATATAGTTATTATATATATTATATCATCTTTATAGTTATTATATTATTATAGTTGTTATTTTTATTATTATAGTTAGTATTATATAATTTGTTATTTTTAGGTTTGTAGTTGTTATTATTATTATTATTAGACTTTAAGGTTGTCATTAGGGAAGGTATGGGTAACCTCGAAGGTTGGCTCGAGTATGATGGAAACGCCCGAGAGTTATGCAACTAGTAAGGGTTGTACCAAAGGGTTGACATAGGACAAAAGAAAGTGCCCAAATAAAACAACAAATAGGAAAAGATAACGAATCATCCCTAAAATTATTACTAGCTAGAATATAGCTTAAATAATGTTATTTTGCCTATAGGATAATACCTGATAGCAGCGAACCCGAGCAGACGATATCACAGACTGGATTGATGAGGTGAGTTCCTGAACTGTTTTCTAAAACGGGATGTGATGTTCTGATAACTGGTAATAATTGTAGAATTGACTATCAATAGCATCTGTGATATGTGGCAATGCTTGATAGGATGCTTGAGGGCTGCTGTATGATTCTGTTTTAGCGAGTGGATTTGTTATACATAGCCTGGTTATGTGAATTTATACTGTGCTTACTCGGTTCCTATCTGTTTGCCATGGTTGTATATGCTTGATGCAATAGTCAATAATAATATGTTTTGAATTTGAAGAAGCCATGTTTATGAACTCACAAGCTTTATGCTGAGTCCCAAATGTTTTTTTTTATGGACACACATCCTAGGTGCCAAAGTGATTGCAGGGATTGAAGATTACGAGCTAGTTTATAAGAAAATAAAGTTCTAGAATGTTGTTGAGATTTGGATCTCTAGTATAGTTAAACTGATGTAATGGTATTATCTATTATAACAAATGTATTGTACACTTTGATGTATAATTAAAGTTAGAACTTCCGCTGTGTATTCTCTGATTACTATGTGTTTGTATATCCGATGCGTAACGCTCCCGGGTATGCCCGGGAGGCGGCGTTACAAGTTGGTATCAGAGCCATAGTTTAAGTGAACTAGATACAAAGATAGTATCTAAACTTAACTAAGAAAGATGCTTTAAGATAATTTGAATAATTGCATAGGTATTGGGTAATGGGTTTTGGTGAATCATGGAGGATAATGGCTAGAACATTATAATTGCAATAGATCAGCAATGACACCCTGGCCATTTTTTTTTTCGTGTTATTAATACTATATGTTGGATCATAATCCATCGTGTGAATACTAAATCCCTGCCTTATGTAGGCTTTGACTATGCCAAGAGGAGGAAATACTCATGGTAGAGGTCGTGGTAGGCTTCCTGGTAGTAGAAGCAAATCATGTCATCTACGAACGATGATCATGAAAATTTTTCATCATGCTAACATGAGTCACAACAATTTGTGGACCACAATTCCAAGCAGCTGTAGCTGGCATAATTAGAGATGCTGCCAATTATTATAGCCGAGGTTATGAACGCTCTGGAGGGTAGTGAGCACTGGTGGTAATGGGTAGGATGATCATATAAATAACACCAATGGTAATGGTGATGCTGCTATGGAAAATGAACCTAAGCAGGGTTGTTCCTACAAAGCTTCAAGGGATGGAACCTCCAATATTTTATGGCAAAAGAGATGCCATGGCAACTTTTCAGTGGATCCATGAGATGGAGGCTGTTATTGAAAATTAGTGGATGCACAGCCATACAAGCTGTCATGTATGCCACTCACTCATTCAGGTCTGAGGCATTGTTTTGGTGGGACAATGTTAAGCAGGCTAAAGGACCTGGAGTTGTTGTTGCTACTTAACCTGGAATGAACTGAAGGAGCTGGTGATGGAAAAATTTTATCCTGAAGTTGAAAGGGATAAAATTGAAAAAGAATTCTTACAACTACAGGCCGGAGCCATGACACATCGTCAGTACACGACTAAGTTTGATGAGATGGTTCGACTGCTTCCTGAACATATAACACTGAAGCAAAGCGCATAAAAAGATACGTGCAGGGGGTTACCCCCTCATATTCGACAGTTAGTTAAAATGTCTGCCCCTAAAACCTATGAGTCTATAATTGCATTAAGTGCCATTGCATATTGAAGAAGAAGGCCATAATGACTGATAACAACAAAAGAAAGAGAAATGAGGATGGAAACCAGATGCCAAGAAAGGACAGAAAGATCACACGAATGAAGGGAACCGTGTCAATAAAACCGTGGAGGAACGATAAAAATGAGTCTTGGAGAAAGTATCAAGATTCAGATGTCTTAAATGTCCAACAGGTGATCATTCACGAAAGAACTGCCCGAAAATTAGATGCTTTAACTGTTGGGAGTATGGACATTTCCGAAGTGGATTGCAAGAACCCTCCACAAGCACAACCTATGGAGAGTCAGAACAAGTCCAAGGGTCGAGTGTATATGTTAAAAGAAGCTGGAGATGAAACCATAGCTGGTATGTTTTCATTTAAAACATATATGCTAGAGTTTTATTTGACACTGGTGCAAATAGAAGTTTCATTTCAACTGCGTTAGTACCTTATTGAAGTAGTACCACAAACTCTAGAAGTGCATATATTGTAGAAACTGCCAGTGGTGAGCGAGATAAGATAAGTCAAATCTTTAGGGATTGTGTTATCACCTTAGTTAACACTGAATTCTCTGTAAACTTAATGCCGACCATTTTAAGTGAATATGATGTTATTCTTGGGATGGACTGGTTGAATAAGAATTGTGTCTCGCTCGACTGTGAACATACAGACGATGACTGTAGTAAGCCAGATGGGGAAAAGCTACAAATTCATGGTAGTGGTGGAAACCCTAATACCAGTATCATCTCAGCAATGAAGGCAGTGAAATGTATTCAGAAAGGATGCATAGCCTTTCTCTTATGCATGGTAAATGCTAAAAAGAAAATGCAGATGAATAAAATACCAGTAGTGTACGAATTCCCAGACGTTTCGGAAGATTTACCAGGACTTCCACCTGATCGTCAGATAGAATTTCGTATTGATTAGTACCTGGGTGCTAAACCAATCGCGAAGGCTCCTTATCGTCTAGCCCCTTCAGATATGAAAGAACTTATGAGCAAATTGACGAACTCTTAGAAAGAAGGTTTATTAGACGAGTTCCTCACCTTGGGGAGCGCCAGTATTGTTCGTCAAAAAGAAAGATGGTTCAATGCGTATGCGCATTTATTATCGAGAATAAACAAGTTAAAGTTAAGAACAAGTATCCTTTACCAAGAATAGATGATTTATTTGATCAACTTTAAGGAGCCAACTACTTTTCGAAATGGATCTTCGCTCAGGTTCTCATCAGTTGAAAGTGCGCGAGGAAGACATTCCTAAAACCGCATTTAGGACACTTTATGGGCATTATGAATTTTGGTTATGTCTTTTGGACTAACCAATGCTCCTGCAGCTTCATGGATCTGATGAATAGATTTGCAAGCCATACTTGGATAAGTTGTCATTGTCTTTATAGACGACATACTTATTTATTCTAAGGACAAGATGATCATGCTAGACATCTGAAAATGGTTCTAGAAACCCTTCGACAAGAAAAGCTTTATGAAAAATTCTCTAAATGTGACTTCTGGAAAAGAGAAGTTCAATTCCTTGGTCACGTAATAAATGAGAAGGGAATACAAGTAGATTCAGCTAAGATAGAAAGCTTGTGAAAATAGGAATCACTGAAGAATCCCAGTAAGATTAGGAGCTTTTTGGGATTAGCAGGATACTATAGAAGGTTTATTCAAGACTTCTCCAAGATTGCTACCCCTTTAACATCTTTGACTCGAAAGAATGCAAAGTTTGACTGGGGACCAAAGCAAGAAGAAGCTTTCAACCTTCTAAAACAAAAGCTTAGTAGTGCTCCTATATT
>CM044012.1:61846240-62106240 GCA_024085815.1 Flaveria linearis
TGCCTTAGAACTGGCAGCTAACAGCTTCTCAGTAGGAAACCGACCTTCTTTTTGGCCTTCTCAATTTTTCTCTCCTCCTGAAGCTCTTCCGCAGTCAACTTTCTTTTGCCTTTGTCTTTGATTGTGCTTGACTGTGGTGGTTCTTGGATGGAGGGCTGTGATGAGAGAGAAGTTCAGCTGGTGCTGGGTTGGAGGTATTTCAGAAATGTCCTCCCTGCTCACCTCAGATGCAATTTCAGCAATGACATCTGTGATGGTCAGTTCCTCGGACATCTGAAATAGGCCTTCCGCAGCTTCTATTTCGGCCTCGGAAGATTTGTCTTGTTCTTCCGAGGCTTCCATGTAAGCTTCGGAAGCCTCAGCTAGAGCTTCGGAAGATGAGACTGCTGCAGATTCTGTCCCATCTGTTTCAGTTGCTGGGCCATCAGTCCCCATTTCCCCTTCGAAGCTAATCTCAGGTTCCATGAAGACCTTAGGTTGACCAACTTCCTCCACAGTGGTAGAAGGTGCAGTCAGTCTTTGAAGCTCCTCAGCCCCAAAGTATGCAAGTGTGGTGTCGGGGCTGGGCTGTTCTAGGGATGATCTCAATACAAACTGTTTGAACAGTCTGTAGAGATCTTGAAGCATCCTTGAGTCAATCTCAGAAAGGATTGAGATGACTCAGGTAGGTTAATGATTTGTTGGGTGGAAATGAGTTGGGTCTGTGGTTCCTTCGGTGTTTGTCTCTGAACTTTCTCCCCCTTTTTGGTAGCATCATCTTGAGAGCTAGATGAGCTAGAGGAAGAAGTCAGTGAGACCTGGATAGGTACATGCCTAACAGACCTCTCGTCTGTTTCTCAGCTAGTTTAGCCTTGAGAGAGTTAATCTCAAGTTGCTGATGGTGGGTCCTTGATTCTAAGATCTTCACCTGTGATTCCAGGTTGGAGACCTTAGAAAGCAAGTACTGAAGTGTTAGTTGCATACTTCCCTCATCTTCATAGGAAGAATCACGGGGAGATGAGATAACATACCTAGTATGCTCACTCTCACCACCAGATGTGGTTCTTGGCACCCTGGTTTCCCTGCTCAGAGTCATCTCTTTCAGAGATTTCAATGGGCAAAGTTGCCGTAGACTCAGTCCTAATTATGTTACCACTGTCCTGAGAGCTCAATGAGAGACTCTGAGTAGTGGCAGCTGAGCTACATGAGTCCCCTCCACATCAGTGGGACTCACCTCAGTAGCAGGCTTCTGAGGGGCTAGAGACAAGGGATCCCTCTTGGCTCTGTTGATCTCTCAGTGGGTGTTTTAGATCAACTTCATGGCCATGGAGAGATGTAATCTCTTCATCAGTTCGGAGTAAAAGGTCAGTGAAAGAGAGGGTGGTTAGTCCTACTGACCCGGGACCTTGATCAATGTCTACAGGCATTGAGCCTATGGTGGGGCTGTCCCTAGAAGGCTGCACAGGGGAGTGTGAGACTCACCCTGTGGGCTTAGGCTTGGGTTCGGGCTCAGGGGTTTGAGACTGAGGAGGCTCAAAACCCACATTGAGGTCAAATGTGAAGGATGGTGTGACCTCGGACTGAGTGGGAGCCCATGATTCCACTCTAGTCCTTTCGGTGTGAACAGGAGGAGCTTGTTCAATCAGAGTAGATTGAACAAGGGTTCGTTTGGGGCGTCTCTGATATGTGGCTTTGATGGGTAAAGAAGGTTTTGGTATTGTGGTGGATGTTGCTGGTGTGGGTTCATCACCTGTGGGGAGAACAGGGATGTCACCAGGAGCTATGCGCTCAGTCATCTCTGGAGGTAATGGAGTGTACCGTCCAGTGAAGTTGGTGGACATCTTCTTCAGTATCTTGAAGATGGTAGGCCTCATGTGTGGAACAGGAAGAGCAGCTGCGCAGACAAGCTTGCTTGGTTCCATCTCACAGTTGATTATGTGTTGAAGAAATCGGGGATACATGAAGAATGTATCCTGCTGAGATTGGCGATTAGGTTGTTCAACACGAAATCGTGAGTAGTTGAATCTGAGGCCTCTCACCAACCCATGAACTAGGCATCCTAGTTCATATGGGATTTGATCCCAACCCCCTGATTTATTGGAGAGGCAGTGCAAAACAATGTGCAGCAGGAACTTCCAATGGTAAGAGAAGTTGAACTTGTATACTGTGGACCTGCTGACATCGCCTCCATATCCCATGAGGATATAGGTGCCTTCCAAGTCTTCCTTGGGGAACTCAGTAGGAGCCCCATCATCGTGAAGCTCGAGATGCTCCTGATGATCTGTTCATTGATGACCAACTCTTGGCCACAAACTCTGGTTCTCAGGACTCGAACCCCGTTCAGCACTGTAGTTTCTCCGTTGCTCCAAAATTCTGACATATGGTTGGAGTATACGGTTGGGTTAACTGTGAGTGCAGTGAGGTAGGTGGATTCGGTGAGAAAGGTGATGATTTGGGTGAAGTCGGCATCCCTTGACGAGTCAAGTAATGCGACTTGATTGTGCTGAGGGTTTAGCGCCATTGGAGAAAAGGTAAGCTTGAAATTTTGAGTGAATTGAGGGTTTACAGTGAAGGGAACAGTTAGGGCTGTAAAGTGGTAAAAGAAGATGAAATTGATAAGTCAAGATTATTTAAAAAGGGGTGAATAGTGGTATGGTGGTGGTAATAGGGTAACTGTTTTGGGGTTACTGTGGGTGGTATGGTGGTTTACGGCAGAGAAATGATGATGGCGGCAAGGATAATTTTAAATAATCTGACATTATCAACAAAATCTTTACTTTTTACAGAGTGGGGCCCAAAAGATATCCGTTACATATAAAAACCTTTACTTCCGAGGGTAAAACATTCCGAAGGTACTTTCTTCGAGAGCAATTTCTCTTCCGAAGCATGATATTGCTTCCGAAGGTAAAGTTGTCCTTTGAAGGCACTTTATCTTCCGAAGCAAGGCATTGCTTCCGAAGGTAAAACTGTCTTTCCGAATGGAGAGTTGTATAAGTTTCGGAAGTAGATCTGATATAAAATCAATCGCTTCTTCCGAGACCAAAAACTCTTCCGAGAAGAAAATTTCCATTGAGGAATTTAGCTTCGGAAGATATTCAAGAATATCTTCCGAGAGTTAGTTCCTCTTCGGAAGGAATTTACACTTGGAATAATTTAAAGATCTTTTGTAACAGGGCTTAAATTGTATTGACACAAGACATTACTCATTTAAAAAGGTTTTCAAAAGAGGTAGTTATTCAATGTTTATCATCCCAATTGCTGATATGAGATACTTAAATCTTTGTTCATCAAATGCCTTTGTGAACAAATCAGCATATTGTTCATTTGAGTCAACTTTGATTAACTTTATCAGCTGTTTCTCATGAATATCTCTAATGAAATGATACCTGATATCAATGTGTTTTGTCTTGGAGTGCTTCACCGGATTCTCAGTAATGGAGATAGCACTGTTGTTGTCAATATGGATAGGAGTAGTCATGAAGTTGAATCCATAGTCTAACATCTGATTTTGAATCCATAGCAGTTGAGCACAGCAGCTAGCAGCAGCAATGTATTCAGCTTCAGCAGTTGATGTAGAGACACAGGATGTTTCTTGCATTGCCATGAGATAATCCTTCCACCAAGAAATTGACATCCTCCTGATGTTGATTTCTTGTCAATGTTGCAGCCACCATAGTCACTGTCAGAGTATCCATAGAGATTGAAATCACTATTTCTTGGATACCAGAGACCTAGTTTAGGTGCTCCTTTGAGGTATCTGAGGATTCTCTTTGCAGCAGCTAGGTGAGACACCTTGGAGCAGCCTGATATCTTGCACAAATGCATGTGGCAAACATGATATCTGGTCTACTTGCAGTGAGATACATCAGAGAACCAATAATTGCTCTATACTGATGTTGATCAGTATCCTCCCCTCAAGGTCAGGGCAAAGATTATGGTTTCTGGGTATGGGTGTCTTGGCTGGTTTACAGTCCTTCATTTCAAATTTTTCTAAGATGTCTGAGACATACTTAGATTGACTTATGAAGAACCCTTCCTTCATCTGTTTCACCTGGATTCTAGGAAAAAGTCCATTTTTCCCATGGAACTCATCTCAAACTTCTGCTTCATAATGCTTTCAAAGTCTTTCACATTTGGTCGTTTGAAGAACCAAATATGATGTCATCAACATAGACTTGTACAAGCAAAATGTCTTCTCCACTCTTTCTGATGAAAAGAGTCTTGTCAATGGTACCTCTAGTGTCCATTCTTCAGGAGAAACTGAGACAAGGTCTCATACCACAGCCTAGGTGCTTGGTGCAGCCCATATAGAGCTTTATCCAGCTTGCACACATAGTTGGGGTGCTGTGGGTCTTCAAATCCTGGAGGTTGACACACATAGATTTCCCTATCTATATCCCCATATAGAAAAGCACACTTGACATCAAGTTGGTAGACTGTGAAGTTCTTGGATGCAGCATAAGCAAGGAAGATCCTAACTGCCTCAAGTCTTGCAACAGGTGCAAAGACATCAGTATAATCAATTCCTTCCTCTGGGTGTACCCTTGAACTACTAGTCTTGCCTTGTTCTTGATAATCAAGCCTCTATCATCTTTCTTGTTCCTGAATACCCATTAGTGCCTATGGGTACTTGACCAGATGGTAGTGGGCATAGATTCCAGACCTTTTGTCTTTTGAATTGAAGCAGCTCCTCCTGCATCGATTCAACCCAACTATATCCTTTAAGGCATCTTCTACCTTCTTTGGTTCCATCTGAGACAGGAAGCATGAGTACAAGCAGACATTCCCATGATGAGTTTGTCCTCTTGTTCTCACACCTCAGAGACATTCCCTATGATGTTCTCAGTTGGATGAGTGTTGTGAATCCTAAGACGAGGAATCACTTCCAATTGCAGAGATAAGTCTAGGTTAGACATATTCTGATCAGGAATGGATCACTCTGTCCAACTGCTGTTTCAGAGTCATTCAATGAGGACTGATTGAATGATTGAGAAACATCATCAATGGTTGGTTGTGAAGTAGTATTAACAGTTGCCTGTTCCTTCAGAATACCACTTCCCTCAACCTGGTGTTGTAGTGGATCAACTGAGGAACTTTGAGGTTGATCAAGTGATTCACTTGTTGAAGCTTCACTATTTCTGGAGATAGTTACACTGTCAGATCTGTGAATAGTTGAAGCTTGTTGCCCTTCAGCTCTTGGAGAATTGGAATAGGTCTGGGAAGTCATATAGTTGACCTGCATCAGCATCAGCATCAACTTGAGCACCTGTTCCAGCTGAAACATTCTCACAAGATGGTTTAGAATAGTTTGGAAACAATTCTAAATCAAAGATATACTCAGGTCCATTCCCCCTAACACAAGGAGTGTGCTCATTAACAACTATGTTGGATGACTCCTCAAATTGTTGATTCTTAATATTGTATACTCTATAAGCTTTGGAGCTAGAAGAGTATCCAATAAAGATAGCATCATCCGACTTCTCAGCAAACTTTGCCAAGTTGTCTTTGTGTTAAGTATGGTACACCTGCAGCCAAAGGACCTTAGAAAGCCAATGAACGGTGGCCTCTTGTTCCATAACTCATAAGGGGTTTTTCCATGGGGCTTAACTACAAGAACCCTGTTCTGCACATAGCATGCAGTGCTGACTGCCTCTGCCCAGAATGTTAGAGGCAGCTTTGAATCAGCTAACATGGTCCGAGCAGCCTCAATAAGTGTCCTGTTCCTCCTCTCAGCAACACCGTTTTGTTGAGGAGTTCTGGGAGCACTATATTGTCTGGCAATCCCTTTTGAGTCACAGAATGAGTCAAGAACGAAGTTCTAAAACTCAGTCCCTTGATCACTTCTAATAATCTTAACCTTGTGATCAATTTGATTTTCTATTTTAAGAATAAAAGATTTTAAAGTTTCAGCAGTTTCATCTTTACTTCTTAAAAAGAATACCCATGTAAATCTTGTAAAATCATCAACGATCACAAGGCAGTATGATTTCCTTCCAATGCTCATTATACTTGTGGGACCAAAGAGATCCATGTGCAATAAGTGTAATGGAGTAGTGATAGAGTTAACACATTTGGATTTATGAGATGATCTGTGTTGTTTCCCTTTCAGGCATGCAACACAGTTATCTTTGCAGAAAAATTCCTTTTTAGGCAAACCATGTACCAAGTTATTTTAGACAATTTATTCATGTTTTAAAATTCACATGACACATGCGTTTATGCCATAGTGTTGACTCATCACTATCAGCTTTGGAAAGAAAGCATGATACTTCACCCATAGGAGAAGCATTGTTCATATCAAGCTTGTACATATCCCCTTTCCTGGGAGATCTGAGAAGCACCAATTCCGGAGGAATTGTCATCCCTGGTTTGAGGATAATGCACTCATGTTCTGTGAAGAGCATCTGATGCTTCTGATCACAGAATTGAGAAACACTTAACAGATTGTGTTCAAGCTGTTTGACAAAGTGAACTTTGTCAATGTTTATTCTGCCATTGGATATACTTCCTCTGCCAGAAATATATCCCGGCCTCACCTCCAAATTGGACAGGCCCTCCATCAAAGTTCTGGAATTGTTGAAGGAGAGATCTGTTCCCTGTCATGTGCCTGGAGCATCCACTATCTACAATCCAGATATTGTTGTTCTTGTCAAATGGATGTCCCTGCACATAAGATGAGATAGTTAGTTTGTTTGGAAGCCCAAGCCTTGCAGGTCTCGGGCTCTTCCAAAGATAGTGACATAATTGAACCAAAAGATATGCAATGGGGTTCAATAGAGGTCATTGTTGAAGAAGAGGTTTGGGCTGCAGCATCTTCCTTGATCTTCCAATCCATCCTTTGGTTGATCTTTGAGGATGAGCTTGTTGAAGCTTTTGCAGCATGGTCTTCTCCGAAGCTTCTCTCTTTTCGGAAGAAGCCTTCACCACCTTTTCTTCCGAAGTAAGTCTTCTTCTGAGATGGTTTCAAGGGAGCCTTCTTGTTCTTCCGAACCTTAGAAGGTTTGGCTTCCGAAGCCATTTTACCTTCGGAAGAAGCAGTTTCTTCCGAAAGCAACTTGGCTTCCGAGACCAACTTTCCCTTTTTCATCATTTGGACCTTTTGAAGTGGTCCAACTGAGAAACCTTCTCTGACTACTTCTTTTCTGACATTATTTGCATAATGTGTGCTTGCTGGATTGTAGTAACAATCTTTAGCCATGTGGTTGTGCAGACCACACATTATGCATGCAATGTTAGTCTTCTGGGAACTTGCAGGTTGCTGTTTCTTGGGTTTCTTCTCTTCATCAGCAACTTTCCCTTTCAACTTCTGATCCTTCAGTAGGACAGGAGTGCTGGTACTACACTCCTTTCCTGAATCAGGAGTACCTACCACTTGAAACCCGGCAGAAATGAAGACACCCTTTTGCTTAGGGTCAAACTTAAGCTTGGACTCTGCAACCTTCTTAGCAGTCCTTCTAGCAGCTTTAGCTCTGCTTCTTCTTGCCTTGGTGGTTAGGATTTGGTCATCACAGGTGGAGATGGGTGTATCCTCCTGTTTCCCCTGTGGAGGCCACTATTTTTGCTTCATCCTCTAGTTCCAATGGAGAAGGGTCAGCAGTTGGAACCTCTTGCTCTTCAGTACCACATCTAGGTAGTCTTATAGACTCATAAGAGTGTGGTGGAGCTATTTCACTGGTTCCAACCCTTCTTTGTTTGATAAAACATTTGGAATGAGAGGTTGATGCAAGAATAGTTTGGAAGCTTTGCTCAGCAATAGCTTGCTTCCTGGCCTGAGCCTCAGCTGTGACTAGCTGGGCTTCAACCTCAGAAAGTTTGGAGATCAGATCTTTGATTTGAGTCTTGTAGTTAGTCTTTTCATGTTTCAAAAGAGACACAGTTTTCTCTAACTCATCAATTTTCCTTTGATAGTCAGATTCAGCTCTTTTAAAGTCAGATTTTAGCACATTTAAAGACTCAACCTCAGATCTGATCTCGAAATGTAATCCTTATACAATTTAACTTTAGCAATACAGGCAGCAGTACAAAGATGTTCATATACCTGATCATCATCTGTTCCGGCCATGAGTGCTTGAGCGGGAGTCACATCCTGTACCATGAAGCTCCAGTCAACTTCTGAGCAACAGCAGCTGTTTCAGTTGACTTTTCTTCATGTTTGGGAGCAGTGGGATGTGTGGAGGCCTGTGGGGTTCCGGGTTGTTCTTGGGAGCCTTGCATTCCCTAGCAAAGTGACCAAGTTGGTTGCAGTTGTAGCACCTTGCTTTGCTCTTATCAAACCCAAACTTGCTGTTGACTGGGTTTGAGGGAATTGCCTTCCAGTTCTCTTGAAGAACTTCTTCGCTCTGTAAGTTAAAAGAGCCATCTGCTGGACAATGTCCATGTACTCCACGTCATCTGGATTAAAGCACTCAAGATCATCAAAGCAGTATTGAAAATCACCAGAGTGTCCACTTCCAGAGACAAAGGCACAACTATCCTGAAAGGAGTTGTGTTGAACCTTTTGAGACTTTGGAGTCTCAGGTAGAGTGATGAAGGGTCCAGTGTGTGAGTTGTCAGGGTAGCATAGCAACTGATGTTGTGGTTCCATGCTTTCCCTTTCAACCACATGAAGGGCTGAACTCTGTTGGTTATTAGAGTGGTCAGAGGAGTTCTGCATGTTCATCTCCATCTGAAATGCACTTAGGATACCATACAACTCTGTGAGAGACAGAGTCTTAAGGTCCGAAGTTCTCTTGATGACA
This sequence comes from Flaveria linearis, assembly GCA_024085815.1. NCBI lineage: Eukaryota > Viridiplantae > Streptophyta > Magnoliopsida > Asterales > Asteraceae > Flaveria > Flaveria linearis. The sequence continues at coordinate 61,854,958 of CM044012.1, forward strand.
ACACAGTAGTGAGTCCATAGTTTAGGAAGAGAGGACATGAACTTCCTAACTATGTCCCTGTTCTCAAGAGCTACTCCAATATCCGTCAGAGTATCTACTAGCTCAACATACCTGAAGTATTGTTGAGTCAAGGTCTCACCAGCCTTGAAAGTAAAGTTCTCAAACTGCTGCTTCAAGAGATCTTTCTTGTTCTCTTGAGTTTCCTTGGATCCCTCATACATCAGCTTCAAAGCTTCCCATAAATCTTTAGCAGTCTTGCACTTCTTGAAGCGTCTGTAGACGGAGTTGGGGAGAGCAGTTTGGAGACAAGTCATAGCCCTTTGATCTAGCTCTATTCTCTTCCTATCTTCCTCTGAGTAATCATCAACATCTTTTGGAATGATGCGATTACCAGTGGCAGATGTAGTGCTTGGTATGAAAGGACCATTGACAATGGAGTCCCACATTCTTGAGTCTTGACACTTGATGAAGCCTTCCATCCGCATACACCATGTGTCAAAGTCTTCAGGGGTGATCATAGGGGACTTGGTCAAGGTACCAGTTTCCATATCAGCCTTGGAGAGAGCAGCCATTTGAGTGAGTGGATTGTGGTGAGGAGGGAAAAACAGGTTGATTAGGATGGTAAGATCTCACAATCAAGAGCCTGGAGCTCTGATACCAATTGCAGGATCGGATTTCTGGAGGTTTTTCTCTCAACTCACTGTGAATCAACACTCGGCAATCAGTCTATGAAGAGTTGATCACAATATAACAAGTAACACGCAGTAAGAAAATTAACACAGCAAGTAATTTTCAAGGTACTTTTATATATTGCTTCTCAACTCAAAGGATTACAAGACTCTTGGACTCAAATCACTTGCATAAAGAGTTACAGGGAGAAGATATATATAATACTACCTACAGCCGGATATACTTTGATACCAGCTGGACACCTCTAACCTTACATCTATACTACAAGACTCTAGGTGAGGTCTTTCAGACATTTTGTCTGAAAGTTGGTAGTCAGGACATGTCCCTGACTTACCTTTTGTCACAACTAAAGTTGGTAACATGTACTATCATAAAAAGGTGAACAGTAGAATAAAGTATGGTCAACAACATGGCTCTTTAGGAAGATGCCATGCTGTATCAGAGGTCTGCAGCGGACTGTCAGGGACCATACTTTTATCTGCTGGACATAGCGATATCTTCCGAAGGATAAAGTGCTTCGGAAGAATAACTTCTTCCGAAGGCACTTATACTTCGGAAGACTGCTTCTTCCGAGGCTTGGAGTCTTCTTTGTCTTCGGAAGCAGACTTTGTCTTCGGAAGCTCTTTCAGACTTTGTCTTCGGAAGCTCTTTCAGACTTTGTCTTCGGAAGCTCTTTCATTAGACTTTGTCTTCGGAAGATGTCTTCAGCTGTTGTTCCTTAGACTTTCGGAAGATCTCTTGCTCAGCTTCGGAAGCCTTTGAATGTAGTACAAAAGATGACTATGAAGTGAATTTGGTTGCACCAGCCTTATCATGATCCAACACAGTCCTTCCACGAGCTACGATCTTCTCTCCTCATCAGCAAATAATCTATCTGTGTGTGTCTCCCGCCGCTGCTAAACGTAATTAGATGCGATTCTCTTTTCTTGAAAAACGAATTTATGATGCTTAGTTCATGCGCTGATACAAAGTCAAGAAGCTCCCTACCGACGTCATTCCTCAGACCATACCCAAAGCCTCCATGCACCAACGGGAAATGATCGTTGTCCTTACCGATATGCCATTAAAATCTCCTCCTATGAATATTTTTTCTTCTCGGGGTATGTCTCCCATAACGTGATCTAAACTCTCCCTGAACTTCTTTCTTTCCGTATCCCCTAATCCAACTTGCGGTGCATACGCACTAACTACAGCCACTACTTCGTCTCCTATTACTATCCTTAACAACATAAGTTTATCATCGATTCTTCTAACCTCCACTACATTATCCTGAAGTTCTTTAGCAACTAAAAAACCTACTCCATTTTTGTTCCATCTGACCCTGAATACCATAGTTTATACCCATTACACTCCTTTACCCTCCCACCCCGCCATTTAGTCTCCTGGAGGCACGCTATCTGAACCTTACGGCTCCTTAACACATCTATTATCTCTAATAACTTACTAGTAAGTGTTCCTACATTCCACGATGCCACTCGTAATTGATAACCCTTATTCCCTGTAGTTGAATCTCTCGTCACCGTACATGATCGGGACTACATAATGTCTCCTGTTATCTATTATACCTCACTCACCCAGCGTGACAAGAAACACCTTAAAAAAGAGGATGCCACACTAATAAAGCATAAACAAAAGCATTCACACACGCAATGGTCAACAAAACACAGACGAACACAATTACAACCAGCAACAGAAATATATCAAATCATAAGATAATGTGACTGGCACAATCAAATCCCTATTTAAAAGCAGAGTGCTGGTACCCCTAACCCAGGCAATCAGTCCAATCAGTCCAAACGAAAAAATATAAATAGAGCAGACTAGAAGCAGAGATAAAACCCGAGACGAAACGATCTCACCCAAATTACACGAACAAGTAGCTATTTAAAATCAGAATGCTGGTACCTCTAACCCAGCCAAACAATCTAAACTAACAGATATAAACTAAAGGTATAGTTAAAGATATAATGAAGGACACTAATTAACTAAATGATCACAAAAACAATACATAGTTGTCGTTGACTATCGGTGACCATATTAAGCTACTCCTGGCTGTACACACAAACTTAAAATGCATGTGACACTACTTACGTCTCTACAAAACATAATATTTATATTTGATGATAAAACAATCTATTTATCATCTCAAGAATTTAATTCTTACTCACATTCATAATTTTCATTTCTTGATCTGTTAGAGAAAATAACATATGTGTGTCATATTTAGAGAAAATAACGTGTGTCCACGACTTCTAGGTATGATGTCGCTTATATTATTTCAGGAATCATACTAAAAATATATTCATGATGACAAACCAATAGACGCTACAAGGAATAAGCTCATTAGCGACGACATATGTCGCCGCTATTGATACCCATTTTCGCCGCTATTAGTATTAGCGGCGACATGTCGCCGCTAATGAGTCGCCACTAATGATTCGTCGCTAATGTAGAAAATATCGCCGCTAAAGAGTCGCCGCTAAAGGCCATGTCGCCGCTAAAGGCGTCGCCGCTATTGAGAGCTTTTCTTGTAGTGAGAGCAAAGCAACAATAAATAAACAATAAACACTAGTGTGATAACCACAACCTACAATTACTAACCGTTAAAACCCATATGAATCATATATAATCTTCTTGTATTTATTATACAATATGCATGTTATCCATATGTTATGAGATTAGCATGGTGACGGGCATAAAACGTGAAAAAATAACTCAAACTGTTAACATTAACCCGCATGTTGATAACAACATAAAGCCATAAAAATATCATTGAAAGGTCACCGCAAACCTTCACGTTGAAGAGGAAGTTGATAAGGGCCTAAGACCATATAGAAGAATAACGTCAAAACGCCGCCGCGAACCCAAACTCAATTTAAATGAAACATAGATAAACTTAAGCATGTCCTAACATTATATTTATAACTTCTACAATATATTCAAATTTAAAAATATCATAAAAGAAAAGAAATTTAATGAGTGGTAAAAATAGATAAGTCTATGGTATAAAATATATACACTTATAGATAAACTTGAGTGAGCAAAAATAAGTATGCAAACTTTACGAGTTGTAAAAGGATCACGTGGAATAACATGTTACAAGGGAGATGGGAAGAAAGATAAACAAAAAAAAATAAGAAGCATGCATGGTATGTTGTAACTTGAGACTACTCTCTAATATATGCCTTTTGTTAGTATAGTAACGAGGCTTAGAGTGATATTACACCAAAGAGATTGCATCATTATAAATTTACTCACTGTCATTAATTACTTTTTAGTTGTTGATTTAAATGTCATTGAGGTTAATTTAGTATAATTGAATTTACTTAAAACCAAATGACAAATTAGAATATACATAAATATTTATGATCAAGACTATTCTGATTTCAATGACAACAAATAGGGGTTTCAAGTGGCAACTCCTAATGGTGGGTTCGAGCAGTGCCCTGATGGAGTTCAAGGGACAATTCTCAATGCACTCGATCCCCTAGTCAGTAGTAACTAGTTACTACCAATGATGTTTCTACTAGCCATGTAACTGTCAAAAGTTGATAGTTATAATTGTTATTATCGTAACTGACATGTCTTTCATGAAAATTTCTCATGGTTTATTACAATATTTCAACTCTTATGTAAAATACTAATGTGGTTTGATTTTGTGTTACGTTTTACAAATGTATATTCATAGAAAAAAAATCTCGTTCTTGATTTGACTCTTTTGGTCTTGTCCGTAAATGTATATTTCGTATACATGCAAAATACATATTAAGGTCTAAGGAGACTTATACACTCAGATTTTAAGAAGTATATCCAACCATTACAAAATTAAAAAAAAATAGCATTTGTTAAGTACTAACATCTGTTAAAAACTATGCACACTAGCTAACCTTTCCCCATCAAAAATAAAATAAAAAGTTAATGTTAATTTTCATCCTTTTGTTTTTATAATAAATATCATCTTAATCCAGTGGTTTGAATCCAATGATTTAAATTTTGTCATTTGAATTCAAAGATTTCATAAAAATTATTATTTGAACCGTTTATTTAAATAACATCGTTAACATTTTCCTTGTATACATTCCTCATTTTAAGAGTATTTTAATAATTAAAATCATTATAAAATAAGAAAACCAGTATTATGTGAGTGGTTTATACGTTCATCTCATTAGGTAATCACAAAAAGATAAATTCTAACTTTAGGATCAATCTCTCTCATCCCCATAATTAACAAGAAATGCAAAAATCACAATTGCAAATTTGTCCCTAATAGCGGTTAACCCAAGATTAAACACATAAAACCTCTCATAAGATGTTGCTTTTTTAGTTTTTTTTTGTAACTATTTTATTTAAAATACCCATCAAGTGAACAAGATTTAATGAAAAATATTAATGGTGTTAATTAGATATGGTGCAATTGATTCAAATCACAAGTTTTATGAAAATTTTAAATTCAAATTACGTACAGGATTTAAAACTTTGGATTCAAATGTCTATTTTATTAAACCACATAAATGAAAAAAAAAACACTTTAAAATCTAGAATGTTTCAATGGTGGGGTTCCTTGAAAGTTTAACCAATACGTATTGGGTTCTAAGTGTGTAAAGTGGCTCACAAGAAAGGATGGATATTTTTATCGGGTACATGTATCGACCAAAACCAGTATCAGTATTTATGTTTCATATTTTGGTTTTAGTATTTTCAATGATACAAATACAAACTTGTGTCGAACCAACAAAATCCATATGGTATTTAGTTTACGCCTTTACTTGTTTTTGACCTTTGTATTTTTCCGTACGATACTGATCTCAGACGTATAACATGATCATATACATATATATATACACATGCAAATATGAGTAGATCCTTATAACATGTATATGCAAGTAGGGCTGTCCAAACCGCTCGACGCTCGACGCTCGCTTGACGTTCGTTCGGAATTTGCTCGAAAAATGCTCGTTCGAATTTTTGCTCGGTCGTAAATCACTACAAGAAAGACACTTTTTTGCGGCGATAAGTATCGTCGCAAAAAACAGTAATTTCGTCGCAAAATATTATTTGCGACGAAAATGTCGTCGCAAATCAGTCGCCGTAACAAAGTGGTCGCAAAATGTTATTTGCGACGAAATTTGCGACGATTCTTTTGTGGGCCCCACTTATTTTAAAAAAAATGAAATTCAGAGATAAATCTTTTGCGACGATGTTTTTTGCGATGAGTACTTATTTTTGCGGCGATATATCGCCGCAAATTTTTTGACCAAATCTTTTTTGCGGCGAACCTTGTCAATATATTTTACTCTTTTTGACACGACATATCGCCGCAAAAAAGAAATTTTTTTTTAATAATTTGGCTGCATTTGCAGCAATCCACCCAGATTTTTCTGGGTACCAGACCAAACCTGCTGTTCCAAATCATTACACACTATCAAAACTATCAAACCAATCGCAAAACATAGCATATAAACAAAAAATTGTCCCAATTTAACAAGTTAAAAGTTACACAAACAAATGTTTTAAAATAGTCATTACAATCACTAAAAACCATCAAACCATCCTATGACGACCCACCGTCATCATCTTCATCTTCTTCATCTTCTTGAGAATGACCACTTCTCCTCAACGCGCTCTGGACTTGGCTTTGGATTTGACTTTGCATTTGTGCCATCATATTAGCCATCATCTGTTCTTGCTCTCTGGCCAGTCTCGCTGCTACTATCTCCTCAACCTCAGATTGTGAGAACATCCGCTGATCTGTTCTATGAGGTGGCGGTGGGGGTTGTGAAGGCACGCTCGGTATTGGACCGATGCCACGTTCCCACCCGGGCCGCTCCCCCAACACCTGTACACAAATACGCATATACATCAATTTTACATCCATACATCCATACACAAATACACATATACATCCATACACAAATACGCATATACATCTATTTTAATCACAATTCAACATACATATACACATACACATATACATCCATACATAAATACACATATACATTCATACACATATACATATACATCCATACATAAATACATATATACATCCATACACATGCACATATATATCCATACATAAATACATATATACATCCATACACACATATACATACATTCTAATATATACACATACACATTCATACACAAATACTCATATACATTCATACACAAATATACATATAAATCTATTTTAATCTCAATACCCATATACATTCATACACAAATATATATTCATTTTAATCTCAATACCCATATACATTCATACACACATATACATACATTCTAATATATACACATACATATTCATACACAAATACCCATATACATATGCACAAATATACATATTAATCCATTTTATATAACCAGAAATATATTTGTATAACAAATAAGAATTGGGAACAGATACATCCATACACAAATATACATACATTCTAATATACATACACAAATCCATACACACCTGGCGCATGATCTGTTTCTCTGATATTTCTGGATGTTGTTGTTGAAGCGCGACCATTTGCTCCTTTATAGTTTACAAAAAAAATAAACAATGTTATATATATGGTGATTTTATATATTACTTTATTTTTATAAAATTGTAAGACGTGTACATTACTTACATAGTATGCAGCGGGTTCAGGTTGATAGAAATTACCGCTTGAATCGGTATAGAAGCGACGATATGCTAATATGGCACTCCCAGATTCATCAGAACCATCTTCCCGCTGTAAACACATTTTATAGTTATATAATAATATAAAAGTAACTTACAAACACATAAAACAAGTTATAAACACATTAGATTAAAATAACTTACAAACATATAACGACATTGGGCTAAAGATGTCCGACCGCCATGTCCCTTGATCGTCTGCTTCCCTTTGTTGGACTTGTTGGTTGCAGACCGAGCCTTGACTTCAGGAGAAGTGTAGTAATCCACATAGCCTTTCCATTCAGATTCTTGCATATCAGGTGGCACAACATCAGAAATATCAACCCTGTCCTCCCCGCCTATTTTGCTAAAATGCTTTTGCTTGAACCGGTATTTGTGATCTTTATACCGGTTTGCAGCATATTTCTCAATGCCTGCCCTCAGGCCTTCGTGGGGAGTCATATCAAAATACATCTGCAAATTATGAAAACAAATAGCTTAGTGTATATATATTTAATCACTGAATTTAATTATCAAAAACTTAACCTGTAAGTCAGCCCAGATAGTCGCCTTCAAATCCGCAGGTATCTTTCTCCAGCTCTTGTAGTTTTGAGGAAATCTGTCAACGATTGTGCCAACCAGTGAAGCAAAGGTCGCCTGATTGACACCCACAGGTTTGTAGGTGTCATGCGTACCTTGCTCAAATTCAATTGTGAGCAAATTTCCTTGTGGATTTCTCTTTCGTATACCTTGAAGTGTGGTCTTTCCACGCTTGCCTTGTCCTGCAAATTGATAATAGTATAAAAATTCTATGTAAATTATATATTTTCATTTTAAAAGATAATAGTATAAAAAATTGGTCATACCTCGTCCGCTGCCGCTGCCGGAGTCATCACTGACCTCGCACTGTCGTGGCGGCTGCCACGATCGATCATCATCGGGAGGACCACCACCAGGTGGACCACGACCATAGGTATCCCCACCGTGACCCCGGGCCACGTCTGCCATCTGTAAAAAAAGATTATATAAGTATACAAATATACCGTAATTGAATCATTAGCTAAACACATAATTAAAAAAAACAATTCAATAAACATAATAGATCAAACATAATAAACGATTCGGTTAAAATTAAAAATTACAATCAATCGGATTCATCGGTGTGATAAGAATCTTCTCCACAATCATTATTAAATTCGTCTGATTCATCATCTGAATTATCAGAAACGTCAACAACTTGGTCTGCATCGTCGTCTTCACCCTCATCCGTATCTTCATATGTCTCGTCCTCTACATTGACATGCTCAAGGGAAACATCGACTTCTGTAGCTTCATCTCTACTCATACCATCATATGTTAAATTATCTAAGTCAGCAGACAACAAAAGCTCAGATGAAGTGCTGCCATGAATTAAATCTGCTTCATTATTTTCCATTATAATATCTCGGTCCCAAATCTTCCGATGATTCACCTCTTGGACGACCTTCCAATGTCTGATTGATTGAACTCTTTGACTGGCTTTAGACGGTTCGTCAAGATAAAAAACTTGCTCTGCTTGTGTTGCAAGAATGTATTGATCATTTGTAAACCATTCAGTTTGGGTAGAAATACTGGTTATGTTATTCTTAATGACACAAAGTTTGTTGTTATTAGTTTTAAACCATTTACATCGAAACAACACAACCTTACAACGGTCTAGATAGCCTAGCTCCAGAATCTCTTCCAACAAACCGTAATACTTTGTTCTATCTTGACCAGTTGTTGAGATGCCGCTATTTTGAGTTGTACGGCGTACGTCTCGGCTATGAACTACAAATCTCACACCGTTAACTATACAAGCGGTGTAAGAGTTTGCATGTCGTGGTCCATTTGCTAAAGCAAATAACTGAGGACTAACACTAGATTCATCATTTACTCGCCGACGGTTGATCTATTTGAAATAAGAGAAAATTAGAAAAATTTGTATGATCGGTTTGTATAATCGGTTTTATACACAAATGAGTTTACCTTCTGTTTAAACCAGTTAGGAAAATTTGCTTCCAAGTCAGTTCCATGCGGCATTTGAGTAATAAATTCACTATAAATAATGTTACTTGCGTTAATAATAATCAGTATAAAGATAACTTACGAAAACACAACCCGAAATAGAAAATACTTACTCTTTGTATTCTTCGATCTCAGAGCTGTTGTTAAGAACAAACCAATTTAGATTTGCCCAAAGCACACCATCCATTTTTTTATCAACCCCCTTGCTGATAGGTGTGCATAGCGATTGGAAGACATAAAACTCACGTGTGGGAACTGGGGCATCTTCGTTTCTGTCCGGCCGATTAAATCTCGTCGGTACACCGTCAAGATACCTTGAACAGAAAGTTAAGGCTTCATCTGCGACATACCCCTCCGCAATGGAACCTTCGGGCCTAGCCTTATTTCTAACATAATTTTTTAGCTTTTTCATGTATCTTTCAAATGGATACATCCACCTCATATAAACTGGCCCACCTTGAATGGCCTCCTCAGGTAAATGCATAACCAAATGAATCATTATGTCAAAAAATGACGGAGGAAATATTTGCTCGAAAGAACACAAAATTTTAATCAACTTCTCCTCAGCATCTTGCATGTCAGATGACATCAAGTTCCGAGCACAAAGTTGCTTAAAGAATAAGCACATCTCAATTATTGGTGTTGAAATGTTTTTATCCAAGTACGCTTGAGCACCAATCGGAAGCAACCGTTGCATCATTATATGATGATCATGTGATTTCATCCCCGTTATTTGGGTATCATTATCGGTTACCTTATGTTTAAAGTTAGAGCCAAAACCATCAGGTAGTTTTACTTCCTTAATGAATTGACAAAAAAGACTCCTTTCGGCGTTTGAGAAAGAGAACTTGGGATGAGGCTTTGAGAGCTTACCGCGACCGTTATCTACAAGCCACAAGTCACGTCGAATGTTCCATTGTTCTAACACCATTCTTGCCTTATTAGTGTCTTTGGATTTTTCCTTGTTCATCATCAACCGGGTTCTTTGGCATCAGCAGCCAACCCTAATCTAACATTTCTAGGTTCTTTGGCAAAATCAGGATACATTGAATCGAATTCTTTCCATGATGTACCATCCACCGGGTGACGTAACTTACCATCTTCCGTGCAACGTCCAGAAGCATGCCATGTCATATGCTTTGCAGTGTGTCTTGAGCTATAAATACGCTTTAATCTAGGAATTAATGGAAAGTAACGCATAACCTTGTTGGCAACTTTATTCCCCTTAGTGTTTGCGTCCTTCCATCTACTTTCATCACATATTGGACATTTTTGCAAATCTTGGTTATCCTTCCCCCAAAATAAACAACAGTCGTTCTTACAAACGTGGATCGATTCATATCCTAACCCAACTTTCTTCATTATCTTCTTGGCTTCATAGTTTGACGGTGGGATTTTAGCAAGCGGAAATGCAGTTTTCAGAAATTCTAACAATTGGTCAAACGATGTATCGGTCCATTTATTGATGGCCTTCATGTGACTCAGTTTTGCCAAGAAATCCAATGAAGACATCCAGTCACAACCAGGGTATAGTTCGGTGTCGGCAAGTTTCAGTAATTCAGCAAGTTCATCATTTGTATCAATCGGTGTATCTGTTGTGTTCATTGGTTCGTCGTCGTCGTATGTGTTGTCCTCTTGTGGGACATTCTCCTGACGAACATCGTTAATAAAATCATGTATTGGGTCTGTCGTTTGAGGTATGACTGGAACTACCGGTGACGGAACATATGATTCACCATGATACCTCCACGTTTTGTAAAATCGACAAAAACCATTATTATGTATATGGCGCTCTATTGTTGGAAGAGGAAACCAATAACTGTTATTGCAATTATTACACGGACATCGAGCTTTATTTTGGCCATTCATATAATTCTTACACCTTTCCATGAATGCTTTAAGACCAATCAGATATTCTTTAGAAAATTTATTTTCTAAAGTAGTCCAAGTCTTATCAATCGTCATAACTGCGTCTACAAACAAATATTAATTATCTTAACACATTTAAAACTAGGGAAATACAAACATATATACATTCTTATATTCAAACAATAACTACATATTAATACAATTTAACATACCAAATACATATATACATTCTTATATTCATACCAAATACATACATACATTCTTATATTAACATACCAAACACATGTTATTTCAAACAATCTTAATACAAACATACACAATGTTAATACAAAATTAATAAACCTAATTTCAACAACAACTACATATTAACATAAATTTAACATTCAATATTTTCATAAACAAAATAAACTTCTTACATAAACTACAAAATCCCAAACTTAACATTCCATATTTTCATAAACTTCATAAACTACATTCTTATATTTTTACATACACACATGTTAAACATCCATATTTTCATAAACAAAATAAACTTCAAACCAAACAACTACAAATTAACACACTAAATACATACATTCTTAAATACATACATACACACATGTTAAACATCTTTGTTTTCATAACCACATAAACTTTATTACCCTAATTTCAAAATATTAACTAAAAATTAACATAAAATTAGGTAAAATTGAGGTTATTACCTAAAATCAGGAGTGGTGGTGGTGGCTAGGGTGTAAAGGAGGCGGCGACGGTGGTGAGGCGGCGACGGTGGTGGACCGGCGGTGGTGGAGCAGCAACTTTGAAAATGGCAGTGGTGGAGCGACGGTAGGTGTCGCCGGCCGACGGGGAGTGAGGTAGGGGATGCCGGTCGTCGCCGGGCGCCGGGAGTAGGGTGGGGGTGGCCGGTCACCGGGAGTAGGGTGGGGGTGGGCCGTCGGGGTGGGGTTGGCGTATGTGGGTGTGTGTTGGTTGAGAGATGGGAACAAGATCTGAAGACCACGACTTTAAAATATGCAGAAACTTTTTGCGGCGATATATCGCCGCAAAAAACCAATTGCGACGACACTTTTTAAATCAAATAAAAATAAAAATAAATTTAGATAAACTTTTTTGCGACGATTTATCGCCGCAAATATTTATTCTATAAATAAAAAATAAAAAATAAAACTTTATTTTTATCACATCTTTTTTGCGACGAAATGTCGCCGCAAATTAATTGCCGGGAATTTTCCCGCCCTTTAAAAAATTGTCGTGAAATGAAAAAATTAAAAAAATATATAATTTGTAATTTGCGACGAAATTATCGCCGCAAAATCACATTTTGACTGGAAAAGTCAAAAAAGCAAACTTTTTGTCGTTTATTGACTTTTTTGCGACGAAATTATTATCGCCGCAAAAAGTTCGTCGCAAAAAACTGTTTTTCTTGTAGTGAATGAGCCGATCGGCTCGGATCGGTTAGTAAACGAGCCAAGCATGAGCAAATGTCCGCTCGGTTCGGTTCGGATCGAATTAATATGTATATATAGTTTATACGTAGTGCTCTAGTAGATTTGACTCATTATATACAAATATATAATTCTATTTATGCATATTTGATCAATCAACCTAATAAAAGAATTCTACACTTAATATAAAAGTGAAATCCTAATCCGTTAAACGATACTTTTTCGATCATCTTACTCTCACCGTCACCGTTATCTGCAATATGCTCTCCGCCTTATCGGCTACAGACTTAACTAGCTTCATCGTCAGCCACAACGTGTTATCATCCATGAAAGTATTATGTAATGAAATGTAGCTGATTTTTAAGTTATTAAACCTTATTCGCTGCAGTATAAATTGTATGACACACAAGATAGTTGGGTTGTATAAATTATTTGCCGCTCGTTTGCGCTCGCTCGACGTTCGCTCGAAAATGTAACGCTCGAAAAATGCTCGTTCGATTTTCCGCTCGGTTGTAAACGAGCGGATCGGCTCGGTTCGGTTTGGAAACGAGCCAAGCACGAGCAAAGGTCCGCTCGGTTCGGCTCGGCTCGTGAACAGTCCTATATGCAAGTGTACACATACACACATAAGTATAAGTATATATGTATATAAACACACGTATACACAAAAAAACTACACTTTTTGTATCGTGACAACAAAGGGAGAATGAAGTAGCTAGGGAAACCGCGTTATCAACATGAAGTATTTCACCACCATCTCGCTGTTTTCCAAATTACAAAGTGCTATCTAACAACTGCATATATATTAATAAAGCATACACACAATATTGTTCTCATGAAAACGTGGCACACCCTCATTGGTCAGAACCAATCCTTAAAAATGATTATTTTGTTGATGCAAGCATTATAAAAGATGTTTGGAACCTACTTGGAAGTTCCATAAAGTTATTATAACACCCCCAGTATTATCGTTCAATAACAAAGAGACCCCTGTCTAATTATAGTCTTTCACTTAATAATGTCAGTTTACTTATAGTTATACATTTAGATATTAAAATCAAATAGTTTACATATGGAACTGTTTGATCAACGTGTATAAATAGACAGTTGGAGTGCATATGCTTCAATATGCATGATCCAGTTACCAACCATGAGTAACACTCATTCGACTACTGGTGGTGGGACTTCCTCGGTTTACCGGGGCGTCCGCAAGCGAAAATGGGGCAAATGGGTGTCGGAAATACGCGAACCGATAACCAAAACACGCATATGGCTTGGGAGTTTCGACACGCCTGAAATGGCGGCGGTTGCATATGATGCAGCATCGTTTTATTGTCGGGGCGACCTTGCGCGCCTTAACTTTCCACAAATGGCAGCCGCCCTCCCACGCCCCGCTACCTCTAGTGCTGAAGACATACGCCTGGCGGCACACGAGGCGGCATTACTCCTTAAACCCTCCACACCTGAGAGCAACGTGGGCTCGAGCTCAGCTCGTTTAGTTCCCACCAATGTTGGGCTTACGGCTAGCCAAATTCAGGCGATCAATGATTCGCCACTTGATACCGAACAAACATGGATGGAGTTTAACAGTGACCCGAGAATGAGCATTCCCGACAACGATACTACCTTCGATTATATGAATGAATGGGATGAGATACCTGACGTTTCCCTCTGGGATCCGTAGGTTAACTAAAAGATTTACGTATGTAATTAAGTTCATGCATGCATTATATTATATCATATCTATCAATGCATGCATATATCTACACATATAAAGATTGATGAATAAATAGCACAATTCATGCATGCATTCTAGCACAGTTTTGTGGGAATTTAAAATTAAGAGCTGGTTTTTATAAGCTTTTTGAAGGTACTAATTACTATAGCCAGCTAGCAGCAGTGTCAAGTGCTAAAGTCGACATTTGAGTGTATTCTTTTTTTTTTTCTTTTTCTTTTTTATTAATGTGTGTGCGAGAATAGTGATATGTATAATCTCCATTATGAGTTGTATCATTGGTTTCAATTTATTGGACTAATTAATAAAGGTTATCATATATGATCATTTTAATATATGGCATTGATACAAACGCAAAATGTTTTTATATAGAAATATTTGAGAAACATATTTTTTACCGCTATTTGGATCACTGACGGCTAATTGGTCCACCTGATTATTTTCGTTACTTAAGTACGAAATCTGAGATCACCCTTAAGAGTAAACTCACATTGGACCCACCTGAAACCCACTTCTATTTTATCACAAATGAAAATTAAACCCAATTTTTTTTATTTTTATAAGATATTAACATACCTCAACCATTTGAATAAAAATTCTTGATTGATGAAATATAGGTTTTTGAATTAGTCCATTGAGGCACTCATTTGGGTCCGTGTGCGTGCCACATATTCATCTTTAGAAGCGAATAATTATGATTCAACATTGAAAATCATCATAAATTTGTCCTTTAAGCTATTGACTCCGTGTAAATCTTAAGGAATCATGAGCAACAACTAAATAAATGATAAAGTTGTTTTATTAATTATGCTATGGTGATATTGGTGATTGCATTGTAAAGAACTGTTTAAAACTTTATAAATACAAGTTGATAAGAGGTATTTAAAAGTATAACAATTGTTGTTCAAAAAAAAAAAAAGTACGCGATAAGTTCATTTTAGCAAATAAGTCTCTAGAGAGAGGTGTGGTTATACTAACAGACTAAAAGCAAAGAAATTCATGAGAAGCAAGAGAAGTATTCATAAGGCATCCCCTCTACCATGGTGAGAGATAAATGCGTTTATTAAAAGAACATAAAAAATCTAACAGTGCATTGAAGATACACACGTCCTTTGCTGAAAATCATTAATCATTATATACATGGGCTAAAAGCCTAAAACACACCTTGTATTGAGCTAGACAAACGTGCAAATAGTCCTGACATACCGCTATACGCATCTGTTTATCAATGTTTAAAAAAACAATTTAAAAAACAATTAATCGAAGATAGCAAATTATGCTCGGATAAAAAATGTTGAATTAATGGTTAAAATTTAAATAACAATAAAGTATATAAACGAGATTTGTGTTTAAATAAGTAGCCATCTAGATCAAAGTTAGAGCTTGTGATTTATGACACGACCGTTAACATAACACGAGTCGGACACGAAGTTAGATGAGTTAGTGTATGGGGTAAGCGGGTCCATCATAAACGGTTACTCATGTTAATGACACAAGTGTTTGTCTAAGCATATTCAATGTGTTTAACCTGTTTATATATAATATCAGTGACGTATCTAGCGCAAAAAAATCAAGGGTATCCCAAAAAAATATTTTTTACGGTATATTAATTCAATATTGAAAAAAAAAATCAGTATCTTCATTCAATTATAAAAAAAATTATTTTGTGGTGCCTTTATTTTTAATTAGGTTTTCATCCACGTGCGTTGCGTCGGGGATTCCACCATGATTTCAAGTATCAAAAAACAGTTGCAAAACACATGCCTTGATGGTTATACTCTCACAGTCTCACGTAAACCCAAAGCTTCCCTCATCATAAAAGCTATTATCACTCAATAGGGTTACCAGAACAATAACGACTATATCATGCGTCTAAAAAGAAATTTTATTTTAAATAAAATTTATATCAAAACCTTTAAAAAATAAAGATAAATGCACATTCTATTTTTTATTAAAAAATTTTAAAGAACGAAAGTTATTACAGAGAAATAAAACTATTAAAAAATCATGATTTTTCAAAGTGTACACTATATATATTATGAGGGTTGAAAATAAAAATATAAAACAAAAAAAAATTAGAAATAAGATATGGCTTAGTGGTAAAAATGTCACCCCAATAAAATTTTGAGGCAATAAAAAATCTAAATCCTCTAAACTTTCATGTAGCAGTCATATTATTATTTAATATATACTAGTAAGATTTCACCCATGTTATGCTACGCTGAATATGGGCGAAGCTTTTTTTTCCCATTTTTTTCGTCGGTAGTGTAAATTTTCGTCTCGATAGTTTAGATTTTCGTCCGGCTGTGGATGTTTTTTAATAAGTATAGAGTCCGTCCCCCCTCCCCCTCCAAAATAATTTAATTTCGTCCCCGCCCCCTAAGCTTTGGTTCAAGTTCCGTCACTGGCGGAGAACTCGTACCAATATATTGCATTTAAAAAGGTATAAGATATTTGAGATGACGTGGTTTAAAATAAAGTTTATATTGAAACGTAAACCAAAATACATACATCGTAATAGTATATTGATATATACTAGTAAGATTTCACTCACGTTTGGCTCGACTTTCTGTTTGATTGATTTGCAGGAATAACTTGATCTTTCCCTTGGATCCATTTTTTTGTTAGAATAAAATTGAGTTTAGAAGAAATTTGAATTTATTTGGGTAGAAAAAGGAAGAAAGTTGTGTGTTCTTAGGGTTAATAGGAGACAATGATTTTAAAAAATAAAATAAAATAGTCTAACAATCAACACTTAATAATTAAAAAGTGTTATGACGTTAGTGCTCGAGTTCATGTATGTAAAATGAAAGTCAATTAAAAAATCTATGACGGTTGTGACGTGTAACCGTAGACCAGTGTTGCAAAATCGACGTTTAGCACCGATTAATCGTCTATTAATCCGTAGTCGGTCACCCATTTATCCAATTCCAGCTCATCACTCAACTAATGGTTCAAAGGTCAACATCACCAAAAATGGGGCAAAAATTGGTCAAAAGGAGGCAAATTTTGGTCACAATTGGCCAAAAATAACATAAAATCAGTAAAAAATGGTCAACTTATTTTATATATACAACTTTGAAAATTATTGCATTAACATTTATAGATTTGAAAATTAATATAATTCCAATCCGACTAAATCCCTATTATCCATGACTAATTTCTAGTCGGTACCTACCGTTCTATAAATGGTTCTATAAATGTTTCATGATTTTTACAATCATACTATAAATACTCGATAATCAGTACAAATGCACCCGTTTTACCTCAAACATAACACTCGGGCGTTAGAAAATGTATTAGCAGCAAACGAACCCCCGTCCAATTCCAAAATATCCCCAAAATTGGAGGTTTGGAGCCTGAAGGGACATTGATATCGCAAACCTTCACCATTCATCGCTTACAAAACCCAAAAATCACACCTTTACACCACTTTCAGACACCATAATCCCTCTAATCCATCATCTCCACCAATAATAATATCGCAAGAAGGTGTTAACAATGGAGGAACTGACAGAAGAAGAACGAAAGGCTCTTCGTGGGAGCAAATTCGCTCCTCTTCCATCAGCCGCCCCCACCGCCTCTCGATCGCAACCTAGGTCAACTTTATCGATCGATTATTACTTCTTCTTTCGATTTTAATCTTGAAACTTTGTTAATCTTGCTTTCTTTATGTCAAAATATGATAATCAGATTCAACCAAACAAGATCCAACCAAGATACAGTCGAACGAATACAGACGAACAAACTGAAAACCTCTCTAAACAAGAATCACCAACACGATGATCTAAACTCGAATACAAGAACAACAGCATACGGGTCATCAATGTGATGAAACCCTAACAAGCTTCAAGAAGATCAGAACATTCGAGAGAGAGAGAGAGAGAGAGTCAATGTGTTTATTCGAGAAGTGTCGAGTGTGTGTCAATGTGACACACACGAAACCATATAAACCCGCAGCGAGCTAGAGCCCATCAGCCTGAAAGAAGCCCAGCAACAGCAAGCCCAAAACAGCAGCAGCAGCCCATCATAAGCAGCAGCAGCCCAACGCCCCAACCTACAAAACATAACACAAAACAAATAAAAATAAACAATATAAAGAAATGGAAATGAGAATAAAGAGACTAAAGGACTAAAGAAATAATATTCTCAACACCCCCCCTCAGTTCCATTTCCAAACATATCAAACATATGTAACAGTCGACATATATCAGTATGTTGAGAGTAAGGCAGTCCCTTAGTGAAGATATCAGCCAACTGAGCAGAAGAGCCAATCGAAACAGTTTTAAGCAAGCCTGCTGCAATCTTCTCCCGAAGAAAAAACAAATCAATCTCAAAATGTTTGGTCCGGTCATGAAAAACCGGGTTAGCAGCTATGGACCTAGCTGCAGAGTTGTCACAATATAGAGGAACTGGGAGAGACACAGGTACCAGCAACTCCTTGAGAACATTCTGAATCCACAGAAGTTCACAAGTGGCGGCACACATAGCCCTGTATTCAGCCTCAGCAGAGGACCGAGAGACAGTCCCCTGCTTCTTGCTTTTCCAGGACACAAGAGACTCACCCAGAACAATACAATAACCAGTAACCGAGCGCCTTGACTGGAGGCATTTCCCCCAATCAGAATCAGCATAAGCATGTAAAGTAAGAGACGACCCTTTTTTGGAAGATAGCCCTTTACCAGGGGCACTTTTAAGATACCGAAGCACCCGAAGTGCTAACTGTAAATGTGCCTTAGTTGGTTTGTGCATAAACTGGCTAAGAAATTGAACAGAGTAAGAAATGTCAGGTCGTGTATGGGATAAATAAATCAATTTGCCTATTAATTTCTGAAAACCCGAGATGTTGTCCAAAAAAGTGGTATCTTTGTTACAAAAATTTGTTACAGCAAAGTTCTGGTCTATAGGGGTTCGAGCTGGTTTACACCCACTCAAACCAAATTCTTGTAATAGTTCTAAACAATATTTCCTCTGAGACAAATAGATTCCAGAACTAGACCGAATCACTTCAAGACCAAGAAAGTACTTTAACAGTCCGAGATCCTTAATAAGGAACTTAGACTGTAAAAGCAGTTTAATATTCTTTATTTCATCTACACAACTACCAGTAATGATTATGTCATCAACATACACAAGAAGAACAGTCAACTGAGAACCAGATGACTTGACAAACAAAGAATGATCACATTTACTTTGAACAAAACCGAGATCACATAAAACACCTACAAGTTTTTCATTCCACATTCTAGGGGCCTGTTTCAGCCCATAGAGTGACCTTTTTAGATGACACACCTTATTATCGTTTCTTGAAAAATATCCCTCAGGTAGAGACATGTAAACTTCTTCATTTAGGTCACCATACAAAAAAGCGTTATTTATATCAAGTTGATAGAGAGGCCACGCATATTCAACAGCAAGACAAAGAACAATACGAACAGTGACCATTTTTACAACAGGAGAGAACGTTTCCTCAAAATCAATACCCTCTTTCTGACTATACCCCTTTGCAACTAACCTAGCCTTATATCTATCTATCTCACCATTTGCCTTATACTTAATTTTGTAGACCCACTTACACCCAATAGGCTTCCTGCCCTTAGGTAAGTCTACAATATCCCATGTATGATTTCGATTAAGGGCTTCCATTTCATTATTCATAGCAGTAACCCAATTAGGATCAACTACTGCTTCACGAAAATGTTTAGGTTCAACAGATTTATTTAGAGCAGCTGTGAAGCATATATTTTCAAAAGACAGTTTTGAGTAATTCAACACTTTTTCAAGCCCGTACTTTACCTTTCCTTCAACAATAAAATCATTTAGTTTTTTTGGAAAAACAGTGGATCTAGTGGAACGTCTAACAGAAGCAGCTGGGTCATTATTACCCTCAGGAGGGATAGTTGAGTCATCGACTATACCTGAATCACCTGCTACACTAGAACCTATCTCTGTCCGAGGTGGCTGCTGAAAACTATCACCAGCCTCGTCATCATTTGAGGAATGAGACTGCTGGGGCACAGCCTTGCCTACATCGGTATCAGAGGAAAGATTAGGCAACTGATTTGTACAGGTTGTCCTCTTATTCCTCTCCTCATCATCGGGTTTTTCACCACTAGAATCACACGACTGACTGAGATCAATACTATCAAAAAAACTAGTTAAGTTTGGTGATGAGGTGTCAGAAGGTACAGTTTGAACATTAGCAGTATTAGGTTTAAAAGGAAACACGGATTCATAAAACTTAACATCTCTTGAGAAAAAAATTTGTTTAGTATCCAGATTTAACAGTTTATATCCTTTTTTCTCATTCGAATATCCTATAAAAACACATTTTTCAGCACGACTGCTAAATTTATTAGTATTATTTAGGACAGTACTAAAACACAGACAGCCAAAGATCCTAAGGTGAGATAGAGAGGGTTTAAAACCAAACAGAAATTCATATGGGGTCTTTCCACCAAGCACAGAAGAAGGGGTCCTGTTGATCAAATAAGTGGCAGTTAATACACAATCGGTCCAGTGACAGAGAGGGAGACAGCTTTGAAACAGAAGGGCACGAGCAACATTTAGCAAATGTCTATGTTTTCTCTCGGCAATACCGTTTTGCTGAGGTGTGTGAGGGCAAGAAGTCTGATGAAAAATACCATTTTTGATACAAAAACTCTGCATTCGACTGTTTATAAATTCAGTACCATTGTCGCTTCTAAAAGTTTTAACATTCTTATTAAACTGAGTTTTGATCATGTTAACAAAGCATTCAATATTTTGGAAAACCTCATCTTTATATTTTAAAAGATATACCCAAACAGACCGAGAGAAATCATCCACAACAGTTAAAAAATACTTGTACCCCTCTCTACTGTGGACTTTGTACGGGCCCCAAACATCTAGGTGAACTAAGTCTCCGATGGAGGTGGACTTATGTTCACTTAAAGGAAAAGGGGATCGATGTTGTTTAGCCCTGTGACATACATCACATGGGCTAGGATCAGGTTTCAAATTTAGGTGAAAGTCATTTTTTAATATCTCAAGCACTTTATATGATGGGTGACCAAGTCTTAGGTGCCACAAGTTTGTTATGTTATGAGAATTAAAGCACACCTTATCACATGTAGAGGACACACCAAACATATACAAACCATCAAATTGACTACCAGTCACCAGGGTCTTCTTTGTGTATAAATCCTGAATATAGCATTTATTTTCATCAAACACAACTTGTAGTTTGTTTTCTGAGGCTAACTTAAAGACAGACAAAAGGTTAACATAATAATCAGGAACAACAAAGACATCGGTAAGGATGACTTGATCAGTTAATTTGAGGCTGCCAATTTTAGTTACTTTAGCATTAGTTCCATTTGGGTGTTTCACAAAAATATGTAATTCAGACACATCTATTAAGTCAAACAAGTTATGTTCGTTCCTGACCATATGTTGATTTGCCCCAGAGTCCACAATCCACCCAGACTGTAAGTTATTAAAGTAAGAGTATGTGTTTGATCCAAAGCAAGCAGAGAGCACAACTGGAGGATTACCTCCTGAGTTGTTGCTAGAGCTTGGATCAGAGATTTTTCATTCAGGAGGCTAAGCAACCGTGAGACCTGATCAGGGGTAAGAGAGGCAGCAGTAGTGTTTGCAAGAGAGGGTTGACCAGTTTTATTAGAATTTGTATTATTATAGCCAGTTTTATTCCCAGACCCACTACTCTGCCCAGACTTAGACTTACTTCCTTGTGGATATCCAACTATTTCAAAACATCTATCAATAGTGTGTCCCAATTTGTTGCAATGAGTGCACTTCAAGTTAGGGTTTGGACCTTTGTATTGCCTTTTTTTATTTTCAGAAAAATTAATGGTTTTTGAAACAAAACCCACGTTTTGTCCTTTTGAGGAACTATTTGCTCCTCTGTGAGACTCCTCTCTTGAAATAATAGAGAAGGCAGTTTTTATAGTAGGTAGAGGGTCTCTGGTTAACAGATTTGTCCTAACTGGTTGATATACATCATCCAAACCCATCAAGAATTGCATTAATTTTATTAGTTGGTTAAAATCATTAAACTCCTTTGAAGCATTACATGAACAGGATGGTAACTGCACCATTGCATCAAATTGTTTCCACATGGAATTTAACTTATGATAGTATTCTGCAACAGTGGACCCACTCTGGGAAACAGAGTTGATTTTCTGATATAAACCAAACACAACAGACCCATCGACCTTATCATAGGTTTCTTTTAAGTCTGCCCAAACCTCAGAGGCTAACTTAGAATAAACCTGACCAACATACAACTCTTCAGCAACAGAGTTAAGAAGCCAAGTGAGAACAACAGAATTACACCTATCCCATTGATTTGCAAGAACCTCATTACTAGTGGATTTTATACATTTTCCATCAATAAAACCCAGTTTATTTTTTGCTTGCAAAGCCAATTTCATAGAGTTTGCCCAAACCGTGTAATTCTCTGTTCCCTTCAATTTTATAGTTGTTATAGTCAGATTACTTGAGTCACTAGCATGCAGATATAGAGGGTCACTAGCATCCAACTTACTAACTAGAGTCTCAGGGATGATCACAGTCCCTTCAGCCATCACAAATAAAGAATGAAATAGGATCACAACAATTAAGAATGAAAGAACAAGCAAGCACACGCACAGAGAATCAACCAAGCCAGCGCCAGGTTTTCACACCATTCAAGATGGCAGATCAAGGATTAGCAAGGTTGATTTATGCAGACATACACAAGAACCACACAAGTGATGCACACGTATACCCTCTAGGGCACAACATAGATAATACCGGTCCTCCTAACCCGGTCAATAGTCAGCCTAATGAGACTAGATACAGACAAAAAGCTAATATAACAAAATATAAAGGAAAGATCTCACCGAGAGGGGGACCCAAGTTAGGGTTCTCCAAATACAGTGGGTCTGTAACCTTCTAGGGTTACAATACCACACTTAAGAAGATAAGATCCACCGAACACTAAATGCCTGAGAGAGGCACAGAGGGGTTCTCAAGCAGTCAGACTGTGTAACCTTCACTTAGGGTTACACAGACCGAGAAGATCAGAGAACCGTCGCACCAGCCGTCGCCCTTTCCTCAGATGGCAGGCTCAAACAGAGAACAAAGAAGCCGACCAAGGACGATGGCTTGTACCAGATCTAGAAATAGGGTTTCAGATTTGAAAACCCTAAAGTGATAATATCCGAGTTACACGCAGCGGTAGAGCACCAAGATCAAATCGGACACTCGATCAGAGCCAAAGCTCTGATACCATGTCAAAATATGATAATCAGATTCAACCAAACAAGATCCAACCAAGATACAGTCGAACGAATACAGACGAACAAACTGAAAACCTCTCTAAACAAGAATCACCAACACGATGATCTAAACTCGAATACAAGAACACAGCATACGGGTCATCAATGTGATGAAACCCTAACAAGCTTCAAGAAGATCAGAACATTCGAGAGAGAGAGAGAGAGAGAGTCAATGTGTTTATTCGAGAAGTGTCGAGTGTGTGTCAATGTGACACACACGAAACCATATAAACCCGCAGCGAGCTAGAGCCCATCAGCCTGAAAGAAGCCCAGCAACAGCAAGCCCAAAACAGCAGCAGCAGCCCATCATAAGCAGCAGCAGCCCAACGCCCCAACCTACAAAACATAACACAAAACAAATAAAAATAACAATATAAAGAAATGGAAATGAGAATAAAGAGACTAAAGGACTAAAGAAATAATATTCTCAACACTTTATCTCAAATCCCTTGTGTTAACCTGATTGACCCTTGTGTTGGACGATTGAATTACTGATGGAATTGGGGAAAATTGTATGCTTGTAGATTGGCTCATCCTGGAGGACCATTAAAGACGAATAAAGCTGCTGCATTGGCCAAGTTTCTTGAAAGGAAGTTGCAGGAGCCTAGTGGGTTGTCTTCTATTAATCCCAAGCTTGTGGAATTGGCTGTCAAAAATGCTAAAGAGACTGTTAGAGCAAGTAATCATCTTCATTTTGTTTTCATCTTTTATATTTGTGTATATGGATGTTCTTGTGAGTTAATGTTCTTTAGAATTAACTTTTAAACATTGTGTGTGTGGTTAATGTTTGTGTGGTATCTATTGCTATGATATGCTAGTTTGAAACACCATCTTTGATATGGACTACAATTGCATTGTGCATTTGTACTGTTTGTTTGATTTTTGAAACAGGGATTTTTCGATCCAAATGGAATTGAGATTAAGTTTTTTTTATTTTATCTTCTGAATTGAGGGTTCTGAGTGATTATATAAAAGTTTGATTAGTAAAAAATGTAGGTAGGGTACTTCATTGTTGTTTCTAGTCGTAGACTCGTAGGCGTCAACGTTAGCTAGTTTGTAGATTTGCCATTAGTTTCAGTTGTGCCTTTAATCTGACTTACTTTAGCCTTTGATATGTCTTAATCTGATGTGGCCTTTAGTTCTAAGGTATTGGTTTAGGCATTTTAGTTTAGGGACTTCTATACCTTCATGTTCTATTAGTTTCTGCTATAGCTACATGTTTCTTTCTTGTATCTTTCTCGGATGTATCTGTATTTTCCATAGAAAAATGAAAGGAGGTTTTTTTAGAGCCGAGGGTTTATCTAGGAGTAGCCGGGATAGAGGTCAGGTAAGGCTTGCTCTCATCTCACCCTCCCTAAACCAAACCGAGTGAGATTTTACTTGGTATGTTTGTTTAGACATGTAAGGCCATATGAAATTGAGGGATATAATTTTAACCTATGACTTGAGGCTCTTGCATGATTGTGTTTTTTTGACCCATGTGACTGAGGGTTCTTGATTAAATTTGGCTCGTAGACATGCAGGTAGGGCAAATTTCAAAGAAAAGTTAATGATGAAAATAGTTGTATATAAATCTTTTTGAAGATGGTAAAGATGGAACGTATCAAAGTGTCTTTGTCATCTACACAAACAATTGCATGATCTCTGTTCCTCTTTTTAAGATGATATTTTGCATCCTTAGAACTGAAGCATTCAACTTGTTGAATTGAGCTTGTGGTTTATTTGTTTAAAATGTCTGCAGGTAATGCTTCAAGTTCTGAAAGGAAGATTCAGCATGTAAACTCATTTAATGACCCTGAGGTGCTTTGATTGTCCAGTCCTTGATACACTTTTTATTGTCAATGTTTTCAAAACCGGACCGGAAAGCGAACCGGACGGCCTAGAGGTTCACTGGTCGGACCGGTCGGACCGGTCGGACCGGATTACGAACCGGATGACGTCATAAATATTTAAAAAAATATAAAAAAATTCTAAATATTTATAAAACTACAAACACATATCATTCAAGTAAATATAGTCCAAATTAACACAATATATCATATGCATACCAAAATTAACAATTTTAAACAATATATCATGTTTAAACGGTGTTTCTTAATCCAAAACAACATCCAAAATACATACCATTCAAGTAAATATAGTCCAAATTAACGAACCGGTGTTTCTTAATTCATATCCAATAATATTTTTCTATTAAAATTTAAAAAAAAAATACCAAAAACCGGTTCAACCCGGTTCGCCGGTTCTGGTCGGACCGGTCGACCGCGCGAACCGGCCGGTTAACCGGAAAACGGTCCAAAAGCACCGAACCGAACCGGCTCCGGCACCGGTTCCCGGTCGAACCGGTCGGACCGGCCGGTCCGGTCGGTTTCGAAATCATTGATGTTTATTCTTAAATGACTTTAAATGTGGCAGGATACAACTGAAGATGATGAAGATATGAAAGTGAAACCGATCAAAAGAAGAAAAAGAAGAACAAAAAGAACAAGAAAAATAAAAAACAGAAGGTTATCTAATTTTTTGGTTGCCATCATGTGAACTAGATACCAGAATGAGGTTTTCTTTTTCACAGCAATTGTTCTATAATCTAGTGCTTTAGGCAGGTTTTGGGCCCCAAAGATTTGGTAATTTATGAAAGAGCTTTACAGTGGACACTATTACATTATTTTGTAATGTGAATTATCATGTTAATTAATTTTCTTTGAAATGGCATTTTAAACTTTTTTGCGACCCTGAAGTTGTTTTACATTTCAGCGAGGGTGTTCGTGGTTGGTTAAGAATCATCAAGTTTGTCTATCGATTTGAATGTAGAAACATGATGGAACAGATTATGAACAGAAGCGACATGGAGTGGAATAAAAGCCAAATCCAATCGATTAAAGCAATTATAGAAAGTAAAACAGCCTTGACTTTCCAAAGTTTTGACATTTTGACCATCTGCACCAGTTCCACCATGCTCACCGCACCCTCCACCCGCCACGCCTGCACCTCCCAACTATCTTTGTCATCATGGTTTTGCGGTGCACATTCCGCACATCTGGTGCAGCGTCATGACCAGGCGGTTGTTTAGCTACAAACTGCCAGTGTATGCAACCTCCCACATCAACACGCCGTTACCATTATCTTATGAAATGTTTGAAGATCATTTTGTTGACCTTGACTTTAGACATTATGATTTGGTTACGGTACTCAACGTAATTTATCAACAATTTTCAAGAAAAATGTTTTTATACATTAGTTTTTTAAAACGGCATACTCACACCACTTAAATCTACATCTTTATTTATCACAAGGTAAGATTAAGTGGGGAGGAACACATTAGAGGTGAAATAACATATTTTTCAAACACTTTACTACTACTTAGGCTAATGGGCCTTATGGTTTTTAAACAATAATTAAAGTTATACAATTAGACAAAATGACTTCATTAAATAATATAACCTATAATTATTTATTTATTTGTTTGTTTTAGCATATATTAAAAAAATGCAATCAAGAAGAAGTTGTCTTGTAGAAACCTGCTCAAAAAGAAATAATAAATGAGAACACTTGTATATCAGTATAAAAGTAATTATATGTAATTTGAATATCCATAGCAGAAAGAGTGAAATAAACAAAAAGAAATAATAAATGAGAGATGCAGTAGAAAATCCAAGGTTGTAATAATTCATTGTTTTGGTGTATATGGTAGACAAAATTATTAAAATTATCCTTACATCTCATATCATATCTTATCTATCACTTTTGATGGTAAGGCAGGGCAGCATGCACCAGCACCAGCACCACTATATCATTCTCTAAACTATATCCAATTCCATCCATCCCCCCACTCATGGGATCAACACTTTACCTTTGTACTAGGAACCACAACATTAATAAACACAAAAAAAGATATGCGCGCACACGTGGCGGCTTTCATTTGTCTTCTTTTTCCTAGTGGTTATTCAAATGATAACTCGAGGAAACACAGGGCCGGGTGGGTAGGGTACTATAAGTGTTTTTCGGTTTTCCTAGGCTATCGTTGGCTTATTAAAAGGTGAAGATGGAGGTCATGTAACATAGAGTCCTAATAAAAGAACTCAGCCACAAAAACCTAAGAAAGCGAAAAAAAAAAAAAAAAAGATTGGCATGTTAGGTTCACAAAATGAGGTTGTAGGGAACTGGTACCACTTGCTATGAGGAATGACTACGGGTGATGCTAGTGCCGCCAGTTGAATCAGAAACCGGCATGCTTTTGGACATACTTGAACTGGCTGAGCCGCTCGGCATACTGGTGGAGACACCATCTTTATTGGCGGCAGAAATAAGGTCAGGCCTCAGGTCAGATGAAGAAGATGACGGTGCCAGGGTTGCAGTAGATAGGTTAACTGAATATGCCGCGACTGGCATGTCAGCTAGTGAGGATGCAGATGAACTGTAACTTAACATGCCCATTGGGTGATCAAATTTGCATGATGGCCCGAACTTACACACGCCTTTTTGAATATAGTGTGTACAAGTAGGTGCACCCTGAAACGTAGAATACATAACTTGAACATAAGGTTTCAAAAACAAATATTACGGAAGCAAAAGCTGGTACAAGTACATAAATTAAGAAAACTATAAATAGCCTCCTAAAATTGAGCATGAACTCATCCACATGTATTTAAGATGTCAGATGATGTTCAATTTAATAAGCAAGCTTAACTATAATCATGCAAAAAACTTCCTCATAAACTAGATTCTTTATCATACAACAAGTCCGAAAATAAAATTTAAATTCATTGATTATGTTGACGTACGTGTAGATGTTTACAATAAGCTATCTTTGTACTGACCGAGTCCCCTTATGTACATGTAGATGTTTATACATCCACTTCACATATCAGGTCTGTTGGGTTGTATTTTATCTCAAAAGGTTAAAACGGGTGAAACCAAAACCGTAACTAAAAGTGGAACATTTTAATAGGTCAAACAAGCCAAACGGGTTGAAAGTTGCCCAAAAATGCATTTTTAATGCATGCAATCTCCTAAACCAGATCATCAAAAAAGATTGAATGAGGGATGTGCAGAGATGCCTACCGGCCGGAGGGGGAGGCCCATTGGGCTAAGTACATAATTTGCATGTGGTACGGTCCACCCTGGTGGATGATGGTATCTACACGAAGATCCATATTTACAATCCCCTGTTTTCAAGTAATGCTGGCATTCAGGCTCACCGGGTCTTTCAGGAAACGAATGCTCCTTTTTACTAGAAGCAGATGCAATAGAACGGTAAGCACCGGTGTAGGGAGGAATAGAAGGAGACAAATGAGGAGCTATTGCGTAAAACGGGCCCGCTCCAACAGTACTTGGAGAGGCTGCTGGACTTGCAGGTGCCTGAATCAAAACAATTTTGCAAATTTATAAAAGTTCAACTTCAAAATCCCAAAAGAAAAGGTTGTATTACCTGATAAGGATTCTGGAAACGGGACCATTCCTGGTGGAAGTGACTGTAATGAGCCGGGAAGAAGAGTTGGTGGAAGTAGCAAGGGACTGTATGGCCCGGGGGCGTATGAGCCTGGAAGAAGAGTTGGTCTTGCAAATACTCCATTGTTGAGAAGAGGCGATCGGAGATGGGTATAGAGCCGAAGGAAAAGATTCAGGTGGTGGTGGTGCCTGTGGTGGTACTGGTGGCGGAAGTGGTGGTGCTGGAATGATGGCGGTAGGCTGGGGATGATGAAATTTACAGGTGACCCCGAACTTACACTGCCCTGTTTTGATATAGTATGAACACTCTTTTTCGCCCTGTGAGAAAATTTTACATTGGGTGACAAGTTCTAATATGAGGTTTAAATTAATTAAACAAATACGATTGGATGTGGCATATCCAATCCATGTTACATATAAATGGGTCAATTTGGGTAACGTTTTATCTCTAACAGGTCAAATGCATTCAAATGCATAATAATCTCATACTAAACTTTAATAAAGAAAAGTACTTTATCTTTTAATAACAGTTGTTAATATTATTTAGCACATCCCATTATAATTTTTTTTAAAAAGATGGATAAAAAAACATCTTTCATGGTTGCAGCAACTCGTTCTGACAAAATTGACCCGTTACCCAACCCGCCAATTTTGCCACTTCTAGTAAGAACAGGAACTCACAGGACGGAGAGGGTATCCAGATACATTAAGTGGCACTGTGCTTGATGATCCGACTCCTTGTCTAGGATGATGATATTTGCACGAAGCACCAAATTTGCATGTTCCAGTTCGCATATAATACTAAAAACAAACAGCTACTCATAAATTAATGCAAGATATGAACTTATCAGCAAAAGACGAATCTACGACATAAAAAGTTATATGTCACTCTTTGCATAACTACCATATAAAACAACTGTGATAATGACAGCCAAATCTACATTCTTTAAGTATCAGATGCCAGATTAAAAACAGAATCCATGCTTTAACTTAACTAAAAGAACCAAGAATCTTAAGTAACAAAAAGACGAAATTTTGACCATTAAAATTGAATCTCAATCTTTGCTGAACAAAAACATGACATTCATCTTAGATACTCCAAAGAATCAGCATTGTATCTCCTGCAACGAACTATATACAACAACAAACACGCCAAACGTAAAGAATCCATATTTTATAACAAGAAGCAATAAACAAGATTGGATCTTGTAACATGAACTATCCACACATCTATATCCTTAAACAGTTAAATCCCCAACATACAACAAGAATCATGATTCGATCAATCACCTGACACACGGGTTCCCCGACACGTTCAGGATACTCCCCTCCGCTCGACCTCATCGCTCCAAAAACCTGGGAAAACCAGTCAAAAGAACCTTAATTTTAGCTACTACATTTAAGGTAACCAGATGATGATGTACCACAATGCATGTCAATCTATCAAATATTCAAATCACACAAACCAAAACCTAAACTCACAATTAACCTGTTGAAGTACCAAATTCACACTCAGATCCGTCAAATTACAATATCAATTTCACCTCACGATCATCATTCATCAAATACAACAAACACATATTACAAAAGATGCAAAATTGAAGAGTATTTACCGAACCACGATCACGGGGATGGTTAAACCGACAGCGAGAACCATACCCACAAAACCCTGTTCTCAAATAATAAATACAATCAGCCTCATCGGGTCGTTCAGGGTACGGGTCCGACCCACCTCCGAACCCTAACTGCACCGTGGGCTCTGCATTCATCATCGAACCATCAACGATCAAACACCCAAATTGACATTCGAATCACAAATTGAAATGTGTGCTAACTGCTAACTAACCTTCGAGCCCCGTTTGATCACCTGATGAGTTCCATTGGGTAATCGGATCGGACTGTGACATCTCCATTACAAGATTATGTATAAGTGTATGACTATAGGGTTGTATGTATGATCAATCTATGAACAGTGTGTGTTATATACTGAAGGCCCAAAAGAAGAAATTGTATGAAGTATGAACAAATGCTATATGGGTTTTCTTGCGATCGGCTTTTTGGGTGAGAAGAAGAGGTTTTTGAGGGTTTCTCCCCCTCACACACAGTCTTTCTTTCTTTCTCTGTATTCCTTTGTATGTATATGTGTGTATATGTATGTATGTTGAAAAAGTGTGTGTTTTTGGTGTATTTTGTTTCTTTTGGGTGTTTGTTTGATGTTTAATGAGTGCTGGTATAGAGTACAAGAGAGTTGTTGCTGGGTTTCTCTCTCTTGAGTGTTGTACAAGAGTCTTGTTGTCAGGTTTCTCTCTCTAACCATACAAAACACAATTGATTAGTGGGAAGTGATAAATTTTCTATTTGTTTAAATGGATTGATTTATATAAAAAAGGCTAACAAGAAGTTAGATTACATGAAAAAAAAAAAAAAAAAACAAAGAAAGACAACAAGACTTAAAAAAGAAATTACACTAAAAACTCCACTCTAGAATTCCAAAATTTCCTCTATTTTGATCTAAAGAAACGAATGAGCTTTTATCCGGGTTTTGCTCAATGCATTGCAACCAAACTCATCTCTATTAAAATCTCATAGACTTGGAAGTACCTATAACCTTATTTTTCAATAAGTATTATTAAAGATATACATATTATATTATTGGGACATTCTTTTCTCTTTTATCTATATATATATATATATATATATATATATATATATATATATATATATATATATATATATATATATGCATAGATAGAGAAGAAAATATTATATATTAATAATTTCATATTCCATATTATATAGATTTAAAAATGCAAACCCAGTGCACAAGCTAGGCTCCTACATGTTAAGGTTTGGGGACGTAATGACACATTAAGCCTGATTTCCTATTATTTTCCTAGAGTCATGTAAGTGGTTGTTTTCACAACTTAACAGTGATCCCAAGGTCGCATTACAACAAACTTAATTATCATTGCTTCAGTTTACGTGAAAAATAGCGTGTATGATATGGTGGTGATTTGAGCCCTTATGGGTTGAACAACGCCCGATGATGCTTTCACTTGATCATTGTTTATGTCTAAAAGGCACAAAACCAGGCCACACCTCTAAACCAGGTTAACCGATGATCAACCGAAACAAAAGCTCATCCCAATGAACCATATTATTTATTACCGATGATCCATCCAACCCGAATCCAAACCAAATATACTCATTCCTACATTAATATAGGTTCATTAATATACATCATTAGTGAAGTAGGGTGATTCTATGCTATATAGTTCATGGGTATTGTTTTGCATGATCTACTGTTGTGGAAGAAATTTCACCGGAGAAGAC
Source organism: Flaveria linearis (assembly GCA_024085815.1). NCBI lineage: Eukaryota > Viridiplantae > Streptophyta > Magnoliopsida > Asterales > Asteraceae > Flaveria > Flaveria linearis. The sequence goes on from CM044012.1 coordinate 61,887,496, forward strand.
GAAGAAGAAATTTTCATCGGAGAAAATGAAGAGATGAGAGGAAGCCAAAAGAAGTATACTTTGTAATGTATAAAAAAGATCTTCCTTTAGAGAAGTACACCACTTTAAACACGTCTTCACAATCCACATGCTAAGTTTCACTTTAGCCTGTCCCACTTCTGCGTATGTTCTCTATAATCCTTTTTTCCTCAAAATTTTTACTTTATATCAAACAATCATATATTAATATCACGTTACTAAGTTCCATGCAAACATATTTAATTTATTTTTGTACGTATTCTGTTGAGAATAAAGTCTTGGTTTAAGTTGGGGGGTTAATAATGACAACTTCTTATAGTTGTCTATTCAGTTGTATGTCTTAGTGTAGATAAGGGACTGATTGTGTATATTTCTTAATTGTTAGTTAAGAAGTAGTTAATCGGTGAGGTATAAATAGTTGATTAGTGGTAATCGATTGAAATGGACTTGAATCAACTGAGATTTACTTTCTTTGTTAATTGATTGATTCATTGTTGTTCTTCAATTATATTCTTTCATTCTTGTGAATCGATTGGTGTTTTTCATAACAATTGGTATCAAAGCCACGGTTAAAGGGCTCCAACGAAGCAATCGATTCGGGTAAGTGATTGAAGGTGCAATTGAAGATCAAGATGGTGTCGACGAAGTTCGAAATCGAGAAGTTTAATGGGAAGAATGATTTCAGTCTCTGGCGAGTGAAGATGCGGGCAATCTTGGTGCACAATGGAGTAGTTGATGCACTCAAGGGGAGGATAAACTGCCTGCGGGTTTAACTCAAGAAAGGAGGAAGGAAATCATGGAAAGAGCCCATAGTGAGATCATACTCAGTCTCGGAGACAGAGTTCTGAGGGAAGTCCAGAAGGAGAATACGGCTGTCGGGATTTGGGCAAAACTTGAGTCGTTGTATATGACCAAGTCATTGGCCAATCGGTTGTTCTTGAAGCAGAGGCTATACACCTTCAAAATGGATGCAGGGAAATCAATTGAAGATCATGTTGATAATTTCAACAAAATTATCATGGATCTTGAGAATATTGACATCAAGATTGATGATGAGGATCAGGCAATCATTCTGTTGTCATCTTTGCCAAGCTCTTATGAGCATTTCGTAGATACATTGCTCTATGGCAGGGAGACATTGACGATGGAGGAAGTGACTGCATCTCTTAACTCTAAGGAGTTAAAGAAGAAGTTTGAAGCCAAAGAAGAAGGTGGAGAAGGTCTGTTTGTGAGAGGCAGGTCAGAACAACGGAATTTTAAAGGCAAGAGTCATTCCAGGTCAAAGTCCAGTACCGAAGGAAGTGTTTTGTATGTGGATCTGATAAACATATTAAAAAGGACTGCCCTGAGTTCAAGAAAAGAAGGGGTGAGTCTAGTGGCAGCAAAGGTCATTCTGATCAATGCAGTCACAATGCACAGGAAGATGGGCTTGATGGGTATGACAGCACTGATGTTCTCAATGTTACAAGTCAAGAAGCTGAAGAGCAAGAGTCTAAAGGCAAGTGGGTTATGGACTCTGGGTGTTCTTTTCACATGACTCCTGTTAGGGAATTCTTCAAGGAATTGAAGGTTGTTAAACTTGGTAAAGTCAAGTTGGGTGATGATAGGCCTTGTGAGATAGCAGGTCAAGGTACAGTGACATTCCGAGTGAGGAGTGGCATGGAGATTGACTTACACAATGTAAGGTATGTCCCTAATCTGAAGAGGAGTTTGCTTTCTTTGGGTACTTTTGAGAAGGCAGGTTATGTGGTTAGCCTTAGTAATGGCAAGGCTAAGGTAGTGAAGGGCTCAATGGTGATGTTGTATGGGAATAGGGCAGACAATAATACATACATTCTAGACGGTGAAGTCTTGATAAATGGGTCAGCATCTTTGGTGACTGGAGAAGATGTTGATAATAGTGCTGTGATATGGCATAGGAGGATGGGTCATATAAGTAGTCAAGGACTGGTTGAGCTGAATAAGCAGGAGGTTCTTGGAAGCCTCAAGAATACTGATTTTGGTTTCTGTGAGAGCTGTGTGCTGGGTAAGCACAAGCGGGTCAAATTCTCAAGTAGTACTCATACCACAGGTGGTATTTTGGAGTATGTTCACTCTGATCTGTGGGGGCCAGCAAGGACTGAATCCTTGGGAGGTGCCAGATATTTCCTGTCCATCATTGATGATTTCTCAAGAAGGGTTTGGATCTATGTCCTGAAAGGCAAGTATGAAGCTTTTGAGAAGTTCAAGGAGTGGAAGGAGTTGGTTGAAACTCAAACAGGAAAGAGAGTAAAGAAACTTAGGACAGATAATGGTCTTGAGTTTTGTAATCATGAGTTTAACATGTTTTGCAAGAAGGTAGGATTGGCAAGACACTTGACTGTGCCGGGAACACCCCAGCAGAATGGTTTGGTGGAAAGGATGAACAGAACCATTCTGGATAAAGTGAGATGTATGCTAGAGTGTTCAGGATTGCCTAAGAGGTTTTGGGCAGAGGCTGCTTCTACAGCAGTGTATCTGATCAACAGGTCACCCTCAACAGCTTTGATGATGAAAACTCCAATGGAGGTATGGTCTGGAAAGAAGCAAGACTATAGTATGCTGAGAGTTTTGGGTCTGTAGCATATGCACATGTGAATCAGGGTAAGTTAGAGCCTAGAGCAGTTAAGTGTGTGTTTCTGGGCTACCCTGAGGGAGTGAAAGGCTATAGACTTTGGAGGTTAGATGGCTTAGGATCAAGGATCATAGTGAGTAGAAATGTTAAGTTCAGGGAGGTTGTTATGTATAAGGATGTTGCTTCCGAAGGTACTTTGAAGACTTCTTCCGAAGGTACTCATAGTGCTAGTGCTGCTTCCGAAGGTATTTTGGGTGCTTCTTCCGAAGGTACTCATAGTGCTAGTACTGCTTCCGAAGGTATTTTGGGTACTCCTTCCGAAGGTACTCATAGTGCTGGAGCTGCTTCCGAAGGTAATCAGAGGGAAACTTCCGAAGGTAGTCATGGTATATCAGGGAAAGATGTTCATATTGAGGTGGAGTCTGCTCCTGAAAGCTATGCTGAAGTAGGACATGGACATTCATCTCAATATAGGTATGCATCTAGCTCTGATATGAATTACAGTTTGGCAAGGGATAGGCCAAGGAGGAACATCATTCCACCTGTGAGGTTTAGACAGGATGATAACATTTCAGCAGTGGCTTTTGTGGCTGCGGAAGAAGAGTGTATTTTTGAGCCATTGACCTATGAGGAGGCTGTGATATCAAAACAATCTGAGAATTGGAAGAAGGCATGGATGATGAGATGAATTCATTGCATACCAATGGAACTTGGGTGTTGACTGATAAACCTAAGGATCAGAAGCTTGTATCATGTAAGTGGTTGTATAAGTTGAAAGAAGGTATTCCAGGGGTGAAGGTCCTAGGTATAAAGCAAGGTTGGTTGCTAAGGGATTTACCCAGAAGGCTGGAGTTGATTATAATGAGATTTTTTCACCAGTGGTGAAGCATACTTCTATAAGAGTGCTGTTGTCATTAGTAGCATCTTTTGATCTGGAGTTAGAGCAAATGGATGTGAAGACAGCTTTTCTGCATGGTAATTTGGAGGAGCAGATTTATATGGCACAGCCTAAAGGGTATGAGGTAGCTGGTCATGAGGACAAGGTTTGCTTGTTGAAGAGGTCTCTTTATGGTTTAAAGCAATCACCAAGACAGTGGTACAAGAGATTTGATGATCATATGTTAAGCATCGGGTTTAACAGGAGCTTGTATGATAGTTGTGTCTATCATAGAGAATATAACAAAGGTTCTTTTGTCTTCCTGTTGTTATATGTTGATGATATGTTGATAGCTTGTAAAGACAAGGCTGAGATTAATAAGACAAAGAAGTTGTTAATGTTTGAATTTGATATGAAGGAGTTAGGAAAAGCTCGGAAGATTTTGGGTATGGAGATTACTAGAGACAGGAAGAACAGATGGTTAAAGTTGTCTCAGGGTATATTCAGAAGATTCTGAGGAATTATGGCATGGTAGATGCTAAGCCGGTTGTTGCTCCATTAGCTTCTCATTTCAAATTGTCTAAGGGAGATAGTCCTAGGAGTGATGATGAACTGAGGTACATGGAGCAGGTGCCTTATGCTAATGTGGTTGGTAGCCTGATGTACTTGATGGTCTGTACTAGGCCAGATTTAGCTCATGCAGTTAGTATGGTGAGCAGGTATTTGGCATCTCCTGGGAAAAAGCATTGGAATGCAGTAAAGTGGATTTTGAGGTATTTGAAAGGTACTCAAAATGATGGTTTAATATTCTGTCAGAATGATGCTGAAGTAAGCAAGGTGCTTACTGGTTTTGTTGATTCAGACTATGCAAAGGATCCTGATTCAGGTAGATCCATTATAGGATATTGTTTCATGGTTCTAGGAAATGTGGTGAGCTGGAAATCACAATTGCAGCATGTTGTTGCTCTGTCTACAACCGAGGCAGAGTTTATATCATTGACAGAAGGGATAAAGGAAGCCATTTGGCTTAAAGGCTTTGTCAAAGATTTAGGAGTGGAGATTGAAGCTGCTAAGGTTTGGTGTGATAATGCTGGAGCAGTTCAATTAGCTAAAATAGTGTGTTTCACGAGAGAACCAAGCACATCAATGTTAAGTTGTATTTTATCAGAGATGTGATTTGTTCTAAGGAGGTGGAGGTTAATTGGATTGATACTGATTCTAATCCAGCAGATATGTTGACAAAGTCTTTACCGGGAGCAAAGTTTGGTTTTTGTGTGGATTATTTGAAGATTGGTTGAACTTAAATCAAGACTTAGGTGGAGATTGTTGAGAATAAAGTCTTGGTTTAAGTTGGGGGGTTAATAATGACAACTTCTTATAGTTGTCTATTCAGTTGTATGTCTTAGTGTAGATAAGGGACTGATTGTGTATATTTCTTAATTGTTAGTTAAGAAGTAGTTAATCGGTGAGGTATAAATAGTTGATTAGTGGTAATCGATTGAAATGGACTTGAATCAACTGAGATTTACTTTCTTTGTTAATTGATTGATTCATTGTTGTTCTTCAATTATATTCTTTCATTCTTGTGAATCGATTGGTGTTTTTCATAACATATTCTAATATAAGTTTTGATTAAGTTACATGAATGATTTTTTTGGCAAGCATATTGCAAATTTGCTCTTTATTAAAAAAATGACATATACCATCCATTATTCACTCAAGCAGTAGATACGTTTAGTTCTTGACATTAACGCTGTGTTCCCGAGTCTCATTTAAGGAGAGAAAAGAAAAAAAATTGATGGAAAGAAGAAATAGTTGTGTTCCGGAGTTTTTTTTAATGGAAGGAAATGAAAGGATTGTTAGAAATTCATGTTCCCGAGTTTACTTAAGGAGGAAAAAGAAAAGAAATGGAAGGAAAAAGAAGGCTAAAATAATCCTTCCAAAATGGAAGGAATGGAGAGAAAGGAAAAGAATGAGAAAAAAAGAGAAAAGAAGAGAAAAGAAAAGAAGAGCAAGGAAAATAAAAGAAAGTGTTTCCTTTCTTTTCTTTCGTTAAGTAAACTCGGGAACACAGCGTAACTGATGATGATTGGGTTTCCAAAAACAACGATTACAAAACACATGTTCTAGAGTTTCTTTATGCATGGGTGTCCAAAGACAATTTTAGGGGTTCTCGTTGGGGGGTTATGATTTTTGGGTATTTAGTGAATGGGCGTGTATGGATGGATTGATGAATCTACATAGTTTGGGACGATGGCTAGAAGCATTTACACATGTAAAAGTAAAGCTGGTGAGGTATGTGTTTGATTTACGCATGAGATGACACTCATGAGTGAAGAGGTGAAAGACAGGGTATGTTCGCGATAGGGAAAATAGATGGTGGCGGTGGGGCGTTGCCATTGAGGCAGGAGGGGGACCATATTTTCCTTGAACATTAGATAGATGACACCGGTGAGAGATGCAGCCGCACAGTGACAGAACTTGAACATTCCTATAGGGGGCGGGGGACAAAAGTAAATTTTTTAAGGGGACAAACTCAATATATATAAATAATTTTAACCTATCGAGTCAAAAATTTACACTAGATGAAAAAGGGAGGGGACAATGACCCCCTAAGGCTCATATTATCCTCTACCCTAAGGCTCATATTATCGAGTCAAAAATTTACACTAGATAGAAAAAAAATGGGGGACAATGACCCCCTAAGGCTCATATTATCCTCTGCCCATGCAAGGGCGACATACCAAGGGCAGGGTGTGGATTTTTATACCTTTTTTGTTTTGCAAGTGAAAAGGTATAACAATTATTTAAGTAGAAATGATTAAATGTGCTATAGATAAGTAGATGAGTGATTTAAAAAAAAAAACTCATTGTTATACGAAAACTAGAAAAAATTAATGAAATCGGTCACATAACTTATAAATTTTTTATCACTATCCTTTATATTTTTGTGTGTATATAAATAAGGGTATGAGTCAAATGAAAAACTGTTGCTTGGTTGTATATACGTCACATATAGGTTACGTATATGTAACCATTTTTTCATTTTACATAGTGTTACGTATACGTAATACTCTTCATTCTCATATTTATGTTCAACATATATGCAACAAATACTTAAATACCCTTTTAACAATTAAATACATAAAATTTATGGATTATATTATTGGTTTCTTTGGTTTTCTTGAGTTTTCATATATTTATTGGCTTTCTTCGTAATATGAACCATAATGCAAGTAATTACTCTGTATATATTAGTGACTAACTCCATATTAAAAAGACAATATACATCTCGGTATATGTGGGTTCACGATTGATCTTCCACTTCTCGTAAGTGACAAGAAGTTTAACAATCTATAAAAAATTCATAACAATCCAATAATATTGATACGTAAGAGTGTTTTTTATGGTTAAAAACGTTAAAAGACTTCAGTAAAACAATATTATACGAGGCTAATATTTTTGTTTTTTAACCCTTCATACTAAACCTATTTTAACAGCGCAAATGTAATGCTTGTTAGTTAAATTATAGCCAATTCATTACCTTTATGTGTTGAATTGACTGTTCTTCTAGTGTGGTCAAAATGTAAAGTTTGTTAGAGATTTACGTACATAACAAGGACTATAAGACATGCTAATTAAATGATTCGTTCAAGTGGTTAGATTGTGGTTATGATGACTTATGAATAACAACATTTTGAGAGGTAACAACAAAATAAATAAATGATGGTTTCAATTTTGTATGGATCAATATTAACCAAGTTAGATTGACTTAGTATACGAGTTGGCTCATGTGCCCTATACAATGTTAATCATATGTTATTGATATTATATAAACCCCTCTCATGTGCTTTACTTTTCTTATTTTTTTTGCCTTTCTTATAATGATATGCTAATTTTGTAAATAAATCATTTTCATAGTGCACAAAACTACAAATCAATTGCATTACTTTCAAAAGGTTAATTTGTGGTTTGTACACAATCAAATTGATTAACACATTTTTTTTACCCGTTAACAGACCTTTCTATTCCACATATACTATAGGATTTGAACAAACACTATAAAATTTAAACCCAAACATTCTGCTGAAACGTACATCATTTTACCTTAAGAGCGTACATTTAAAGACACATTGATTATCGCATCTCAAATTTAAGTTTCCTTATTTTTCAAAGGAACAGACAGCAAAGCGTCTACACTCGGGTAATTAAATTTTTTCATAAACATGTCTTGTCATCTTACGCATTGGAAAAACTTACAAACAGATTACTACAGAAATTATTAATGATATTTTGTTCTGTTGTAGTTTATATATTTCTTTAGTTTTTATACTTTTTTTGTTATGGTTTTAACATAATTTATAAGCTACAAGGGTTTTGCCGTGTGCGCATATACTTTTCATCATCATCAATTTTAAATAAATACGGAGTTTAATTATATATATTTGCGTGTACGCATGTTGTTTAATGTTTATACACTTGTTTTAAGTTGCTTTTCACTATGTTGTTTCCTTTTTTATTCTTTATGGTTTTTCTTTATTGCCTTCACATTTCTTTCTTGAAAATTTTATAAAATCTATGATGCAAACTTTTAGACGTATGTAGCGGATTGATTGAGAACCACGCGGAAAAATCACATCAAGCATTTATTGATTTGAAATCCGATCATTTATTTGTGAAATAGTAGTGAAACCGACAAAAACTTTTTCATACGCAACTACAAAATATAGCATTTTTAATATTTATAGATTTTATTTATTTTATTATCGTTTTCGGGATTTTGTCGTGTCGCTAATTGGATCTTAGATTTATGACACATGTGAGTCGTCGATAATATTTGCCGGTGATAAATAATTTTCTAATAGTGTGTTGGTTTTATGAGTATGTCATAAAATCAAGAATATCAATGTTAAACCCAATCGGGTGACATATGACGATATAACAATGGTTGTAGCGGTCTATGTGATGTAAGTTTATGTAATTGTAAAATTTAACTTGATGTAACTGTTTGGTAGTAGTTTCTTGCTACTTATGTTTTATGTTTTTAATAACATAAAGCTTTCGTTGTAAAAAAAAGTCTATGATATTTAACTTTTGTTAGACGTGAATAATTATGATGAATATAACTATTGTCTAGACGTATATTTATATGCATCTACTTTAACTGCTCTAAGAATTGAACTAACATCGATTATACGTAGACGAAATCTGTAAAAGTCAAACATAACTTATAAACAGACTTTGGTATAAAAACTTAATTTAAAAAAGGTGCAAACATCCTTAAAATGAAATAATGGGAAACATCCCTTTTTGAAGAAATGTGTCAACAACTTAACGTTGAGACTCATGATTGTGTGATGGAAACAAATGCCAAAAGATGGATGACTATGAATGATTAAGTTCCCAAAGTAGTAATACTAGACAAGAGTGGCTCTTGATGCATGTGGAGGATAAATGTGTTTGTCAAGTCGTCAATGCAAACTTTTCTAGTTGGATAATTGTCTCATTGGCAATTGACCATGTAGATTAGATTAGGAGTCTAGCTAGGATGTTGCACCGCAACGTGGTGGCAATTTAAACGCGACAAGTGGTGCATGAAAACTAGTTTAAATTTAATGGGTATCATATTTTATGTACCGTCGAAACAAATATTGAGATTCAGGCTGAACTTACTTTGAATTTTTATATTGACGTCATTGTAAAAAATGATTAGTGAATTGGCGTCATAAACTTCTAGAATAACACATGAATAATTAAGCACATGATACTATGTAGCACAGTAGTGACATATACTTGAATCTCTCTAGAAAGAATGTAAAAGGTAATAGATGCCTAGATGGCATGCTCTAAAGTCACAAACTCAAAAGTTTTCGTAAGTAAATCAGAAAGCGCTTCATCGCATTAGCTTTTGTCGTTTTATCTCTAAGTCTCATGTTACCTGAGGCATTAATTCATCCTCAACCAATAAGGTCATGGAAGTCCCTGAACAAATTTTGGTTATCATTGTACTTCTTAAGATAATTTAGAGTAATCGAATCATTTAATCCTCATCTCTTATACATCCACATCATGCTTAAAACATCGTCCTTTTATTAAATAGGCAAACGATATTTGAACATGTGACTGTAATCGAAAATTTTCCATTTACGGGATGACCTAAACAATAAGTAAAACAAAGTTAAATATGGGGAGGCGAAAACGGCATCAATTTAGAGGGTATAATTTTCACTTGGGCCGGTAAGAAAAAAGGGCGGCTAAGGGGTCAAAATCAACTTGAGTGAAAATGTCAATAGTTAGAGGTTAAACATGTCATGTGGATTGACTCAGGGAACACTTTCTTTGAACTTTATTCATAGTAAATGCCTTAATTATGATTAAAATTAAAAACAATATTACTGTAATAATAATCAAAATGTGTATGAACAAATTTTGTATGCATTAAAAATAGACTTTAAGCCATCTTTAACCCGTTTCTTTTTAAGCTAAGTTTTAATTTATACGGATATACACATTTGACATAAAATACAACCCAAATTAACTTATTTATAAAATTCCAACCGAATCACGGACCTTTTATAGTAGTACAACCAAACCAGTTGTGTTTCTTCGTGCTTGATTTCCGTCGAAAATCAATTGGTGCTTGTGTAATGGGTATGATGATAAGTTATAAATTTGGTTCAGAAATCAGAAGTGAAATGTTTGGTTAATGTAAAATTGATGGGCTTATGAATTAATGTTTTTGCTCACAAGTCTACAGATGCACAAAACCCATCAAGAAGGCGGGGTTATAAAATGATTCTCATTGACTATTGTCATTACATGTTTTCATCAATTTCATGTAAAAGATTAAGCGCACCATCATAGCGTTTTAGGGTTTGATTTCTAGCCAAAAACATGTTACGTGATGTCAAGGGATGGTGGTTGTGGCAGGGCTGATTTTGGGTGATGATGGTTGTGGCAGGGATGATTTTGGTGGATGGTGGTGGTGACGGTATGTGGTATAACATGCATTAAAAATGAATTAAACGGTTTAAAAATGAAATTTTAATAATTAAAACTATTATCTAGTGAGTGATAGTAATTCATATTATTCGTTTGCCCAGTAACACTCTCAATTTTAACTTTTATTACCAATGACAAACCCGGTAACATAATTATCATATAATCATACTTGATTGCATTTGTTTCCGCTCAATTTGGATTGTATGTTTTTTCATATCATTTGCATCATTATATGAACGAAATCAGGTAAAATTAAGTGTTATTAGGATTGCTATTGGTAACAAAAGTTAAAGTTGAGAGCACCATTTGTCAAATTATTAGTATAAATCTTTATCGACCAATAAATAATAATTTAAATTAATAAAATAAGTTGTAATAAAACTATTATATGAAAGCTTAATATTAAAAAAATATAATACAAATTAGGTATAAAAATATACAGCAGCTGTTACCAAAAGTTAATAAAAAAGTGCTACAAACGTTTTAATATAAAATGTTATAAAAAATTAAAATAACATTTCATCACATTGGATACAACCAATGTTACATGTTATAAAAAGATTATATATATAATCAATACATTTAAATAAACATTTTAGGAGTTCAACCGTTTAGAAATATTAAAGAAAGTTGGTTAACTTTCACTAACATATAGGTCATAATGATATTCTTAACAAGTCCTCAAATAAGCAATGAAAACCTCTTCCTTTATGGGTTAGTCCTTTATGGGTTAGAAGGGTGAAAGTTGGTTAGATTTAACCAACATTATCCCTTGTTATTCTAGTAATATAGTTTTAGCATTTAACACATTAATTATTTCCAAAAATGGTCCAAATGTGTGACCTTTCGGCTTGTTACACAAGGCACCTGACCTTTCCGTCTCGACATTGCTACAAACATTATCCATTTCGGTAAGTTGAAGTTTTGGTATTAATCAGAAAGAAAACTAATCAGCAAAAGAACAATCAAATCCAATAAGGCTTTCATGATTACAAGTATTTTACTTAACAAATTTACAAATATGACAGTAATAGAAGTAGTGTGGCATGATCAACCGGATTTAAACAGTAACACTGCTTTGAATCCAGTAGAAGTAGACAAAGTGGTTTGTCTCATGAGTCACATAAGAACCTGCACAAACAAACACTGAACATCAAGTTTCATCTCAATCAGACTATTTAAACACATTTATTTATAATTTTATATACAAACTCACAAAACATGTAAAAGTTAGCTGATCAATTTATATTTCCCTCTAGCAAGCATATGTCATACGCCAAAATTCTAATATCAAAACTGCGCTAACTTTTATTTTGGTGCGTCTAAAGATTGCAACAAGCTTTCCTTTTCCTTGATCTTGCATTTGCTGATTACCATTTTACCCTTTTTGGTCATGGGTGAGAGTTAAAGACATGTTCGACAGTTTGAGGTGGTTTCTCATTCCAGATATTTTTCCAAAGATCGAATACAAGTTTGTACATGAATGTGTACATCCACAGTAGCACAATACCACAGAAATTTTAAATTTTGATACCTCAACAAACATCAACTCACCATACCCATGCTTATAATTACAGAATTACCACATTATTATTAAAATTAGAGGTAAAAGTGAGTGAGCTCAAATAATCAGCAAGAACATCATGGTTTGTGCAGAACAAAAACCATATCAGGCAATTAAGATTCGTTGAAGTTTAAAATAGCCCTGTTTAAAAGAGGTTACAATAAGGGAGTAACTAAAATCAAGTATAAAAAATGTAGCAGACGATATTTCGTATATTATAAGCTATCGAGTCAACTCCTACCACAGGGGACTAAAGGTAACTTCTAAGTTAAGCAAAATTATATTTGAAATAACAAGCAGTAGCCATGTTGATTGCATATGCTATATAGTCGGGCTAAACAATGTTCAACTACGAAAAGAAGTAGTCCATCAGACAATCACTAACTAATTTTTTGCATAAACCAACCGATGCTTGTGTCTTTAACTTAATCGATAAGCATCCACATTTTCACACCTATGTTATGTGATTCTATGTACAATGTGAATCCAGATCTATACAACTGTGACAATCTTCACACCACGAGAATCTTTATGGTCATAAACAAATAAATTGTTGATCTTTGTCAACATTCTCATACCAAACGGTGTGTGTGATACTTCAAGAATTTGGCAGTTCTCAATGTTTTTGTTTGTGACCAATTTCATTCTTTTCTTTCATGTATCTACACAAATGCACATAGTATAGCTAATCTAAATGAATAATTAAAGCTTTAAAGGTATGAAACAACTTTAGTATTCCAATCTAATATTAAAAGATCATAAGAATCACAAACAGAAGCACATATTTCATTCCTAATTTCCCAAATGTTCTACTGTCACAAATATATAGTATACAGATTCATTTTAGATAGCTACAGATTTCAACCTAGATGACTAGATCTACATCCCCAAATCCACCAACCATTAGTAAATCAACCTAGAATTTGCATCCATCCAACACAATAAAGGCAGATAAGATCACGATCTCACACCATAAGCAAATCAAGTGCATTATACACACACTTACCGAAGTTTTTCCCAACGATACAATGCCAAGTAGGACCATGCTTCTTATCAAACTCTTTCTTTATCTGCTCCGCAACATCCTTTTCGACACTCAGATTCTCAAACGCCTGTGCATGCATGATCCACTCTCCGATTAGAAAGTTCAATTACACGAAACATAAAGCAAATCGAAGGTATAGAATGCATAATCATAGGGTTTCAGCAATTGAAATAGAAAGGGGGATCAAGTGTTACTGAAATGGCGATATTAACGGCTTCGGTTTGCATATCTTCCTTCATATCGGCGCTCTTGATGACAACCTTCCGGCTGGCGGAAGTAGAAGAGATCGACGGTGGCGATGAATTGATTTTCCGATCATCGGCGGACGGCGACGGCGTAACTCCGACGAAGGATCTCTTCCGGTCTTCACTCATCTCGTTTTGTTGGAGTATAAAGCCCCTTTTATTTTATCATTCGTAACGCATAGCTCTTTTATGCAAAATAAACATTTAGGAACTCTATTTGTGTAAACGTAGGGTGAACTTTCGAATAATATTCGATAAGAACCATAATAATAATAAAAATTTTTGTAGATATAATACGAAATTGTCAAAAGTTTTGCAATTAATCATTTTCAACAAAATCTTAAAATATATAGAAAAAAGTCGTGCTAATCTTGACTACCATGGTGTCATCTTACCGAACTCCATTAAACAAAGGATAGAACAGTTTGGTAAGTATGAGCTCTTTGACCATCGTGTGAGCAAACTATGAGTCAGAATCATCATCCATATATATCTTCAAAGCACTCAATTCGTATACATCAAACTTCATAATTTACGATTCACATCCCAATTGATTCATATTCATCAAATTTCTATCGATTTTTGCTTATCGATCGGATCAGATCACCCACAATATGATGTTATCTCGCCGGATTATTCGAGGGAGGTGGTGGAACGCCGGTAGGAGCTGCCGGAGCTACCTCAATTCGACGCCTTCAACGACGGTGGTGGCCACCGAGTTGAAGACTCGTGTGATTACCCAGTTTTTAAGTGCAGATCCGACTTCTTCAAAGTCAAAGTTTGATTGCTCTTACAAGGTTAATAATTGTGAAATTGTTTGCTAATTTTGATTGTTTAGCGGATTTATGATTAATTGCATGAGGTGTAAGTTACATCTATGATTTATGTGTAGATGGGTGTTCTCGATTTAAGGTTTTGTGCATGCATTGGCTTCTGTTGAGTTGGATACAAATGTTTAGTTTGATGATATGAAAAACTGCTGCAACAATGGGCCTATGAAGGATAAATGATTATTCACTTAAGGATTTTATTGTAGAATGTATACTTTGTAACTAGACATTCTATTGACTTTTTGGTCAAAGAAGCCACTTTTAGTGTCTGATGTAGTGATGTTTGCGTAGGTTTATTCACATTTAGAAGAAGCCTAAAGATAATATGTTAAATTATGCACAAAATTTTGTGGTAACTTAGTTTAAATGTGATGTTTGTTATGTAGTTGAACAATCTGTACAGTATCAAGGGGCGTTACTTTTCAACTGATGCACTCGAAAGTCAACCCGTTAATGGCATTGTTGACATACCTTTGGCGCAAACAGGTGAAGGTATCGCAGAATGCGAACTCCTCAAATGGTTTGTTGAAGAGGTGAGTCGTTTAGACTTTTATATCAAACACGTCTTCATTTAATTGATAGTAAAAATGATGAATGATACTTTGGTTACATGATTAAGTTGAGTTTACCCAAATTAATCTATCTTGTCAGGGAGACGAAGTTGAAGAATATCAACGACTTTGTGAAGTTCAGAGTGATAAAGCAACCATAGAGATAACAAGTCGGTATAATGGGAAAGTTGCTAAAGTTCTACATGTTCCTGGTGACATTATAAAGGTAGTTTTGATAGCAACTTTCTTATTAATTAGTTTAATTATCTGTTTTCTGTTATGGAACATTTTGTATTATCCCAGGTGGGTGAAACTCTGTTGCAATTAACAGTTGATGATTCATCGGTCCCATACGATGCCACTGAGTCATCACTAGGTTCTGGTACATCTGATTCTGATGACCACAAACCAGAGGCTAAAAAGACTAGAAAGGTGAAGCTTTATGCACCCCTGCTGTTAGAAGCCTTGCAAAAGAGCATAATATTGATATTAATGATGTCACCGGGACCGTAAACATGGAAGAATATCAAAAGAAGATGTTCTCAAATATGCTATAGAGAAAGGAATTATTGAAGATAAACCAGCATTATTTAATCCAGGTTCTATCGAACCCATGACGGGCCCTGAAGAAAAACTTCACGAGATAGCTGGGTCGCTTTATCAGGATAAGATACTCACCTTGAGGTATTTCTAAATGATTTCATGAATTTGGTTAAATTAACAGTAATGAGAATGTAAGAATAATATATGTATTTGCAGGGCTTATCAACGCGCTATGGTTAAATCAATGACTGCAGCTGCTAGTGTGCCTCACTTCCACTTTGTGGAAGAAATAAACTGCGACTCACTTATAGAGCTTAAATCAGCTTTCCAAAAAGAAAACCCCAATCCAGACATTAAATTCACGTTCCTACCCGTTTTAATCAAATCGCTTTCCATGGCATTGACTACATATCCATTAGTCAACAGTACCTTCAATTTGGGAACTTATGAAGTCACACTAAAAGGTCCATAATCCATATACTTTATCACTTCTATTTTAGTAAATTTCCCCTCACTGATCTTCATTTGCATAATATTCGTTAACCATTATAGGATCACACAACATTGGAATTGCAATGGCTACACCATCTGGACTAGTAGTACCAAACATTAAAATGTTCAATCTCTTTCCATATTAGAGGTCAGTAGTTAATCTTTCAATAGTTTTAGCACACATTAGGCGAGTATTTGATATAATATTTGTAAATGGCTACGCAGATAGCTCAAGAATTATCACGCCTGCAAAAACTGGCATTGGCAAACAAGCTCCCACCTGCAGATATATCTGGCGGAACCATAACTCTAAGCAATATCGGATCGATTGGTGGGAAATTGGCTCACCTCTCATCAATGTTCCTGAAGTTGCCATTATCGCTCTTGGAAAAATTCAGAAAGTTGCTCATTTTGGAGATGATGGAACTGTTTATCCCGTCTCTCTTATGACGGTAATCTTTAATAACCTGCAATTAGATTATCGTATGAAGTTGAACTGATTTGGTTTCTTTATATCATAAATTAACTTATTTTGATTAAATAAACTTTAGGTAAATATAGCAGCTGATCATAGAATTCTGGATGGAGCAAATGTTGCATTGTTCTGCAAAGAATGGAAGTCATACATTGAGAAACCGGAGTTACTGTTGCTGCATATGAGATGATCTGTCTCTATATTTAAGCTCTGTAACTTTGTAAGCTTAAAATTATGTCAAGAAAATTAATATTTCTCACAAGCTGTTAAGGATCATAGGCTTGTGGCGAGTTTGTGGGATAATTAAAGAGATGTCAACTGTTCTTGTGAGTAAACTTTGATTACATTGTGCATTGTTTGTTGGTTCAGGCTCTAATCAATCTTTCAAACTCACTGAGACACTATGGATCAAGTTTCTCACACACAAACAAAAAGAATGAAACTTGTAGATTCTAAACTTATCACTCTTCATTCACAGGAAAAACTTACAATTTAAAAGATATTTGATGCAAAATAATAGGACTACCACTTATCCACTACCCACTTAACTATGACCTAGTAAACCACTAACTAAACTACTTGCAAATAAAACAGAATAAACAAACTCCCATTGACCCATTTTACCCATTCAAATATATCCGGTTCGCTACTGGTGACCCGCTTCAACCCAATCAAGATTGTTTTCTACATTCTTAACACGTTTTTATAAAGAGTTAAGTTAAATCCATCGGCCATCAACTGCCCATCGCTATGTTTTTGATATATTTTTACCGTATTACAGAGAAAGTGACCATAACTATGTTCTTAACTATAAGACCATTTGTAATGGTTGTTAACTAAAATACACACCTAAATGTAATGTATATAAAAATCATTTTACTAAAGTCTTTTTTAAATTAAGTGTGGTTGTTAACTAGTGTTTGGAAACCTTATTAATGCAATATATAGAAAAAGTTGTGTTTTGCGCTCCAGGTTTGGAGTAGGGGTGTAAACGAGCCGAGCCTGAGCTCGGCTAGTTTTAAATTTATAAAGCTTGAGCTCGAGCTCGGCTCGTTTGTAGTTATATTTTCTAAAGCTTGATCTCGAGCTCGTCAGAAATCATTCAAACTCGAGCTCGGCTTGGGCTAGGCTCATTTATCATTAATTTTTTAATTTTTTAATTTTTTTATAATTACTATTATATTTATTTATTATAATCATACTTATCATATATATAACATAATTATAATTTAAGTGTTTCTATCATATTTTTTATATATAATTATAATTATTAAATAAATATTTGATATGTAAAAATATTATATATATACATATTTTTATATATAATTAATATATATATATATATATATATATATACTAGTTTTAATAAACCCGTGTAATACACGGGTTGAAAATATAAAACAATATAATTCATAAATGTATAAATATTTCATATGATTAAGTTACGTATTACTATAACAATAAAAAATAAAAAAAATATATTTATAAATTATAAATATTCTAATACTTTTTTGAATAATATAATATATAATTGACTCATTTAAAATTATAACCAGTTGTGTTAAAATCACAATAATCTAAAATAAATAAATATATCAATAAATATTTTTTTCTTTTTAGTTTTTTTATTGAATCTTATAAGCTATAAAATAATGTATAGTTTAAAACAATATTATTACATAAATAAGTTGATAATATAAAAAATTAACTTGAAAACAAAATGAATTATTACTACTAAATGAGTTTTCTTAAAATAAAAAACTTGACTAAAATAATATATTAGTTTAGGCGGGAAAATTTTTTTGAGGAGTAACATGGGAATGCCATGTGGCATCCTAGTTACTCTTTTATATATAGTATATATATATATATATATATATATATATATATATATATTATGTGTGTGTGTGTGTGTGTGTGTGTTAACATTTGTTTATTGTGATAACCTATTAAACCAACTAGTGGTCCATAGCAAACCACGTCACCACTATAACTTAGAGTTACAGTGGTAAAATTAGTGATTCAAAATGAACGTTAAAAAATTTTTTTAAAAAATATAACAAGACTATACTCAAATAAAAGATATTAAAATGATCTATTTAATGATATATGTAAATTATTTTAAAAAATAACATTATAAAAAAGTTAAAAAGGTTTTAAAAAGGGGTAGAGTTTTTTAAAAATGAAGGAAAATTTAAATTAGGAAAATTGTTAATCAGTGGTGTAGCGTGATGTAAAAGTTAGTTACACTGCTGTAAGTGTTCGCTACATTAAAGTTAACAGTTTATCGTAAAAAACAAGGGTTAATAAAGAAACCTTACCCTATATATATATATATATACATATACACATATATATACACTATATGTACATATATGTACATATATATGTATATATATATGTATGTATATATAATATATAATATATATATGTATCTATATATATGTATATATATATATGGGGTCATATGGGTCAAGATCTTTTCAAGACTCTTAAAGATCACGAGAACTGTGAGAACTCATCCTAGCCGTTGATTGATATATTTTTATTTTTAGTTATTAATTATTAAAGAGTATTAAGGTAATTTTATGTTTATTTATTAGTTGTTTTCCTTTTTTAACTCCTTTAATTAAGGTAACTTTTAAATGAATATTGACAAGACTATAATCTCTAACAGTTTGATATTCATCTTCATTGAATCATCATCTAAAACCCAAATCAATTACGAACTCAAATATTTTGGTCTTCATCTTCATCAAATCATCACCTTTAACCAAAATCGTTTGAACAGATTATGATCGCATCAAATTCTCACCTTTTAACAAAACCCGATTGAAATCAGTTGCGGATCATTATCTTTTAAACAAATCGAAGCCATTTTAATTGAAGATCATATCAACAAAGAAACAAGGATCTCCATTTCGTTTGATTAAGATGATTTTAAATTCTTTTCAAGCACATGGTAATGTGTAACTCATATAATCAATTCCTAACATTAACGGTTTTCAATTGTGTTTGTTTTTGCATGATTTTATCCCGGAAAAAATATATTTTAATAGTTTTTAATACCGGTTGATATAACAAATATACATATATGTAAACTAAGTAACATTCAATCATATAATCTGATGCATATAGTGCCTAATAATTTATTTTATTTTATAAAACCATGTTTATTTAATAGTTCTAGTACTAAAGTTTCACATCCACATAAATTATGTAAATTATTCACTTTTTATGAGGGTTAACTTTGTTAATTTGATCATTATATTAAACATGATTGTAAGTGAACTATGGTACTTTCATAATCTTTTGTCGTTTTAGTCAGAGGGGTGCACTCTTTTCTTTATATTTTTATAATATTTTATGTGATTCATTTATTACTTGACAACCTCTTGGTATGCTATAGACCACGAATATTCATATTTAAAGTTAACCATTTTGTTATTTTGGTATAGTGATATTTGTGATTTGAACCCTTAACTTAACATGATCTATATTTATCAAGTCACTTAAAATGTACCTATAAATATTGTTGTAACATTCATGAGCAAAAGTAAACTGTAACAAAACTTGGTCAATTGTACACACCGTATACTTAAATGTACCTATAAATATTATTACAAATAAAAATCACCAACTAACAAAGTTACCATTATCCACTAAACTATGACAAACACTAACTTACATGATAAATAAATATGCAACCTATTAATCAAACTTTCAATATCAAATAATTTACATATATAAATCACTTTGCAATAATATTTTTAACATCCAGTGACTTGCATATATGTAAATCACCTGGAAATAAAAATATTAATATCCAATACCATAATTCTAAACAAACCTCTAATGACTAATCAGTCATACAACCAAAATTTCATAATAATTGTTTAAATTTAAACATCATATTGTGTCTAGCTTCATTCCATCTCATGCTCAATCCATAAATCATCAATTTCTTGCATCTTCTTGTTTGCATATGTGTATGTGCACATCACTTGATTCTTTTTGGACCGAAGAATTTAGTAGGTCACTTTCTTTTTAAAACACTCTTATTCTTCAACATTCTCTTCACATTATTATTTCTCGGCTAATATTTGTAAATATCGACAATACATTTATCGAACCTCTTTCTCCGTCATCATCCACTCAAACCAGTCTTCATTTTTTATATTGTACTCTATATAAGATATGAAAACATCATCAAACACAATCATGTATTGTTAAAAATTTGTCTACAACATTTTAGGTTATGTCGATATGATACAATTTACATATTTACGATATTAAACAATGTACATACGTGTAAATCTATTTAACAGATTTGGAATTTAAAAGTTTAGTCTTTGAGTTTAAAGTTTTTATATATACGTAAAGATGGTATGTAGATTACCTGTGTCAACTCATACACGAAATCTGGGGTTTTTTACACCATCATCGAGTCAACCCGGTCTTCATCCTTGAAATTGTACTCTACAACTATGTATGGGTAAAAATATTATTACTTTTTAATTTTGCAATACGCCAAGAAACATACATTAAATTTACGTATATGTAAACAAAATTTATAAATAATGAAATATACATATTATTTTACACATACGTAAAATTATTATTAAATCATACATGCATACATACAAGTTAGTACACTCCTGAAGTTGAAAATTAAAAATTAGTGAGAGGTTCCTCACTCTTCTTTCCGTCTTAGGGATGAGACAATTATATCTAGTCATAATATCCATTACATAGTTCAATATACATTGAATTTACATACATGTAAACATATTTCAGTAATTACGTATAAGATACAGTTAACTATTATTACCAATACAGTTAATCTAACATTGCTGCATTATTTTTTTCAACAACATATATATACATTATAAAAATTTTCAGTTATTAGCTAAACAAACATTTTAAATACATATATGTAAAAATCTTTATAATTATACCTTTATTCCCGGCCATCACACACATTTGGTGAATAATCGTCTTTGTCATCAAAATCATCATAGTTTTCTCAATCCTAACCTGAGTTAGTATAGTACCCATTACTTTCGATATGTAGTCCCTCACATCACCAAGACCAAATCCTCCATTTTTATTTTCAACTTTCTCGTAACTTCAAGTTTCTAACATCCACTGCCTCAAAGGACCAACCAATTGTTCCACTTTAATACCATCACACCTTGTACTATCAACGTACATCAGCTATAATAAATCACATATATGTAATTGTTTTAGTTTATTGATGTACTTTTACTTATATATTAAATAAACAAAAAACACAGCTACATACCTTCAAGATAGTGCACAACACAGAAAACAATAACGATAACCATGAGAAGAATAATTGAAAATTTTTGGAAAATCATAAAATCAAAATTTCTATGGTTAACATAGATAGATACACTACAATAAAAATCAGTATACATATGTCATTTGTTAAGTCATGTATGTTTACATCTATGAAAACTATAACAAACCAGTCTTGTTAAACAAATACATATAAAGACATGTTACCTCATACTGGGTTGTATAATAGTCCATTTACATAACAAATTCAAAGATAACAAAAGCATACCTTGAAATCACTATTCGATTAGTAAAATGATTACGTAACCGGTAAAGTGCGAATCGATGAAATCTTTTCTACAAAATCATACGCAATGCATAATGCAATCAATAAGTAGATGCAAGTTTTAGGTTAAACAATTACAATCGATGTCTTCTCTTCTAGAAACCACTCGTGGATCGATGATGTAGGCATTGTAATGTCGATTGAATTGTTTTTATTTTCAATATTCTTGATTTGTTAAGTTTTAAATTTATGAGATTTGTACGGGATCCTCCACCAATTTAGCATAAGTTTCTAAAAAATAAAATTCTAAATTACTAGTTTACTCTTTTGATTTAAAAATACATATACTAAATCTCTAGTTATTTACAATGCTGCCATTTTTTATCTAATCCATTGATTAATATAATCAAGGGTTAATAGTGGTTCTTGCAGTTCTCATTTAAATCGAGTCCTGTAAAGAACCTAACCCTATATATGTATATATGTATATGTATGTATATATATATATAAATAAAAGTTCGTTTAGGCTCGCGAGCCAGCTTGAGTTCGATATCCGAAGCTTGGGCTCGAGCTCGTCGAGCCAAATATGAGCTCGAGCTCGGGCTCTGTCACACCCTCAAATTTCCACAAACGGGGTATTACCGTTAGGCGTGTGACTTCCAGGATCTCAGCATTAGTTACACCAAACGACACGTTAATTGTAAACATAATTCATTTTTGAAGTTTAATATTCCAAAGACCAAGTTTTTAAAGTAAACATAACAGAAATTGCGGAAGCATAGTAAATCTTAATTGTTTAAATGGCGCAACACGCGCAAACCGAATAAATGAAAGTTACTGAAAAATATTAAATAAGCCACGTGAGATGATAAATGCATGAGTGAATGCTCCTAATCGTGCGCGTCTTGTGAACCTGAAAGAAACATGCTAAAGTGTCAACACAAGGTTGGTGAGTTCACAGGTTTTTCAGAAAACAGTATGTATCAGTAATGAAATCCCCGGATTATGTAATCCGATAAGTATCAGTAATGAAATCCCCGGATTATGTAATCCGATAAAGGTGTAATTTCCCGGATTATGTAATCCGTCAAGTATGAAATTCCCGGATTATGTAATCCGTCAAGTATGTAATTCCCGGATTATGTAATCCATCAAGTATGTAATCCCTGTAATCCGTCAAGTATGAAATCCCGGATTATGTAATCCGTCAAGTATGTATTTTGATAAACAGAACATAAAGTAAACCGATACAGTAAACAAAGTAATATCAGTAGGTAGCTAATCTACTAAACCAGTTACTCAGTGTATGAAGTTCGAACCGAAGCTGACAATCGAAACTGAACGCCTCGGCTGTGAATACCAGGTCACAGCAACAGAACTTAGGTCAATTAAACACCCGTTTGACGAACGTTGTGCTAGCGCGACTAGCCCGGGTGGGGTTTGTCAAACCCAGTAGATCTACTCAGAATTGCCTCGCTATACTACATACATTAACGGTTCGAGAGTGAGGACTTTAGTGGTATCACACTAGTAAACCGGTGATATTACAATAATACTGATCAACGAAAATGAAATTGTTTCCACGTTTCTACTTGCGTAGGAACGGACCGAATGAAATTGTTTCCACGTTTCTACTTGCGTAGTAACGGACCGAATGAAATTGTTTCCACGTTTCTACTTGCGTAGTAATGGACCAAAGGGCAAAGTATACGAACATAGTGTCATGTATATGCAGTAACACAACAATCCAATATAATGTAACGTTTATGAAAACAGCATGTTTCTCTCCCCCAAAAATAGTATAAAGTAAAAGTGGGGCTGTAAACTCACCTTGGATCGATGTAATGTATACGAACAAGAACTTCAAAGAATTGGGCAATGCACGATCAAACACGTTCAATACCTATTATTGTTTGTAATGGAGTCTTTAATATAATACGAATATATTTGGTAAGGTTTAGGTCGATTTGTTTTAACACGTGGCACACACACAATTAGATGTATATATATGTTACAATATTTTTATAGATTTGTATTAATAAAT
Source organism: Flaveria linearis (assembly GCA_024085815.1). Taxonomy (NCBI): domain Eukaryota; kingdom Viridiplantae; phylum Streptophyta; class Magnoliopsida; order Asterales; family Asteraceae; genus Flaveria; species Flaveria linearis. The sequence goes on from CM044012.1 coordinate 61,911,362, forward strand.
AATTATCAATAAGCATTAAGTTTTACCAAATAATTATTTACATTTTGATTTCACTAAAAGGGTTTCATATATGTATTTAAATATTTTTAGAATTAAATATAAAAATGATAGGTTTAGTTACATAATTTATAATTATCCAAGAATATTTACAAATAAGGATAATCACATTTATAGTATTTTGATTAATAATAAGGTATTAATATATTTTACAAGAAATAACCCACAATTTCATTTATAAATAATTTGTGAATTATAAAATATATTAATCTATATTTAAATATAATGTTTATTTTATAGAAATAACTATTTATAATATTATAAATAATTTATGTACAATTTCTATGATTTTTATGATTATTGCATAGTTATACACGATTTAGAATTTATTTTACAAAAATAAGTATTTGTAATACTTTTAAATAATATTTTATAAAATTTTATTAAAGTTTTTAAATAAAATAAATTTACAAGAAACTGTTTTGTAAGATTTAAAATAAGGGGAACTTATAAAATTTATTTTTATAATTTTTAGGAATTTTCCATATTTTAGAGTATTTTAAAAGGCTTAAAAAAATAAAACAAATAAAAGAGGCTGCCCGGGGTCGAACCCGGGTCCTCTCCCTGCCCACACACACACCGAACCAGTGAACCAAGGCTCTAAGCCGCGGTATTCCTTGGTTTCAATTCCTTTTAAACAAACCCGAAATCCTTTCCCCAAATCAAGAACCCTAAATCGATTATGGATCAAATTGATCATCAATTTGATTCTGTTAACGAATGAATTCATGGGGCTTTTAATCCCCCTGTATAAACGAGTATGTATGTATGTTCAATTACCCGAATTAGTATTGTTTGGATGATGAACTAGACGAAGAACAGTCCGCGGCTAGGTCGTGAATGATTCAGGTAGCAAATGATGTTTATACTCGAATTAACTTTGCAGGAAGCTTTCCCACTTGATTATAACCAATAGACCTCTATCAATTTCGATCAATGCTGCTCAGAAGACGGAGTTCGACCAAGTTGCAGGTCGATGATGAAAGTGATGATTGAATTCACTGATTTTGTTTGTTCCAGTTGTAATTGTAAGTTGCATTTACTTATAAGCATTCATGCGATGGTGTTAGTGCGCTTAATTTTGATTATTATTATGTTTAGTGCCGCATTTTGAGAGTGGGTTGGCCGACTTTCGGTCGAAGGTGGAAACCTCACTAAACCGACCTTAATATTCAATTTGAAGTGGGTATAATGCTCGAATCTTGCACGCGGTCTTGTCGGTAGTGGTTAATTAGGTAGAAATTGATTTAGTTTGGTCGTTCGGCTTCGCCGGAGCAACGCCGGCGTTTCGCCGGTGAACAGTGGGTCGACGGGGACGGGATGGGGGGTTGGTTTTTTAATAAATTTTACAGAATGGTCCCTGTACTTTTAACACTTATTATTTCATGTGTTAACTTTTTAAAACAAGTTTCAACATTACGAAACTACCCCCTGGACTTATTAAATTAAGTTTAATAATTTTTATAAATTATTTTTATTAATAATAATATTATTATTATTATTGTTTTCATTATTTTTATTATTATTATTATGATTATTATTATTATTATTATTATTATTATTATTATTATTATTATTATTATTATTATTATTCTTACTAAACGGATTAATTCGCGATAGTATTAACCGAAAAAATTCGGGTTGTCACAGGCTCGAGCTCTGAAGCTTGGGCTCAAGCTCGTTTAGTAAGCGAGCCAAAATATGATCTTGAACTCAAGCTCACCCGAGCTCGAGCTCATTTAAGCTTCGCTCGATTCGGCTTTTTCAAGTCGATATCGAATAGCTTGCGAGTCGGCTTGGCTCGTTTACACCCCTAGTTTGGAGCCACTTTTAACTCCCTTGTAATGGTATTTGGAGCACCCATTGTGGTTAAGCATGTAAACGAACCGAACAAACATGAACACCGGCATGTTCGTGTTTATTCATTTAACTTTAACCGAACAGGAACACGAATACATAATCGAACATAATTTTTTTGTTAACGTTTGTTCACTAATAAAATAAAATATGCGTATACGTACATGTTCGTTCGTTAAAAAGCTAAACTAAAAGTTCATGAACATAAACGAACATAATTAACAAACATAAATAAACACAAACAAATAGTAATGAACACAAAACACACAGGTCTAACATATCGTAATTTATCCAAAACCACATGTAAATTAATGTTTTAAATACATGATTCATCCAAAATATAATTTTATCAAAAACATCCATAATGATTCATCAAGAAATCATTCATAGTAATTCATCCGAAAAACCATAAATAACCTATGTACATGATATTTGTTTCAATACATAAACGCAAGCAAACAAACATAAACGAACGTAAATAAACAAACATATATGAACGAACATAAAAGAATGTTAATGAACATAAATGAACGAACAAAATATATGTTCATGTTCGTTTATTTAAATAAACAAACAAAACTTTTTTTTCATGTTCGTTCATTTAACTAAATGAACGAACATAAACGAATTTCCCACCAAACAGTTCTACTTGTGTTTGAGTCATCAGGCTTTGCGCTCCAAAAATATTCAATGCTAAGTCTAACCGTGCGCTTTCTTGAAAGTCTCAAGTCTCTTGTTGGACATAAAGTATGTGATCACAATATTTAGTAGTGTATAGTTACAGTTTTGGTTGAATTAGTGGCAGATTTATGCAACTTGTCGCAAACATGTAATGACAGATATTTGATTAAAGACATGTATTGTATTTTAATTTTTTCTTAATAGTTTTCCCTTACACATTTTTATCTTTCTTTATATCTTTCCTTCTGATTTTTATAATAAAGTAGTGTTAAGAATCATTAGCATAAGCCGCGACATTTAATCATAAAATATTTAACGTTAAAACGTTAATTAAAATAAGTATGTTGACTCCTCATGCATTACAACTTGCTTGCATGGAGTGGCTTAAGCATGACTTAGTTTACGCGTGTTACGAGGTAAACATGACTTAAATTTGAATAAAATTTATATTATGTCGATACTTGCCAAATTCATGAAAAAAATAGATTAAAGCAAACATAAGGGTGTTGTATAGTTGTGAAATTATACTAATAAAATTCTGAACTTTATATGAACAATTAAACCATTTAAGAAATTGACGTTAAAGCGAAAAAATCAAAATGTTCAAGAAAAGATCAGAAACATAGAAGCAAACTTTTAACGTTAATATATATATATATATACATATATAAATATATATATATATATATAGTGTGTGTGTGTGTGTGTATATAAATATATATATGTGTGTGTGTGTATATGTTGTATAAAAGCTCGAAACCGCTAAAAACTTAAATATCAAGACAACAAATTTCTTAAGAAAGGTGGTAACAAAAAAATAAAATAGATATAAAAAACAAGGTTCATGAATAAAAGTACTAAAGTAAACTGACTATAACTAATTGTTCAAGTGGGGTATGATGAAAATATTAGTTGTAAATCCATGGTTTAATATCCTATTTCATACCATAATTAAAAGCTTTTTAACATTGATTGGAGGTCCGGTTTGGTTTTATCCACTTTTTTATTTTTTATTATTTTTTTGAAAGGTGAATTTCATTTAATACTAATACCAAGTTACTTGTTGTTAGTGGGGTTTGAACCCCTGACTTCCTGTTAAAATCCCAAACCAATACCACCACACCACTAAGGGGTGGGGCTATCCACTTTTTTATTAATAGATCATTTCAACACAAGACTTTCAACATTGAAGGTGTAAAAGGCTTAAAATTTTTGGACTATAAATTCAACACAAGACTTTCAACATTGAAGTTGTTGGTGATTTGGTTTAGTATGCAAAATGTTTAAAAATAAAAAAAAGAAAACATGTATGAATGAATCAAGTAGAAAATTTTCAACTTGGATCTAAAAATGAAGGTTCATCATACTTGTTCACATTGGTGGCTAAATGGCTATGTCTTATATGTTGTTTCAAGTGGTGAAGAAAATAAAAGAAGAAAGTAAGAAAAGAAAACTAAAGAAAAATTAAAAACTAACAAGTTATTTTTGAATATTTCTTGCAAAAAGATTAAGTTGTTGATGGACTGAGAGAGTTTAAGAGAGCTTAGAGGGATGGAAGTGATAAGTGAGGATTTAGGTTAGTTTTATAGATAGAAATTATGATTGGACATTAAAAAAAGTAGTGAGTAAAATGAGTGAAGAGAAAATTCAATAATTTTTATTTTAATCTCTCCACTTATTTAATTTATTAATTTACATAATAAACTCACGTTTAAACATCTTTTTGGATACTTTAATATATGAATCATAAAAAAATTATAAATAATTTTCCAAAAATATAAGTCTCGATAAGTTTAGCGTTAAAATACGCATTCACAATTATTTAAGCATTGTACAAGCATATATTCACAAGAATGATATAAAAGGTATTTTTACTATGATCAAGTCTTGACATTATAAGGATAGAATAAAAAGTAATATTACATTTGAAAAAAAATGGAAACACATGACGTTATAATATTTATGGTTTTTGCATGCTTATTTTGGTGTAGTTGGTTCTTACAATAACATCAATGTTCATAATCAATCTTTACTTTTCATACTAGAATTGAATGGAACTGCCCTCATAGGTCAGTTTTATGTTAATGGGCATCAATATGAACATGATTACTATCTAGCTCATGATATATATCCTTGTTGATCAACTTTTATAAAATCATGTCCTTATCTTCTTGAGTAAAAAAAAAAGAAATTTAAAAAGGGGTAAGCAAAGAAAACATGGAACGAGCTTTTGGTGATCTAAATGCAAAATGGCAAATGCTTGACCACCTAGAGCAATGAAGATAGAAAAAAATAAGAAATCAAATATATACGTGTATTATATTTCACAATATGATTATAAAAAAATGACGGCAACTTTATTTCTCCCGTGCGCATTCAAGACCCACCGTCCACTCTGGTTGAGAACAAAAATACAATTTTGGAGTTGCGCGGTTAAAACACACATTTTAGGCTTAGTTAGATTTTATATTGTGAAACACGTTGTAGAGAATGTGTATAGTACGGTTTCAGACGACGAAGATTAGTTTTAGTTATTGTTTTTTTAATTTATTTATTTTAAAATAGTTTTACTTTAATGTTATAACTTATTTAAATTTATGAAGTTCTTATTTAAAAATTTATGGCATGAATGCCCTCTTAAATTTTGTGATGTAATATGATATAACATGATTTAATATAACATGTTTTTATTGATTGGTGCATGATATAATGCGGCACTTATCGCACAATGCCCCTTCACCATAACGCTTGAACCCACGTTGAGGCATTTGAACATCTTCATTGCCACCAACCTTGTTTTTAGGTACAAATGCATAAAGCATGTTAATTACATATTCACTCAATTAAAACTCAAATGGCATATATCATTTTCCTTAAACATTTTATTTACTATTTACCTATCTCAAAACCAAAATTGAATATAACCCATTCATTAATTAAAAATTTTAGAGTTACTCATTTTGTTTTACATTATAAAATTAAATTTTACATTTATTTATACAAAAAAATATTTTTTTAAATTTTCATATTTACCTTTTTCCAACTGGTTTTTTTCATTCTTTTTATACCTTTTTGCTTTTAAGTTATGTTTCGCCAAGGAGACTTGATGTTGACGGAAGCACAAGATAAGTAATTGAACATGTTGATTCACAAAGAATACTAAGAAAAAATATTTAACTATCATTGATTTACAAAATACCGATTATTAGAAAAATTGTACAGTAACACACACCTTGTGATAGAGATCGAGAAAATTGATTTTTCACAAACTTCATAACTGATCATTTTACAATGTTTACATGAATATAAAAATCAAGCCAAAAGTCGAATGTGCCTCGTAACATAAACGAACAAAAAAACCGGGCCATAAACAAAGTTCAACAAAACTAGAAATAAGACAAAAAGCTAAAAAAACTCGTTAAATAAGCCGTTTTTGGGCGGGAATGATGACCCAAACCGCCAAACGTGCTCCTCGATTCAACGGCCATTTTGACTGGTTACACGCCTAAAACAAAGTGTTTTAGACCAATTTACGAGCATTTTATAAAGTCTACTTGGACAAGCAATCATAAGTCTCTAAAGCAAGACATCCATACTTGGACATGCACCAAGACTTTTAATGTCCGAATATATTTGCTACATTTTTTGCATTTTTACTAATTTTATTTATTTTGTTTTTTTATTGCATTTTTTCACGTTTGTGTTTGGTCTATCTTTCTTTATCACTAGTTTTTCAAGTTACAATCGCAAAATATACCAATGACAATTGTCAAACAATAAAAAATACTAACTTTTAATCCGTTATGGTTCAAAAAAAATATGACAAAAAAATCAATAACGAACGACGTTACGTCTCCAAAATTCAAAAAAAAAATGTAATGATTTTTAATGAGTGTTTTTGTCATGCTTTTTGGTACCGTATTGGGTTAAAACTTTGATACTTGTTTTCATTTTATTAATCTAAAACGTACTGATAAAAAAATTTATACTAAACATGGACGGAAAAAATAGTGAAAATGCAAAAGAGATAATAAATATCAGAAAATTAAATAAAAATTTATTTATAAAAAAGTTACAATAGTCTTTTTATAATTTATTTTAATTAATTAATCATGATAGGTAGGTTTGAAAAATAAAATATCAAGGAAGGCGATATATTCAATTATTTATTTTAGCCGGGTAAATATGTAACTAAAAAGATTAAAGAAGGTGATATAAGTAATTTTATTTTTTGATTGTGTAAATAAGCAAATAAAAATTAAAGTGAATTGTCGGTTTAATCCCTGTGGGCTGGTCATAGTTGTTATTTTTATCAAAAAATTAATTTTCTTATATTTGGCTCCTTAAGATTTGAAATGGTTGTCATTTTCATCCAAAAAAACATGAATTTCATGAATCAAATTCTATCAACAACATGTAAACATCGATCAGGATTTCATTTTATATGAAAATTAATTAACATAAGTATTATTTTAATGGTAAATATTTAACATTTTAAAATAATAGATTTAATCTTTTTGAATGAAACTAACAACGTTTTTAAAACTTAGGGACCCCAATGCAAAAAAAAAAATATTTTTAAACGAAAATCACAAAATGTAAACAAAGCACAATGAGAAAAACGGCAATGTACTCCAAAAACTATATAAGGATATGTATATCAGACTATCAGTATACAGGCCCATTGTTTTTAACATACAGTAAATTTATAATTTATTATTCTCCCATTTTTGTAAAATCCTATGAACCACTATCCCAATCCACCCAATATTAATGTTAATACATTATATTTTGCAATGGCGGAGGATTGAAGGGGGAGGGGGCGGGCGGGTGACGCCCCTTTTTTCGTCAATAGTGTTAAACTTTAGTCCGGTAGTGTAAATTTTTATATAAAACTCGAGTTCGTCCCCCGTAAAAAAATTTAATTTTGCCCTTGTCCCCACATAATCTTACAACGAGGGCGGGCCTTGGCGCAGCGGTAAAAGCTGTTCCTAAGGGACCGAAGGTCTCAGGTTCGATCCGTGGAAACGGCCTCCCCACAAAATGTGGGGGAAAGACCGCGGACATCTTCTCTTAAATGGGACGGACCCTCCCTGGACCATGCAAAAACGCGGGAGCTCTTTGCAGCACCAGGTACGCCCTTTACGCCCCACATAATCTTACAAAATATTATTTTGTAAGATTATGTGGGGACGGCTGGCATATGTTGACTTTGTTTTCATGATTCTAATTAAATTTGTGAATGTAAACATAAACGCAAAACACGTTCTCTCGTGAGAACAAAAGGCATGCATGATGAGCGTAAGTAGTTTTCCATCATGTAACTATTATGGTATTACCGTTCTGCTGTAACATTATGACACTAACAATTATTTTTGGGATTTTTTTGTGAAGTAGGTGTTCCTTCTCCTATAATTGATTTCTTTTGAGAATCTTGTTTCATACACCACTAATTGGGCATTACACCATCTAACTAAACTGCCGTTTGTCAATGTATAAACGGTAGTTTGCATGGCAATAAACTACTGTTTGCATGATATTAATAGTTGTTTGTCAGGGGCTAAATGGTCGTTTAGAAAATAATAAACGGCAGTTTATTAAATAGTAAACGGTCGTTTGCTATTTTATATTAAATTTACTTTATAGTTATATTATATTAAATTATATTATTAAATTATAAAACTTAGTTTTTCTATTTATAGTTATATTATATTAAATTTATATATTGTTAAGTTTTTATTATATTAACTTTTTTATATTTATATTATACTAATTATATAAATTGAATATAAATATAAATAGAAAAAAAATAATACATGTACAAAAAAACTTATGTAAATGGAAGTTAATAATCGGTCATTTAATATAAGTTAATAAATCTCTATGTATAGTTAAATGACAGTATACAAATAAAAACTAAATCACAATTTTATATAACTAAAAAAATTACATTACTATAAAATAAAAATAAAATTACATTATAAATTCAATTCGTCTATTGATACGGTTCATCAGGAAAGTCTTGATATATAGGTATTCACATTTGATTATTATGTTTAAACCTCCACCTAACTTGTGGATAATCTGCAATCATATCCATCCGTATAACATGTTCACGATCAACAAATCCGGATATAAGAATCGGCTCCCTTCACTTGAATTCTAGTTTCTGCTTTTCAAGAGCCCGTTTAACCATGCCACGTTCTCAGGGGTGAGAATGTGTAAAGACTCGGCGAGTCGAGTAACATATGTACCGCCACAAATATGCTTGTTTTTCTTTATACCCGTGCAAATAGTAAAATAATCAGCAAACATATATGCCAAATTACAAGGCCTCCTTTAATCAAACAAAATAAAAAGAACAAATCATTCTTAGTCACCCCACCACTGATCATCCTACGTCCAGCTATAATATGACCAATAACAAGATGAAGATATGTATACAACGTATTGTTCATTCTTATAGCTTTCATTTTATTGTTAGGTATATATTGGCCATCATCAATTTCTTGCCAAAATATTTCATCATTATAATCTTCTGTAAATTGCGTAAGACCGTTCAAAAAATCAGATTGATGGGTCTCTTGAACTGTATATAAACCCATAAAACACTAAACTCGGCCATAGAATAATTACGTGGCACCCCCCGAGCACGAAATTGATAGCATCGTTATCACTGTTAAAAAAATATAAGTTCAATTAAATGTAGACTCAATTATATATAATTCAACTAAATTGGTATACCTATAGTTATGGTTATTCGAGTCAAAATTAAATGTAGAGAAAAAGTCCAAATAAAGCTTCTTATATTGCGTGCCACTAATTGCAAAAAATCTGCTCCACGGCTCGTTCATCATGTTACGAGCATGAGTAAATTCACCCACATCCCGTAACAAGTTCCAAGATATCGAACGTGAAGCCTCAAATTCTTTATTTAAAGTTTTTGAAGCCTTTTATATTCATCTGATCCTCGACGAAACTGAAGCCACAGATAATTCGAAGTACGAACCGACGCTGTATCTTGACGTGAACTTGAAGCCATTGTCTAAAATAATTACAATCAGTAATAAAATAAATATATATTAAACTAAATTTTATTATAATAATAATAAACTAACATTTATTTTAAAAAGAAAAATAATGAGATGGTGAATATGTTGGTGAAGGTAAATTTTGTGGATAGAAGATGAAGAAGATGAGGAAGATGAGGTCACTGGAGGTGAATAAGTTAGATGATAATAGTGAAGGAGTGATATAAATTAAAGGTGAATGGTTCGAGGTATGGAGGTGAAGAAAGGAGAAAAAGCAGCTGGTTATAAATTGAAGAAGTGGTTCGGTTGAGTGGCTACATAACAAAATTCGAATAAAAAGTAAATGAACGTTTACTTAATGTAAACGACCGTTCACAGGGTCATAAACGACCGTTTGCAGTGGTCATAAACGACCGTTTACGTGGGTACAAACGACAGTTTATATGCAATTGTCACATCAGCTGGTGTATGAAACACAACACCCTTTCTTTTTTTCATTGAACATATTTTGAAAATAAGTCTGTCAATTGCTATATTTGTTTAATTTCATGTCTTTTCAACAAAAGTCACCCATCTTCCCACTATATATACTTTATGGCCCCAAGATCCCTTGTTCTTCTCCCTTAGTTTTAATGATTTTAAACATCTTGTGTTTCCCTTATTTAGGGGCTCTTTGTTTCAGTTTCTTACTAGTTCAGATGTTTGAATGGTTCAACATTTATATAACGCCCACCTCCCAGGGCACATCCTAGGGAACGTTACGTATTGGATATACAGAACACATAGGAATTATAGAGTACACAGCGTAAGTCTAACTTTAATTATACATCAAAAGCGTACAATACATTTGTTATAATTGATAATACCATTACATCAGTTTAACTATACTAGATATTCAAATCCTCAACAACATTCTAGAATTTTATTTTCTCATAAACTAGCTCGTAATCTTCATTCTCTGTAATCACTTGGCACCTAGGATGTGTGTCCATAAAATAGAAAATATTTGGGACTCAGCATTAAGCTTGTGAGTTCATAAACATGGCATTCTTCAAAATTCAAAACATGTTATTATTGACTATTGCATCAAGCAGATACAGCCATGGCAAATAGATAGGAACAGAGTAAGCACAGTATAAATTTATATAACCAGGCTATGTATACAAACTCTACTGGCTAAAGCAGATTCATACAAGCAGCCCTCGAGTATCCTATCAAGCATTGCCATATATCACAGATGCTATTGATAGTCAATTCTATAATTATTATCAGTTATCAGAACATCACATCCCGTTTTAGAAAACAGTTCAGAGGAACTCACCTTAATCAATCAAGTCAGTGATATCGTCTGCTCAGATTCACTGCTATCAGATATTATCCTATAGGCAAAATAATATTATTTAAGCTATATTCTAGCTAGTAACAAGTTTAGAGATGATTCGTTATCTTTTTCTATTTGTTAGTTTTATTCGGGCACTTTATTTTATCCTATGCCAACCCTTTGGTACAACCCTTACTAGTTGGCATAACTCAAGAGTTTCCATCATACCCGAGCCAACCCTCGGGGTTATCCAATACCTTCCCCAATGATAACCTTAAAGTCTAGTAATAATAATAATAACAATAATAATAACTACAACACTAAAAATAACAAATAATAATAATACTGACTATAACAATAAAAATAAAAATAACAACTATAATAATAATAATAACTATAAAGATGATAATTATAATAATTTTAATAATAATCATATTAATACTAATACCTGCAATGATAATAATAATAATGACTATAATAGTAATTAAACATAACCTTAAACAAGGGTGTACCTGAAAACTATCTACGGTAATTTGATGTAGAGTCTCCCCTACTCGCGCTCCTACTTTAGCACCAAAAACGACTACTAACAACACCTAATGATGTATTGAGAACTCGAGATTTTTTTTATATTAAAACGTTATCAAAAAACTTATATCCTAAATTCAAACTTAAAGTTACTATTTATAGAGTATATTAGGCTACTCTATGTGGGTGGGATGCACTTGATTGAATAGCAATTCTTGCAAACGGTTGAGTATATTTTATTATTTTATTATTATATTATTATAATAAATTTAAATACTTAACTCGTTTTTCTCTTATAACTTTTAATGCATAACGTGTCATAAAATATCAAATATGTTGCTGTGACGAGCTTATTTTTCTATACGAGTCAACCTAAGTTTCGTAAAAAACGGAGCAGGTTCGAATATAATATTATTATTATATTCAAACGGTCTCTTATAATATAAAATTTCATCTAAAAACTTCAAACTTTTAATAGACAATTTACTCATTACTTACTCGTTTGACAATATATGAAATACGAAGTTCATATGACTCAAACGCTCGGGATGTTACAATTTAATAGTTTAGACCGTTTGTTTCACGAACAAATGTCTGAATAGTTCAGACATTTTTCTTTGAATGGTTAAGTATTATATTAATAATAAATGGTTAAGACCTTTTATCTGAATTAGTCAGACATTTGTTTTTAAATATATAGTTAAGTGGTATACTAGCTTTTAATGATTCAGATCTCGTAATGATTCAGCGCTTAATAGTTCAGACGTATTATCGGTTCAACCCTTAATCATTTAGAAATTACCAAACAAGCTCTTAATCTTTATTTTCTTATACATGCCATCATATGCTTTGGTCTTTGCGTCTATCGTTGTCTTCTTTGTTTCTTACTTCACTTTTCTTTATTTTCTCTCTCATCCTTACATCTAAGATATTCTTAAAAGTGTTTACAATGGATTTTTATCTCAATCCATATAAATACAATAAAAATAACTATTTATTCACTCGATAATAATTCCTAAAATATAAAGATGAATAGTAAATTTTATTTCTCATTTAATTATAAATATTTACAATCATTTCTTATAATATAATAAACACACTCACGTAATTATAGATCATGCCCCCTCTCAAAGTGAGTATGCCCTACGCAAAGTCATTAAACACATGGTATGTGATAACAAAATTTAGAAGTAGTGCATAGTGACAATTTTGGTTGAATTTAATGATATGCAAACATATTTTTTTAACGGCAAATGTACGACCCTGATTCGGAGAATAAGTGTTATCTTAATCAGGCCCACCTATCCGTTTATGTCCTTTGAGTGTTTATCGGTGCTCGATTACAAGTGGCTTCGGTCTCGGGCCACTGCTCAATATTTACCCAAGTAAAACCGAAATCTCAAAGACCAACCCGAGACACAAGCAAGGTTAGAAAGATTTTTTTGTAGACCCCGTTAAAAGTACAAGCACGTACTAACTCGCTCACACGCAACGCCGCATAGACGATGGATTGATAGTCTCTAATGTGGTTTAGCAAAACGTTGGACCAGAAGATCGCTAAGGTATCTAGAAAGTTCAGACGATCACTATAGAGGATAGACCAAAAATGCTCGTTAGTAGGTGGTCTCTGAAAGATTGTTCAAAAGCCACCCACGACTCTAAAATATGTAACATGTTTTAAGACCACCATTTAAATTAGTTTGAAACTATTTACTAAATCAATTAAATTGTTATCAAAGACATTTATAGTATTCTTGGTTTTAAAAAGCGAGAAGCACACCAAGGGGACAAGGTCCAAAACCGAGGCGCAAAGCACAAAGCGCAAAAGCGATGGGATTTTCGTACGCAAGGCGCAAAATGATTATATAATTTTTTTATATATATCATAAGTTTTTAGCCTCCCTACCCAAAGTTTAGCTATAAATAAGGTTTATATATGTTTTAACATGTGAAATACAACCTAAAAAGCTTGTTGTACAACACCAATATGCATAAAAATGTCCATGTACATGAGGCGCGCGCCTCACCTGCGGCTCAAGCCAGGCTTTTCCCAAAAAACCACGCCTCAGGTGCGCCATTTGTACAGCTCGCGCCTTATGTCACTAAAAACTAAAAGCCTTGCGCCTCAGTGCGCCTCGCGCCTAGGCGCGCTTTTTAAAACCAAGATTGTATTATAGTTTTCCTTTAACAGTTTTGCCCTTACTTGTTTTATCTCTCTTTTATCTTTTCTTTTAAATCTTATAATAAACTAGTCCCCCCTCTTCATGCGCTACACGACAAGAGTTTTATCAAAAAAATTTCATGCCATGCAGAATGAGTTTGATCGATATCACTTCAGCTAGTGAATTTTATCGATTTTTCTTCATGTTATGCAGAGTGAGTTTGGTCGATATTACTTTAGCTATAATTAGATTCCTTGTTCCTTTTAAAGAAAGGAAAACTTTCCTATTTATCATTGTTTAATCTTTTTATATACAGATATAATTTATCTGATTCTTATAACAAATTATTGTCCCTTTTTTGTATAATCTAATGAGCAACAATCCTAAGAAACCACCCCACAATTATATTTTGTTGATAACATAATGTGAGGACAGTTGCCATTTGTTGACTTTTGGCTTCATGGTTCTTATTTCATGTATACAAACATAAATGTAAAACATATTCTTAGCAAGAGGAATCCATGACGAGTGTAATTAGTTTTTCATCATGTGGTTGTCATGTTATTACAGTCACTCGTTACTATACTAACCAAATACACCTAGCATACATATAAGTCTTTTCAAGAAAAACTAAAAAAAACTAAATTACTTGTTTGTCTAATTTTGATTGATATGAAATCAATTAATTGTTGCCTACTTCAAACTCACACCCGTGTGCCTAGTGGCGGAGATACTAAAAACGGATCAGGGTTAACCAACACTAGTCGTTTTTACTGTTTATGTAAAACATAAAACACAAGATTTTTACCAAACCCAATCTCTTAAACAAATAACACTATTCAATCGACACCGGTAAAACTTAAGAAAGCCAAACTAAAAAGTCGTTTTACGACTACAATTTTCTCATTTTTCACGTAACAATAGTAAATCTTTAGATGGTGACTTTAACAATGTCATTTCATTTTAACTGAAAGTTCAGCGACAGATCCCGACCCAAGCTGTAAATTCTAACGTGGTGTTAATAGAAATCCAAATCCAAACAACATAGTAAAATATTGACTCACTCACATACTGAGGGAGTGGTCTCGAATGATCCACATTACCCATCCATCTCCTTTAACAGACTATAAGTCCACACTCCACAACTCATGCCATTACATTCACCCAAACAGCTTATGCTCTAAAACCTCAATCCCCAAATCTCGATCAAAGATGGAAGCAATCAATCACAAAACAATCACCATCAATGGCATCAACATGCACATTGCAGAAATGGGTCAAGGCCCAATTGTCCTACTTCTTCACGGTTTCCCTGAGCTCTGGTACTCATGGCGCCACCAGATCCCCTTCCTCGCCGCCCACGGATACCGCGCCGTCGCGCCGGACCTCCGTGGCTACGGCGACACCACCGGAGCACCTTTAGACGACCCCACCAAGTTCACTGTTTTGCACATCGTCGGTGATTTGGTCGCACTCATCGACGCCATTGGTGCAGATAAGGTGTTTGTTGTTGGGCATGATTGGGGTGCGATTGTTGCTTGGAGGATGTGTTTGTTTCGACCTGATAGAGTCAAAGCCTTGGTGAATTTGAGTGTTCATTTCACTCGTAGAAACCCTCATCGGAAAGCTATGGAGAATTTCCGTGATGCGTATGGTGATGATCACTACATTTGCAGGTTTCAGGTGACATTGGTGTTCATTGTGCCATTACTGTTGTGATTTTGATGATAAACAACTAAACAAGAAATTAAGAGAATTTTGACTGATGTGTGATTAAATTTGGAAACTTTTGTAGGAACCTGGAGAAATTGAAGGTGTATTTGCGAATCTTGGAGCTAAACAAGTGATCAAAAAGTTCTTGACGTATCGTGATCCTGTTCCTTTTTATTTCCCTAAAGATAAGCCCGTTGGAGATGCGGATCATAGTGCAATCGTATTGCCTTCGTGGTTAACCGAAGAGGATGTTGATTATTACACGAAGAAATTCGAGCAAACGGGCTTCACCGGAGGAGTAAACTACTACCGTTGCTTTGATCTGTAAGTTCCCTTGTGAATTCTTTTGTATCAACCAATGTTTACTCGCAGGTTTTAGTTGTGGAAACAACACTTACAGAGATGCAGGGTAATTGGATCCTTATGCATTGGGTTTGTTAATATCAAGTTGGCATTGATCATAAATTGTGGTTTAATGTTTTAATATTGAAATCTTGCCTGCAGAAACTGGGAGCTAGAAGCACCATGGACAAATGCTAAAGTTAATGTACCAGTGAAGTTTGTTGTAGGGGACTTAGATTTGGTGTATAATATCCCAGGGGTCAAAGAATACATACACAATGGTGGATTTCATGAAGATGTGCCTCTGTTGGAGGAAGTTGTTGTGATTGAAGGTGCAGCTCACTTCATCACTCAAGAAATCCCTGATGAAGTCAACAAACACATCTTTGACTTCCTCAAGAAGTTCTAAAACCTTTAGGATTTGCTCGGTTGAATGGCCCATTCGGTTCCATGATCTCATGAAGTCAAAAAACACATTCAGTTTTTGTGTATATCGTATCGATGATTGAATGAATGATTAGATTTATGTCACTGATCAACCTTTCGTCGACACTTGTTCAGTTATTCCTACCAAGTTCAACCTTTACCGTAGTGATTAGCAATGTATCGTAGGATATGTGCACGCAAAGAAAACTTTGTACCCGATAACAATAGATGAACCTCCATAACACAACTTTATTTAAGTCAATAAAACATTACTTGAGGATACAGACTCGATAACTTCTCAATCATATAGTAGGGTCTCGAGTGGGGCATTAACATTAAAATTTCTGTAGAAATTCAAGTATGTGTTTGTTGACTTCATCTGGCTTCTCTTGATTGATGAAGTGCGCGACACCTTCCATGACGACAACTTCCTCCAACAATGGAACGTCTTTCTTAAACCCATCACCAACTATATAGTCCTTCAAGCCCGGCATATGATAGGTCAAATCCAAGTCTCCGATGATGAATTTCGTTGGCACCATCACTTTTGCACCACGCCATACGGCAGTGAGCTCCCAACTCCTATAATCATAAGCGAAATAAGACATAATAGAGTAAAGATCCTCAGTTCCTCACAAACTCATGTAACAATTGCATATAGGTGTTGTTTTTGTAACTTACAAGTAAAAAGCTCGATAATAGTTGACTGCACCGGTAATGTCAGTCTTTTCGAGCTTGCTAGCGAAGTATTCAACGTCTTCTTCGGACAACCAAGGTGGTAAAGTGACAGGGGTATCACCAGGCGAATAGCGAAATCCTTTACCTTTAGGAAAATATATTTGATCAGGATCTCGGTATGCCAAGAACTTTTTCATGACTGTTTGAGGGCTCATTTTACCCAACTCAGCTTCAATTTCTCCAGGTTTCTAAATCAATAAATACGTATGAATCATAAGAAGAGAAATTTTCTACGCATTTTGATACCACTAGACTAACACATGTTTATTTTGTATCAAAACTAAAATGTAACTGAAATCTGCTCATGTAGTGATCCTCTCCATACGCATATCTCAGCATCATGGCCATATCTCCATTCGGGTTCCAAGGTATAAGCGGCACGCTCATGTTCACCAAACCCTTGACTCGGTCGGGCCTAAACATGCACAAATGCCAAGCAATGATCGCGCCCCAGTCATGACCCACAACAAACACCTTTTCACCTTCTTTGGTGATGGCATTAATGACCCCAATCATGTCACCCACCAGACGGTGGATTGTGAACTTCGTGGGGTCATCGATCGGCGCACCAGTCCTGTCACCATACCCGCGAAGGTCTGGTGCCACGGCCCGGTAGCCTCGACCAGCAAGATATAGAATCTGGTGACGCCAAGAGTACCAAAGCTCCGGAAAGCCGTGCATGAACAAGACCAATGGACCTTCACCACCCTTTTGTGCTATGCCGATGTTGAGCCCATTTGCGCTTATTGTTTTGTGTTCTATCCCCTCCATATTGGTTTGTTTTATGAGTTTCCACAAATTAAGCAGAGATGTAGATGGGAAAATAGTTGGTTGGGTGTTTTTAATATTAATAGATACATGTATATATACGTAGATGTGAGAGGGAGAGAGTCAAAGATATCATATTATTATGTGTGAAGGGTGTAGAGGTGTTGTAATTAGTCAACTTGCTGCGATGTCGATTGGTTTGACATGCATGTATGATTAAGCGGTTCAAAAGGAACACGTCTCATGCAATATATATCCCATGTGACAATTTACTAGAATCATGATTAGATGTTAAATTAATTTTTAACTTTTTTATAGAACGAACTAAATTTCATTGAAGGTTTTATTACGGCTTTAAATTCGGGTTTAATGTATGTATGAAAGTTTGAAATTTTGGAGAAAGTTTTAGATTTAATTTGAGGGAAACACTCAAGTATATTGGATGAAATCATCCATAAGGACCATGCGGTATTTATGATCGGTTTTGCTCACAATGGTGGATGACTACAGTTTTCCCCATTTTATCCCACTGAGCTTATTAATGGATACTGTATAAATACCAACGCGTTACAATCACGGCGCATAGAACCATAAAAAAGTTTGCCTATCAATATGTTAATAAAAATAAGTATGTCGATTCATCACACGTTACGACTTGCTTCGCTCGTTGCGACATAAACACGACTCAATTTTTCTCACGCGTTGTTGTGTAAACATGATTTAGTTTTAGAGTAAAATAAAAACAACGTGTGAAGTCGTGAATTTACACTGATAAAATTAACTTTATATAAAACAAAACCATTTAGTAAATTTATATTGAAACGTCAAAAAACAAAAAAGAAACTAAAACCATTGAGAAAACTAACACCGAAATGAATTTTCAACGTTGGTTAGATTTTTATTAAATATCGAGACCATTAAAAAAACTATATCGAAATGAAACTTTTGTTAACAATTTAGTAGCAAAGAAAATGAAATAATTAAAGAAAACAAATATATAAAATGAAAGAGAAAAGAAATAAAGAATTGACACACCTGTGATTTGTACTTGGTTTGAGCACCTCAAGATGTAAAAACTTGAACAATTAAACCAAAGCCAAAGACATTTCAATTTGTTTTACTCACATTAACTCTACTAAAATCCAAATTCGTGTGGTACAATTTGCCCACCGAATTTAGCTTTAAGTATACAGTAAATTTGTGGGCATGTTTCATGTTAACTCTTACTTAAATATTCTTCCTCACATCCCAATTATTCTCCTCCTTTGTGCAGTCAAAATTAGTCAGATAAGTAATTAAGAATCAAAAACCATATATGCCCATTAATTCACATTTCACACGTACAAATCAAACTAAATATTGACAATCATACATAAACACATTGAGATAGCCAATAGAGTCTTTGATCAGTTGTTAATTCTCAAGAAAATCCTCACGAAACAGTACTTAATGAAACTTTTCAAAGAAGTTGTGGATATACTGGTTGATTTCATCAGGTTTTTCTTCATGAACAAAATGGCCTACACCTTTCAATATGATCACATCTTCTAAAAGAGGCACATCTTTCTTGAACCCACCTTTCGCTATATAATCTTTAGCACCCATTGAGTTGTAGGTCAGATCAAGATCGCCCACGATGAACTTAACTGGAACTTTCACTTGCGCTCCAGTCCATGGTGCCATTAGCTCCCAGTTTCTGAAATTCATAATATAGTTTAGTTCTTAATTAATCATCCATTCTTGCTACATTAACTTTCTTTTTTACTGACATATAATCTACTCATGTTAACTAACTACATCATTTGAACCCTCGCCAGTTGGTGAGGGTATTAATTTTAACATACGTGTTTAAGGCTCGATAGTAGTTTAATCCTCCGGTGAAGCCCGTTTGCTCGAATTTGCTGGTGTAGTATGCGAGATCTTCTTTCGACAGCCACGAAGGAGGATCATTAGGTGAGGTTCCAAATCCGATACCTTTGGGTAGAAAAAGTGGCCCAGGGTTTCGATAATTGAAGAAATCATTTAGAACTCTTTCTGTACCCCATGCCGCGAATTCACCTTCAATTTCTCCAGGTTCCTAAAACATATAATCATGAGTTGCATACCACATTTTAAGATAATTCTGTAACATTTAGTTCAAAGATATGATCTAGAAATAAATAAATTAATAAATAAATAAATAACATTTATGCCTTTAAATATGAACAACTGATGTGAAAACAGGTTGTTGTAAGTGTTGGCTTATGGTGGCACAAATAACACAATCGAAGAGTAAGAACCTGAAATCTGATGATGTAGTAATCGTTCCCATAAAGAGCACGAAGTCCATCAACAGGTTTGAATTTAGGGTTCCTTGGACTAAAAGGAACACTCAAATTCACCAACGCTTTAACTTTATCAGGCCGATAAAGACACAACGCCCACGCGATAATGGCGCCCCAATCATGTCCCACCACAAACACCTTGTCCTCTCCTGGCGCCACCGCGTTTATGAGCGCCACCAGGTCCCCAACCACATGAAGGGTTGTGAACTTGGTGGCGTCAGACGTGGGAACACCTGTGGTGTCCCCATAGCCCCGGAGATCCGGGGCGACAACATGGTAGCCGTGAGAGGCAAGGTAGGTAATCTGGTGGCGCCATGTGTACCAGAGCTCGGGAAAGCCGTGGATTAAGAGAATGGTCGGGCCTATCCCGAGCTCTGCTACGTGCATGTTTATGCCGTTCACCGCTACCATCTTGTGTTCGATCATATCCATTGTTGTTGGTGTGTGTGTTGTGCTAGTGTCTTGTTTGTTTGTGAAGAATATTGTGAGAAATTTCCCATGTATTAATATGTGAGTTTGTGTGGTTAAGAGTTTGTTGCGGGTCAGATTTTATAAAGATGAGGACCACATAAAGAATATGCCTATCTCACCAACACGTTACAAAATTTGTTCCTCTTTTTGGATGTGAATATAAATTGCTTTTTAGACTAAGAGCATTAATGTCACGTTTCCTAAATTGATATAAATTTATTTTTTATATTATATGGTACGATTATAAATGGTTGTTAGTGAAGAAAAAAGAAAATATTAATATTCAATCTTTATTTTAAAGAATTACTGTTTAAATCCCTATAATTTTTTTAATATATCTGAAGAGGAAAAGAAAAAGTGATAATAAATGTATAAAACTATTTAATTGAAAATAAGAGAAAAAAATAATAATTAATGATGTAACTATATGAACGAAAATGGGAATAGGATATGCTCACATGCATCCATCTAATCTTTTACACTCATCATATTCTTGAATTTACCCGGCATTTACTGGGAACATGTTTTAACACATTCACTTTAATCATAAGATACATAAAGCACATTTTAAATATCAAAGTATAGTAGTATCTTCCAAAACATTCTCTTTCGAAATCTATTTCCCTTTGTTAAATATTTTGTGTACACGGGGTTAAAACTTATATGTTACACGTGTTAAATTATAAAAAATATTATTTAAATATTAAATAATTACTAATAAATTTATAAATCAAGAAAGATAAATGAGAAAGAAAATATATAAATGATTTCTAGAACATAGAAAAGGCGAATCTTTAGTATTTTTTTCTCATGCAAAAAAAATTATTTGAGCATCCTATTGTAAAACGACGAGCCTGTTGAGTGTTTGACATAATAATGGAGTAATTGACGAATACTCGATAGCGAAAGCCATATGTTTTCTAAATAACAATTATCCTGACACGTAACGAGTCGTAACCCACATGGTTTTTAAGTTATTAACTTCGTTCAAATAATATTAAATATTCAGTTTGATATATTTCTTTGTCACTGTAAAGTTTTAATATTAACTAGATTTTGACGCCACGTGTTGCCGCGACTATGCGAGTTGTTATAAAGGTAATTAGACTTGAATGAATTCTATTGATTGTGAATGTGTACATTATATAGATACATGAATAAACAAACTAATCTAGATAATAGGAGAATACAACTAACTAATAGAACTAACAGGAACTATAAACTAGGGATGATCATTATCATCAACCACATCGATATCTTTGATATCGTTAATATTCCCCCGTAAGATGGACGATCGATTAGTAGGGCCAATCTTGGAGATTAAGAGAATAAATCGGGGCCGAAGCAGGGGCTTTGTAAGGACATCGGCAAGTTGATCGTCGCCCGCTATATGAGTTACTCGTAAGGACCCGTCTTGAACTTTTTTGCGAACAAAGTGGAAATCCAGTGCCAAATGTTTCATGCGAGAGTGAAAAACTGGATTAGCCGAGTAGTGAGTGGCACTCAAGTTGTCACAATAAATGGTGGGTATGCAATTAGACTTAAAGCCTAATTCCGTGAGTAAGGAAGCGAGCCATTGGACTTCAGTAGTAGCAGATGCAACGGCTCTAAATTCAGCTTCGGTGGATGATCTAGCTGATGTAGGTTGGCGTTTTGAGCTCCATGAGATAGGGTTGCAACCAAGGTAAACAATATAGCCTGTGGTGTTGCGCCAGGTGTCTTTGTTGCCTGCCCAATCAGCGTCACTAAAAGCATGAAGATGTAAGGGTGATTGTCGGCGAAGTAGTAACCGTGATGAAGTGTGCCATGTAGATAGCGTAACACACGTTTCAAGGCGGTCCAATGAGCTGTAGAGGGAGCATGCATGAACTGCGATAACTTATTAACTGTAAAGGCAATGTCGGGTCTGGTGATCGACAAGTAAGGCTCCAACAGTGGCCCGGTATTCAGTGGGAGAAGATAAGGGTGTGCCTTGGGATGATGTGAGAACATCTGAGCTCGTGATTGGTGTTGATACGGGCTTGCAATTTTTTCATATTTGTTCAGGATAGAATATCCAAGATATTTGGATTGTGAGAGGAGGACACTAAGGGGATGCGGAAGAACCTCGATGCCGAGGAAGTAAGAAAGAGAACCGAGATCTTTTAGAGAGAATTTAGTGGCAAGAGAAGTGATAAAGGTTTGGATGGTGGAAGTGGAAGGACCGGTGACAATGATATCGTCGATGTAAACGAGAATGAAGATAGGATTGGAACTGTCATTGTGTATGAAGAGGGAGGAGTCGGAGATAGTAGGTTTGAAGTTTTGAGAGAGAAGGTAGGTTTTGAGTTTGGTGTACCAAGCCCGGGAAGCCTTCGTAGGCCGTAGATGGCCTTATGGAGTTTGCAAATATGGGTCGGTTGAGTGGGATCAGTGAAGCCAGGGGCTGCGCCATATAAACGTCTTCATGGAGAGTACCTTGTAAGAAGGCGTTGTTGATGTCCAATTGACGTAAAGGCCAGTTCTGAGAGATAGCAAGAGAAAGAATAAGTCGTATGGTAGCAGGTTTGACTACCGGACTGAAGTGTCCGGGTAATCGATTCCTGGTCGTTGGGTGAAGCCTTTGGCTACAAGGCGAGCCTTGAAGCATTCCACCGTGCCATTGGGTTTGTATTTGATGCGATACACCCATCTGCATCCCATAACATTATGAGCGGAATCGGGAGGAACAAGGGACCACGTTTGATTGCGTTGTAAAGCTTCAAACTCATTGCTCATAGCCTTGCGCCATAAGGTTGAGTGAGTGCTTGGAGAGTGGAGGTAGGCTCCACAAGAGGAGTCGAAGAAGCATGATAGGCAACAAAGTCATTGTTATGGTACTTGGGGTTGGGTTTGGGATGTTGTCTGGTGCGAGTGAGGGCATATGTGGGGTAGGAGGTGGTGTAGGTGTGGTAGCAGGCGAGGGAGATGTGGGTGTGTGGGATAAGTTTGCGGAAGAAGTGGTGGAGGGAGGCGGGTCGTGGTGGAAGCAGAAGGGGGGCTGAAAGGGATGTGGTGTACCGTGGCGGAAGTTGGGGAGAGCCAATCATCAACCGGGGGCTGAGATGGAGAAGTTGGAGTGGGAGAGAGGGTGTTGTAGGGAAACCGGTTTCAACAAATGTGATGTGGCGAGTGACATATAGCCGATTAGTAGATGGGTCAAGTGCATAGTAAGCACTTTGAGAAGAAGAGTACCCAACAAAAATACACAGTTTGGAACGGGGAGCAAGTTTATGAGGCGTGTACTGTTTCAGCCATGGATAGCAAAGGCAACCAAAGCTACGGAGTTTAGCATAGTTTGGCATTCTTTGAAAGAGACACAAATAGGGGGACTTGTTACGTAGGGTGGGGGTGGGCAACCTGTTTATTAAATATGCAGCCATGGTGAATGCAAATGGCCAATAGGTGGTTGGAAGATTGGCATGCGAAAGAAGAGTTAAGCCGGTTTCAACTATGTGGCGATGCCGACGTTCGGCATACCCATTGTGCTCGGGAGTGTGTGGGGGGGAGGTGAGATGAGTTATGCCATAAGAGTTGAGGTGTGGGATGAGCTTTAAGTACTCGCCACCATTATCAGAGAATAGTTGTTTGATGGGTGTGTTGAAATAGTTTTCAACGAGTTTTTGGAAGCGTATAAAGGTAGCTAAAGAATCTGATTTTCGTTTGAGAGGATATAACCAAATGTATTTTGTAAAATGATTAACAAATATTATGTAATATTTGAAGCCATCAATGGAACAAATGGGTGAAGACCACACATCAGAAAATAATAATTCTAGAGGATACTTGGAAGTAATTGTTGACAAAGAAAAAGGTAGCTTGTGAGCTTTATTAATTTTGCAAGAATTACAATAATCGTCAACGTGCAAACTAGAACTAGAATTAAGAAAACTAGACAAAAAATGAGAAATTTTATTGTGTGGATGACCGAGACGGTGGTGCCAAGTCATCAAATTGCTCTTTTGAATGGAGAAGGCTGCGGGATGGTCGGAGGATTGAATCAGAGACCGAAGCTCATAGATTCCCTTGCTTGCCATTCCCTTGAGGAGAGTGAGATTTAGTTTTAGGTCCTTGATGAGAAAATTGGAAGAAAAGAATTGGATTAGCAGATCATTATCACGACATAAACAAGAAATTGAAATGATGTTACGTGCGAGAGTTGGAACACAAAGGACATTATCTAAGATAAGTGGGGTGTGAGGTGTGTGAAGGGTGACCGAACCAACATGAGTAATAGGTAAGCATGTACCATTGCCATTACGAGCTCATCCGTGCCATCATAAGGCGCATGAAGTGAGAGGTTTTGAAAATCATTGGTCACATGATGAGAAGCTCCACTGTCAAACAACCATTGCACTGAATTGGGCTCTTGAGTGGTCATTGTATGTGCCTGGGGAAGCTGCACAGAGGTGTTATGATTATATGTAGGAATGGCAATGTTGGGGTTTACATTTTTGAACACTGGGCAGTTGGTCAGAGAATGGCCGCGAGTGTGGCACCACTGACATTTGCCAAGAAACGGACGTGCCGCAGTAGGAGAGTTGGTGGCGGACAGTGGTATGGGAAGCAATCCTGGACTAGGTGTGGTTTGCCGGCCTTGTTGTCTGCCGTTCCAGTTTCGTGAGGGCTAGCAAGATTGAGCCACGAAAGCAGTGGCCGATTGGTGAATGCCCGACGCATTCATGAGTTGAACAAGCGAGAGTTCATGGTTGATCAACTTTTCATGGAGTTCATTGAAGGTAATAGGTGTGTCACGAGCACACACGGCATCAAGAATGGGTTTGTACGTCACTTGATCTAAGCCTGCAAGAACTGTATCAGTGATGTCTTCGGCGTCTAACTTCTTGCCGAGAATGGCCAACTCGCCCACAAGAGTTTTGATTTCTTGCATATAGTCAGTGATAGTCTGATGCTGCTTCTTGGAGCATTGTTTGAGTCGATGTTAGAGTTGCTTGATGTGTCCTCGAGAAGGGGAGGCATAAGTATTGGAAAGAATTTTCCAAGCTTCGAGAGAAGACTTAGCATTTGTGACCAACGGAATAATGGGTGGGGAGAGACTCCCGACAATGGCTCCAAACAATAGACGATCCTGCCTAAACCAAGCCGAAAAGTCTTTGTGTGGCACGGTTTTACCATCTGCTGATTTGGTTGGAGATGGAGATGGGTGAGAACCATCAATGAATTTGTAAAGGTCTAAGCCATGTAGGAGGGCTTCGACTTGAGTTTTCCAGCCTAAATAATTGGTAGAGGTAAGTTTGAGATTTGCAGGGAAAGTTACAAGGGTAAGGTTAGCAGGGTTGTTGGTGACAGCAATGACTTGCGCTGCAGGGAAGAGTTGTTCGCGTCTGCCATGTTTAATTAGATACGAAGGTTGAAGAGAGATGGATCAGAATGGCTCTGATACCATATAAAGGTAATTAGACTTGAATGAATTCTATTGATTGTGAATGTGTACATTATATAGATACATGAATAAACAAACTAATCTAGATAACAGGAGAATACAACTAACTAATAGAACTAACAAGAACTATAAACCAGGGATGATCATTATCATCAACCACATCGATATCTTTGATATCGTTAATAGTTGTAACGTAACCTTAAACCAAAATCAAAATCAAAATGAAGGTTCAAAACCATAAAATCAGCAAAATACACAAAGTAAAACACTCCCAAATCAATAACACACCAGATAATGCAGAACCCAAAACTAAATCAAAGCCCAACACCATACACAAAACAGACGAAAATCAAAGCCGCAAGAAGGCGACACAGTCCAAATAGAAAAACCGATGAATATCAAAGCGCAAAAAAAGCAAACAAAAGGAAAACCCAAACCCTAATAGCAATGATCGTCAGGGTATCGATAACGAAAGAAAGAAAGTGGGAACCGGAGAAAGACAACACCAACGAACCCTAAAAACGAACATAATCGAAATACACATCAAAGAGACGTGTCCAGACACCAAGAACCCACTAGAAAAATCCCCCCCAAGCCTCGAACCCACACCCAAATAAACCCTATAAAAACACACACACACACACAAAACAAAACAAAACAAAACAAAACAAAAAACAAAAAAACCACTACAATACAAAAAAACCCACCAAGCAAATTGTTTAATAGTAATAGATCAAAACCCAACAACATACACAAAACAGATGAAAATTAAAGCCGCAAGAAGATGACACGGTCCAAAATAAAAAAACCGACGAAAATCAAAGCGCCAAAAAAGCAAACAAAAGGAAAATCCAAACCCTAATAGCGAGGATCGTCAGGGTATCGATAACGAAAGAAAGAAAGTGGGAACCCTGAGAAAGACAATGCCAACGAACCCTATAAACGAACATAATCGAAACACACATCAAAGAGACGTGTCCAGAAACCAAGAACCCACAAGAAAAATCCCACCCCCATAACTACGTGCTTTACCGACCGATGGCCGTAGAAAAGCATATGTATCAATGTTGTTGCAATGATCTTTACGCAACACCTTGAAACGATATCAACACAAAAGAGAATAATAGTCTTAAGTATACGAGTAAATCAACATTATTCACTTAACAAAATTCTAATGACGCAACTTTAAAATCTTCAATGTTTTGTAAATGCTTAAATTCTTATTATTTTCAATATTAGAAGACGAAAAAAACAATCCAACATGCTAAATGTTTTTATCAGTAAGTATATAAGTAGTTTTATAAAATGTTTTTAAATAGGATTTATTCCGATATGCTTATATGTTATATAAATCTTTTCAAAACTTAAAAAAGTGTTACAGAATAAATTAAAAATAACTTAGATCTGTTAACTATTTTTTGTGTATTTTATGTGAAAAATCAAATAGTTTTAAAGGATTAGTAAAAGAATCATTAAAGAGACTAAGCTTTAGGTCACTCCTTAATTTTTGTTGAATAAAAAGTCAAAAAACAGCACCCAAAACAGCACCCAAACTAATTCATGATTGAAACCTTTGTAGCAAATTAAAGAAGAGGTGGAGCATATCAATCCTAAAAGCTTTGCCGCTAAATTGAAAGTATTAAAATTGCGATGTACACACCCACATGAGTTTTTAATACTATATATAATAAATAATAGATAATAGATAATAGATAATGTTCCATGAGGCATGTCACACCCCAACCGATGGCGGAAATATCAGGGCGGGATAAGTGATAGATTGTTCAAAGTCAACATAGTATTTAAAGTGTTAATATGTTAAATTCCAAATTTCATTTCATTGATTCTAAAACAAACATTACGTAGTCTTAAAATGAAGTACAATCCAAGAAAAAGATAAGTTACATCATAACATAAAATTTGGATAAAATCTAGGTGTGTTTCTAAGTCCATCTAAGTATTTTCTTGCATAAACCTTCATTCATTTCCTGCAACATGTATAAAATATCCGTCAACACAAATATGTTAGTGAGCATACAAGTTTAAATACATAGCATAGGTATGAATAAAATCTCAATCCGCATGTTTAGTATACTAATTTGAAATCAAAGCTAGCATGCATTACCTAATAATCACCATAGTGTCCACAAGTATATGTACCACATCGTCGCAACGAATAGGTATCGATTGAATGAAAATTTAACATAAACCCATTATACAAATAGGCGGATGTGCTAGTCCTATAGCGCTATAAATATTAAGGGCGGTTGTATTAGAATGCATAAGAGTGTATAACTAGCATGTATAGCAAACTAAGCATGTATTTAGATTGAGTGTTGAATTTATTGCTTGAATGTATAAGTGAGTGTATTTAAATAAGTAACATGTTGCAACCCAAAAGTGATAAAACAAAAAGGGGTGAAGTATACTCACGGTTTCGATAGGAAAAGTTCCGAGTCGTGAGTAGATGGATTTGGGAGGATTAGACACCGGTTAACCTAACAAGGAAACAGGTTTGTCTTAGAGTCGGATTAGAGTACTTGTACGTATGTATATAGAATCATAGAAGTCATGTATCACAAATGGCGGACCAAAACACAATTCACCAACTAGTGTTGGAGATTCGGATGGTAAAGTTGGTACGTTAGTGTACCCTCCTCGAAGGAGGTCATGAGATACGAAGGTAGGGTGATAATCCACAAACCTTTGTAAATACTTACATAATAGTTTAAATGTTTAAAGTATAGATATACTACATATAATATCTCAAGTAATCCGGGTGAGTTATGGTGGGAAAGCCCTACTTGAAGAACCAAAGTTCTTCAAGATTGTCATTTGAACCTTAACATAAGCTTTTCAACATGGTAAAGTTGAATACTTAGTTTGGTTTATCACATTTGTTGTTATGTTAGATTACTTGAGTAATAAAAAGATATAAAGTTAAGTTCAAAACTTAATAATTTCTGGATTTTAACCTTAACTCAAGTCATCCAACAATGAGGTTTGTTGGAGACAAGGTTTGGTTCAAAGAAAATCAAAGTTTGAACAAGGTAAACTCAAGAGCAACAATTTCATAAAGTTTAGCCACTTGGGAACCCATTTTAGGTGCCTCCCCCCTTAGTGTTTACCATTGTAAACCTAGAGGATAGTCCATGGTTTGTTCCAAGTGGTTTAGTATGTTTTAAAATAAGATTAAAGCTTGTTAAAATATTAAAAACATCAAGGACAAAACAAAATAAAATTCAGCCTTGTAAAACTAGCTTTGGACCTCATTATAGATGGCTTCCACTCAATGTTGCCAAGGCAAAGTCATTGGGGATAGTCCTAGAGGTGTATCCATGAAGTTAGATGCAAGGTTTAAGTGTTAGAAGCAAGAAAAATGGGTTAGAATGGTGTTCTAAGCTTGAAGGTTTTGTGCAGAATTTTTAAGAAGAAGAAGAGAACCTTGAGAGAATTTGAGAGTGTTTTGGTGGGATGTGGAATGTAAAAGTGTTTTGTGGGGGTGGAGGCTAGTTTATAAAGGGAAGGAGTTGGATTTAATGGGCTTTAATTAGGTTAAAAAAAAGGAAAATGGGCTTAAACCCGGGTGGGTTTTGGTTTGACTAGTCAACAAAACCATCAAACTTGTTTTCGCGATTCCCGCTTCGTTATAACTCCGTTTCGCACGCGGTTTTTTTTCTACGTTCACCATTTTCAGAGTAATTTCATATGGAGAAGAGTAATTTAACATTCGGTACTGAGAATTGGGTTTGGTTCATTGATCTTGATACGGTTCGAGAGTTACGATCACAACTTGTGCTTGTGTTGAGCTTGGACCATTGGACTTGGTTTCGGGCTTTTCTTTTGGGTTATTTTACGTGTTTTAAGACCCTTAATTATATTTTAAATATTTGGGCTTGTTTACAAGTTGGTTGGGTTCGTTCATGAATACCCGGTTACGTATGATTCCGACTGAATTTATATTTATAGCGTGTCGTAAGTATATTTGAATGCATATAACGTTTCTTTTAAGTATGTGTAACATATAAGTATATAGAATAACTTTTAATAATACTTCCATTGATCAAGACTCAAGAGTACAAGGGTATGAATTGATGAATTACAAAGTACAAGGACTAAAAATGAAACAACAAAAAGTACGGGCGTTACAGTCTCCCCTACTTTAGAAAATTTCGTCCCGAAATTTCACTAAGAAGTAGATTCTGAATAAAAAAGGTGCGGGTACTTGGCTTTCATTTGGTCTTCCGTTCCCAAGTAAATTCAGCACCACGCTTTGCTTCCCAACGTACTTTGACTATAGGAATACGACTACGCTTGAGTTGTTTGATTTCACGGTCCATGATTTCTACGGGTTTCTCAACGAAGTGCATGGTCTCATCAATACGAATCTCATCAATTGGGACATGAAGACTTTCATCAGCTAGACATCTTTTGAGATTTGAGACATGAAATGTTGGATGGATATTGCTAAGCTCTTGCAGTAGGTCAAGTCGATAAGCCACTTTACCCACTCTTTCAAGGATTTTGAAAGGACCTACGTATCGGGGTGTAAGCTTTCCTTTCTTACCAAAACGCACTACTCCCTTCCAAGGTGATACTTTAAGGAGTACGAGATCACCGACTTCAAATTCCATGGGTTTACGTTTTTTGTTAGCATAATCCTTCTGACGGTGTCTTGCTTTGATCATGTTATCACGGATTTGCAAGACCTTATCCGTCGTCTCTTGAATGAGTACGGGTCCCGTGATTTGTGCCTTACCAATCTCATGCCAACAAATGGATGATCGACACTTTGGTCCATAAAGAGCTTCAAATGGTGCCATTTGATACTCGAGTGATAACTGTTATCGTACGAAAATTCGGCCAATGGCAAATGTACATCCCAATTTCCACCAAAATCAATGACACACGATCGAAGCATATCTTTGAGGGTTTGGATAGTACGTTCGGATTGACCATCCGTTTGAGGATGAATAGCCGTACTAAGATTGAGTTGAGTTCCTAAAGCTGATTGAAAAGATCGCCATAGGCGGGAAGTGAAACGACCATCTCAGTCGGAAATGATGTCTAGAGGAATACCATGACGGCTGACGATTTCTGCAGTATAGATACAAGCTAGTTTCTCAACAGAGTAATCTTCACGAATTGGGAGAAAGTGAGCAGATTTGGTCAATTGGTCAATGATCACCCAAATACTATCATGCCCGAATGATGTTTGTGGGATTTTGGTGATGAATTCCATGGCAATACTTTCCCATTTCCACACCGGAATTTCTGGTTGTTCGAGTAATCCAGAAGCACGTTGGTGTTCGGGTTTAACTTTTGAACAAGTGAGACACTTAGCCACAAAGAGAGCGATATCCTTCTTCATACCCGGCCACCAATAAGTACGACGAAGATCTTGATACATCTTGTCGGCACCGAGATGAATGGAATATCGTGACTTATGTGCTTCACTCATCACAAGGGCACGAAGATTGTCACGATTTGGAATCCATATACGATCAAGGTAATGAAGAATTCCGTTGGATTTAGACTCAAGGTGGTGTTCGGCTCCACATTGCATTTCATTGTATAAATTATTTTCAACGATCGATGAATGTTGCGCTTCACGGATACGGGATTGGATGTCAGTTTGGATTTGTAGACAACGGAGACGGTTAGTGATGCGGTGTGAAAGTATATGTATTTTGATAAATGATTTTTGCACAGATTCAGTTTTAAATGGTTATTACTACTACTATCTACACACACAAAAGGCAAGTGCACCTATCGTGAGGTAATATAGTGATGGTAAGAACCGAGTATCAATCCGTGGACACACTAAGACTACTCAACAACCTTTGTGATTGACTATCAGATTTGGTTTTTGTTTAGAAGAATGATAAGTTGCATTGATGTAAATTAGGGTTTTTAGGGTTTTTAAAATAGAAATTAAAATACAGTAAAATAAGTTGAAACTTTTGGATTTGAAATCAGGGAATAAAAGCTATCATCCTAACTTGGATTACACTTATGTAACTGTGATGAAGTGGTGATGTGATTAAAGATATGGAATAAAGTAATTGTGTTACTGTTTATAAAGATGAGTTGGCGTGATTTCTCGTCTATCCGCTCCGTAGTGACCAGGACCACGTCAGGTTGAGATTTACTGCTTAGGTCAAGGCCCTAGTAATGTAGGTAAATCTTTTGTGTCCTCTTCGACATACGATTTCTGAAAACATAACTTAATGTTAGAAGAGAGTTGATCAAGTTCCTTTCCAACATACCATTAATTTTAGAAAACCATAACAATTACTGTAGATTTCTCAGACTAATAAAAGGGAACCCGTAAATGATCAGAAAGTTAAGGTCTTATGATTTCTAATAACCATCTCTAGTTAATTAGCCATAGTTTGTTATGAATAAAAGTTGATCATACGTTTTTCAACCGTGTATGACAATCACAATTACAAACCATAAACTTATAACCCCCCGTTCAAATGTAGGTGCTACCCATCGAGAGTTTTCCCAAGACCACCATAACATTAACACAATATTTATCATATCATTAATTCATCACAAATTACATAAGTTTCATCCAATTAGGATGATAATAAGAGTTTAGTTCATAATAAGCTTGAACATAACAATAAACAAAATAGAAGATAAGTATGAATTCATCGGTGAAATGGAACAATCAAACCGGTGATTCCACAATGGATGGTGTTTAGACAATCCCGAGCTTCTTCAAGTGTTGTATGCACCTCCCGAGCCTCCAATTGGTCTTCAAGGGCTGTTTCCCGAGAGATTTCTGCAGAGTGTCACCTCACCAAAAGCTTGCCAAAATGGTGAACTTAGCCCTCTATTTATAGGCTTCCCGGAGTGTTTAAGCACGACCCCGTGACAAAAAAGCATGGCCCCGTGTTAGTACAATGCTTACGAAAGTTGGTCGGTTCGTACGTGCAGGAGCTGTCGGGGCACGACCCCATGACAAATTGGGCACGACCCCGTGAAAGGGGTAATCACGGCCCCGTGACAAATGGGGCACGGCCCCGTGACTGCTTTTGGGGAACAGTACTTTTTGTCCTGTCAGATGTCCAATCACGGGGGTGTGTCAAATTAGCACGGGGGTGTGTTTCAGGCAAGGCATGGGGGCGTGCTAAATTAGGCACGACCCCATGCTTGAAATTTTAAGCTTGGATTTCTTCAATTTCTTGCCAAATATGCTTCTTCTGTCCATCTTGTCCTTCACAACACCTGGAAACACAATTAAATGATTTTAAGTACATAATCATCATATTTCTGAAGATATCAAAGAATAATTGATGTTCTTTTGATAGTGTTTTTATGTATAATTTGGAGCACATCAAATATCCCCACACTTAAACTTTGCTTGTCCTCAAGCAAAATCACTTAAAATGACGATTCCACCAAAAACCAAATAAAGCAAAAGATAAATATGTCTTTCGGAAAATACACAAGTAAAAATTATCTCATCCAAATGCAAACATTTTAGGCATGTATAGAATGATATCTTAGCAAGAAATGAGATTATTAGTAAAGATATAATCATGTAAAAATCCACACTTCTCACAAGATGCACTCACACTCGGCTAAATATATGGAATCATACATAAGATGAAGTATGACTAATACGCTCAATTGCCTAGTATGAATACGTGTGAAATCATATGCTTGTTAAGGGATCAATTCTCCACCTACTTAGATATTTACTTGCATAAATCGTTAGGTCATTGATGGGTTGTAACTTGGCTCGGGCTCGGGTATGGAATATTTGGAAATAGTGGCTAAATGCTAAAGATGACGGTCTTGGCTTATTTTTCTAACATAAACTACAAGGAAAGCAGTAAAAAGTTCCCTATACAATACTTCAAGCTAGAAGGGATATGCTAACTTGAGGACTCGTTTAAGGCCAGATTGTCAAAACCGTATTTTGCTTTCAGAAACCTTACTTCATCCTTTACCCGAAGATACACAAAACTATCCTTTCATAAGGATCGTTCGGCTTGAAGCCTAATAGCACCCTATCGGATCAGTTCTGTGTATTCGTATTGAGACTCAGTTTGGTTCTTCTTGCATTTTCCATCGTGTGACCAATTTCCACAATTCGGGCACCTTTCGTATCTTTTTGCCCGTCTCTTTATAGCTTTTTGAAATTCCACAAAATGGCAGAACTTGTTCCTTTTTTCGCATTTCTTTCTTGCGTCAAACGTGAGATTGAAAATTTGTTCGCGAATTTCCGGGGGAAGTCCCGGTTTTGCGTGATGAAGGCAACAAAGCAAATTAAAATCAAAAGAATGCATTCCAGTTCTTTTAGGTCTGCCGGTAAAAGTCCAAATTTTCTTTTTCTTTTTCTCTTTTTTCTTTTTTTTATATATATAAATAAACCAAAATTGTGTCTTTAACGAAAAACGGGTTTTGTTGATGGCTTTTTGGTTAAGTGACTTGGTGGTTCGGGTGATCAAAATAAAAATGTTTAAGCTCAACGGGGCTAACTAGGGTTGACGTTCGGGTAAGGAAGATTAAAAGAAATTGGTTGGGGCTTGAATGGTTAAGGTTTCCTAGTGCCTAACTTATTTCATGCAGAAAATACTAATTAAGGTCTTGAAATGTATATCCAAAGCAAGTTCTAATCACACGTATCATAAGGCACCCTCAATTGAATCCAGAATGGAAGTAAAATTGCAAAGATTTGCTAAAGCTATTTTAAGGCTCAAAAATAAACTCACAAACGGATGGAATTGGGTAAAAGTGTTTCATTTACATGATTGAATATTTTACTGGATTATTGCTTTTAAGGATATCACAAAAATACATTTTCAATTTTTATTTGGATTCTTCTTATTTACTTATTTATTTCCCAAAAACGTATATTTATAATTTGATTTATCAAAAATTGTTTAAATTTTTGGTTTCGTGTCACAAAAATTAATAGTTAAGTGATTTTAAAATTTTGAAATTTGGACCATGTTTTAGCAAAGTGTCAAATGTATATCCCAATTAACCCCATCCCCACACTTAAAATTCACATTGTCCCCAATGTGATTAATAACATAAAACAAGGAATGGTAACGAGATACTCCCTAAAAATGATGAAGTCGACTTGTGCCTTTTGCTTGTGAGAATTAGCGGGATCACCTGAAATATCATCCATTTATTGAAAACATTAAACTACTAAACACATAAAATAAATAAAAAAATGACATAAAGTAAAGGATAGGTTGGCACAAAACAACTGTGCCCGGGCCCTGAAAGTGATACGATTTTTCAAGGGCCTTGTGGTGGGATATCCCCCCACTCATGATACATTCGGTTTCTGATGTACGTGACATCATTGCTCAGGTCATCCACTCGGGAGTTCAGATTTTCGACGCGGTTGAAAGCTTGCTGTGCGTATTCGAATGATCTCCTTGCATGGTCGCTGGTGGTCTGGATGGCTTCATAAAGGTCTAACATGGTTGGGAATTCTCCGGCGTGTGAGCTGGAGGCCCCGGCTTCTTCATGATGTGCTGGCATATCAAGGTCCATGATAATCTCCTGGGATCTGCCGGATCCCAGATTTGTCCCTTCCTATCCATAAATCTCGGCTGTCCATTTGGTAAGGTTGTGATCATGTACATGCTTGTGCAAATGCTTAAGTCCAGCAGTCCTGGCATTACTCCCTCGGTTCCTTCCGTGTTACACCCATAACTCTCGTACAAGTTCAGGATCCAGCATCCTCCAAACATGGGTGTCGGAGCACCCGCAGTTGTATTCCTGGCAAACAAGTTACAAAATAAATACCCAATGTTGCATGGCAAATTATTAGTCATACAGTATAAAATAAATAGGTCTCTCAAACTAACAACTCCCTCGCTTTGGCCACGAGCTGTTATCGAATGGCTAAGCAACCGATGTATGTATCGTAGCAACGGGTCCCGAATCTGACTGCTCTTGGTTTTACTTGAGTTGAAGGCCCCTGTTCCAATATTTTCCCAAAATGTCTTTCTCATGGCACCGCTTTCTGCGTCCCTACTTTTCTCATCTGGAAATGTATGGTAAGCTGGCATTCCTGATATTGCTTCCTCCTCCATTTCCTGTTCTGTATATATTCCCAGATAGACGCTAAATAAAGCGATGGATGTTTTTCGCCAATGTCCACCTATTCTGAATGTGACTGCTTCGTCATCCCAAGGGTCGGAGTCTTTCATGCTAAATCTAAAAGATGCTAAAAATTCAAGAGTTAGTTCATAAATAGAAGGTCTGTTTTGTGAAAACAACCGCTTCCACTGAACACTCAATAAATTGTTATATCGTTCGAGCTATCCGACAGCCACCAAGGTTTCCTCATCGGCTTGCAAATGTGACTTTTCAGCCCTTTGCAAGAGCCTTTGCAACTGGTCACGACACCATCTCTCACGGTTTCCTCCAAATTGTAAGTATGGATGGTTCATGATCCTGAAATTTTGACAAATCAGTTAAAATATACAAAACCTGTTTTTAGAATAGTCTATCTATTTTAAGGACAAAAATTGATTTTCAAGAGCCAAGTCACCCTTTTTGTGAACTTTTTGTTGAAAAACAGTTGACACGACTGCTTTTTAAGCAAAATTTGTTAAACATGGGGGTGTGTCTCTTGAAACGTGGGGGTGCGGTTAACATTTTGAGGCACAGAATTTCAACTCGAGCACGCGTGGTTTTGTTTGTAAATCCTTGATTAAGCATAAATTTGTCATTTTCTTGCTTGAAAAACCAAAGATTATACGTTAAACATTTTGAACATTTGTTAATAATTCAAGACAAAAATATATAATGTTTCAACACTACTTGCCAATTCTTGCAACTTGAACATGATTAACAACGAAATCACCACGCATTATGAAGATAGTCTTGTTAACACTAAAGGGAAACATACTAATACTAATAACTAACGAATCATACTAACTGACACTAATCAACTTCAAGAGAAATATAAACAAGAAGGGATAAAGCATTCATAATTCCATAACATGTTTAAGCACAAGCTCTTACATATAATCATTAGGATTTCGGTTGTTTAGAGACCTAATCACCTAAATACATGCAAATGGCTATCATAATCATAGGAATTAGTATACTAACCTTTGATTAAAGCTCTTAAAAGATGACTTGAAAATATGAAAGAAAAGTTGAAAGAAATGACACAAGATGAAGAGGATACGAGTTTGCAGGCAAAGAGTTCGAGATTTATCATGCAACATTGATGGGGAACAAGACAAAAGGCTGAAACAAGTCAGGTTGTGTTGTTTTTTTGTCATCACGGGGGCGTGCCTATATGGGCACGGGGGCGTGTCCCCTTATGCGGTTTTGGCTCAGCCTATTGTTGTTCCGTTTCTCGATTTCGCGCGTTGCGTAAATTACCCGGCTAAGTTTTGTCACATCCAATTCATCAGAAAAGCTAAGAAATTAGTTCTAGAATTTAAATAAACAAGCCAAGCGACAAGTACATTTTCCTAGCTCCTACGATTACATAATACGTTAAAAACCGGGAATCTGAAACTGCAAAACCAGACTCCTTAACGCGTACTAGCGCACATGACCCATCAAGAAATGCCTCTAGAAGAAGCCTCCACACATTTGTGTGGAAGGGTCGGGATAGGGTAGTGCAAAGTGCGGTTACTAAGCTCCGCAAGCCGGCGATTGATGGAAACAAGTTCCTCGCTCATTTCCTGAACTTTCTGGATAAGTTCAGCTAAGCGTTGAGTTGCGGTGAGATTCATCTCAGTTAATTTCTTGATCAGCTCATGGAGCTTGAAGAAATATTCTTGAGTTGTTGGCTCCCGAGTTTCAGATCGTGGTTTAGTCTCAGGATTCCAATTGGAACTTCCTTGACTTGATTCTTTCATCGTTTCTTTATGAGATTTTGAGCAGAAATGGGTGTGATGAAAGCTTGGAACAAGTGTGGTATTTATACACAGATTAGAAAAGTTGATCACGGGGGCGTGCTTGGGTAGGCACGGCCCCGTGCTTATCAGAAGTTGCCTTAAATTCGACCTGTAACGTTTCAGAGTCGTCAGCGGAGATCATGGAAATATTTTTGTCAGAGTCACGGGGGCGTGTTTAGTGGGGCACGGCCCCGTGCTTGTGCTTGTGAGTCCTACAAAAAGTCAAAAATTCCAATTAAAACTATATACAAGTGTCGTGTTTTCGTTTCGGGTCTTCGGCGCGACCCTTCCCCACACTTAATCTTCGTCGAGGCGGAGGTGTAATTCCTTCGAGAAAATCTTGGTTGGCCCATTGTTATATGGTTTTAAACGATGTCCATTCACTTTGGAAACACATTTTTAATCGTGTAAGGTCCAGACCAACGCGATTTTAGCTTTCCGGGAACACAAACGTAAACGAGAGTTATACAGTAAGACACGTTCCCCCACATGAAATCGTTTAGTGCTCCTTAAACAAGAGTCGTGGAATTTCCTTGTCTTTTCCTTGTATACCCTAGCGTTTTCGTATGCTTGCTCTTAGTTCCTCTAGTTCATGGATTTATAGAAATTGATTCTTTCCTGCAAGGCCTTGGTCTAGGTTTGCTGCTTTGAGTGCCCAATAGGCTTTATGTTCCAGTTCCACAGGTAGATGACACGACTTCCCATAAACGAGTTTGAACGGTGTTGTGCCAATGAGAGTCTTAAAGACTGTTCAAAAAGCCCATAATGCATCATCTAGCTTGGTAGACCAGTCCTTGTGATTTTGTCCTACGGTTTTTTCTAGGATTCGTTTGATACCTTGATTAGTGACTTCAGCTTGCCCATTTGCTTGTGGATGATAAGCGGTTGTAAAGCGATGGTTCACTCCATAACGAGCCATTGCTCTTTCGAGCTGGTTGTTGCAGAAATGGGTTCCTCGATCACTAATCAAAGCCTTGGGGGTACCAAAACGAGAGAATAATTTCTTAAGAAATCTAACAACATTTCTTGTATCGTTAGTAGGTAGGGCTTGAGCTTCGGCCCATTTTGAGACATAATCAACTGCTACCAAGATGTAACGATTCCCAAATGACACAGGGAATGGCCCCATGAAATCAATACCCCATACGTCAAATACCTCGCATACTTGAACGGGTTTCTGAGGCATCTCATCCCGTGTCGAGATGTTGGTTGCTCTTTGACATGCATCACAGGTGCGTACCATGTTATGAGCATCCTTGAAGATTGTGGGCCAATAGAATCCAGAATCGAAGACCTTTTTAGCTGTTAGGGTTGCTCCATGGTGGCCTCCTGTGGGTCCTTCATGACAGTGCCTTAGGATCTGTTCCACTTCACTTCCGTAAACGCGTCTTCGAATGAGTTGGTCCGCACCGATTCTGAATAGGTACGGGTCTTCCCAATAGTAATGCTTAATATCAGCAAAAAATTCTTCTTTTGCTGATAAGTCATTCCTGTGAGAAGGATTCCGCTTGCCAAATAGTTCGCGAAATCGGCAAACCAAGGATGCTCATCGATTGAAGATTGGATGTTCAAAAGGAATTCGTGAGGAAAATTATCGTTTATTTTGAATTCCTCGGTTTGTGGAGGGTTTGAATCTTCAAGACGCGAAAGATGATCAGCCGCTAGATTTTCTGCTCCTTTTTTATCACGAATCTCAATGTCGAATTCTTGAAGCAGAAGTATCCATCGTATCAATCTCGGCTTTGCATCTTGTTTGTTGAACAGATAACGTAGGGCTGAATGATCGGTATAGACGGTTGTTTTTGACAGGATTAGATACGAGCGGAATTTGTCAAATGCGAAAACTACTGCGAGAAGTTCTTTCTCGGTGGTTGTGTAATTTTCTTGCGCGTCATTTAGGGCTTTGCTCGCATAGTGAATTGGGTGAAATTGCTTGTCTTTCCTTTGTCCTAACACGGCTCCTACCGCAAAGTCACTTGCATCGCACATGAGTTCAAATGGTAATGTCCAATCTGGGGAAACCATAATTGGAGCGGTGACCAATCTCTCTTTTAACAGATCAAATGCACTGATGCATTCATTGGAAAACACGAATTTTGCATCTTTTTCAAGAAGTTGAGTCATTGGTCGTGCGATTTTTGAGAAGTCTTTAATGAAACGACGATAGAACCCTGCATGACCTAGAAAACTTCTAATTTCTTTCACGGTTGTGGGATATGGCAGTTTGGAAATAGTGTTAACTTTGGCTTGATCAACTTCGAGGCCTGCTCGAGAAATCTTATGTCCCAACACTATTCCTTCAGTAACCATGAAGTGGCACTTTTCCCAATTCAAAACAAGGTTAGAATCTTCACATCTAACCAGCATCTTTTCCAGGTTTTCAAAACATTGTTCAAATGAGTTTCCAAAGATGGAGAAGTCATCCATGAAAACTTCCATTGAGTGTTCAATCATGTCATGAAAAATTGCTACCATGCATCTTTGAAATGTAGCAGGGGCATTACACAATCCAAAAGGCATTCGGTGATAAGCAAAAGTGCTATATGGACAAGTGAATGTCTTTTCTCTTGATCTTCAGGAGCAATGGGAATTTGAAAATACCCTGAGAAACAATCGAGGAAACAATAGAACATTTTTCCAGAAAGTCTCTCGAGCATTTGATCAATGAAAGGTAGAGGGAAGTGATCCTTCCTTGTGGCGTCATTGAGTTTGCGATAGTCGATGCAAACTCTCCATCCTGTAACCGTACAAGTTGGAATAAGCTCATTCTTCTCGTTAGTTACCACAGTCTTTCCTCTTTTCTTTGGAACAACTTGGACGGGACTAACCCAAGGCGAATCAGAAACAGGGTAAATCAAACCGGCATCCAGCAGTTTGATTACTTCTTTCTTTACTACCTCTTGCATGCTCGGATTTAAACGTCTTTAAGGTTGAATGATGGATTTAAAGTTTTCCTCCATCAATATCTTATGAGTGCAAAAGGATGGATTGATTCCCTTGATGTCCATGATTTTCCATGCAATTGCTCGCTTATGTGCCTTCAGCACATTGAGCAGCTTGTTCTTCTCATCATTTGATAAGATGGATGAGATTATGACAGGAAGTTGAGATGTATTTTCAAGAAAAGCATATTCAAGATGAGACGGTAGTTCTTTGAGTTCTAAAGTCGGAGGGTCTTCGATAGAAGGTTTGGCTTTAGGTTCTAATTCCTGATCGATGATCTCAAATGCTTCTTGATAAGATGATGTTTCATCAACTTCAAGTTCTGGAATGATTTGGCTCTCACAGATAGGCTCGGTGGTTTGGATTTCTATTAATTGAGTACTGCAAGCTTCAATTTGACGCGTATTCTTCAGATGACAGCTTATGATTGAGTCGCAAACATCAATATAATAGAGTGAATCATCATGGTGTTGAGGATGTTTCATGGATTGTTCTATGTCGAATGTCACTTCCTCTTCATCCACTCTGAGTGTGAGTTTGCCGGTGC
Organism: Flaveria linearis; assembly: GCA_024085815.1. Lineage (NCBI taxonomy): Eukaryota > Viridiplantae > Streptophyta > Magnoliopsida > Asterales > Asteraceae > Flaveria > Flaveria linearis. The sequence goes on from CM044012.1 coordinate 61,952,599, forward strand.
AAACATCAATGAGGGCTCGAGCGGTTGCTAAGAAAGGTCGACCTAGGATGAGAGGAACATTCTTATCCTCAACCATGTCAAGGATCACAAAATCAACGGGAAATACGAACTTGTCGATTTTAACTAAGAGATTTTCAATAATGCCACTCGAATATTTGATAGAGCGGTCAGCTAATTGGATGCTCATACGAGTAGGTCTAGGCTCACCTAAGTTTAACTTTTCGAAAACCACGTAAGGCATAAGGTTAATGCTAGCACCTAAATCGGCTAACGCGTTGCTGACAGAAAGATTTCCTATTAGGAAAGGTATGGTGAAACTCCCCGGATCAGTCATTTTTGGAGGTAGTTTGTTTTGAAGAACTGCTACTGCTGAGCATTCCTCATTCAAAACTACATGTGATAACTCCTCCAGTTTTTTCTTGTTTGACAATACACCCTTTAAAAACTTAGCATAATTTGGCATTTGGGCTAAGGCTTCCACCAATGGCAGATTAATGTGGAGTTGCTTGAACAATCCCAGAAATTTGCCATATTATGCCTCCATTCGTAGTTATCTTAGACGACCGGGATATGGAGGTAGTGGAACATAAGGTGGCGGTGGTACGTATTTCTTGGCTGGTTCTTCAACAACAACAGGTTGCTTCTGCTTGTCATTTGCATTACTTGGAGTCTCGAGTTCTATTTCTTTAAGGATGGGCTGCAATACAGGTACATCACCTTGAGTGGTTTTGCCACTCCTTGTGGTGATGGCTTTGACTTGAGTATTAGGGTTTTTTACTGTGTTGCTAGGCAAAGCACCTTGGGGTCTTGTAGATAGTTGTTGTGCTATCTGACCTACTTGGTTTTCAATGGTTTGCAACGATGCTTTGTTGCTTTTGATGTCAGCCTCGTTTCTTTGGAACCTTTCCTCGTTTCTTCGATCAGATTTCCGGATGTACTCATCTGTGGCTTGTGTGGTTAACAACAATTGCTGCAATAAGTCTTCCATTGATGATGCTCCACGGTCTTGATTACTACTGCTTGGACCTTGATATGGTGGTTTCTGTTGTTGGTAAGGTGGCCTACGGTTGAATCCAGATGATGATGGGTTGTTACCAGCTTCTCTGTAATTCGGATTGCTCCTCCAATTTGGGTTGTTATTATATGAGTTGTTTGGGCCTGTTACGTAGTCAACATCTTCAACCATCATAATGCCTTGTGGGCATTCATTAGTCTTGTGTGAATTTCCACATGTGTTGCATCGTGTTGGGGTCTTTTTAAGTTCCGCTTGCAATTGTTCGAATCGTTTGGTTAAGGCTTCTAACTGGGCTGTGATCAGCGTTTCAGAGTCTACTTGATAAATTCCTCTAGAGTGGATTTTGTTTCTCAAGGGATTGTAAGCAAAGCTCTTCTTAGCTGCTTTCTCTAAGGCTTGGTATGCTTCTGTTGGTGTGACACTCCCAAAATCTCCTACCGCACTTTGGTCTACAGCTTGTTTGTGTGCTCCGCTGATTGCATCATAAAAAGTTTGACACTGCAGCCACAGATCAAGTCCATGATGTGGGCATCTCCGAAGCAGACCTTTATATCTCTCCCACGTTGCGTGTAATGATTTATCATCGTCCTGGCGAAAGCTTGTAATGCTGCTTCTTAATTTGGCAGTGCGATCGAGCGGAAAGTATTTCAACAGGAATTGTTCAGCCATTTCCGCCCACGTGGTGATAGAACCAGGCAGAAGTGAATCAAGCCAGTCAATGGCTCGACCGCGAAGTGAAAATGGAAAAATTCTTAGTCTAATAGCATCGTCTGAACAGTTATTGATTTTGAATGTTGCACAGATACGAAGGAATCGTGAGATGTGAGCGTTAGGGTCTTCGTCTTGCAATCCGTGAAACTGAACAGAGTTCTCTACGAGTTGGATAATACTAGACTTAATCTCGAAATTGTTGGCCGCTATTGCTGGTTGGACAACACTAGACTCATAACCGTTGATTAATGGTGTGGCATAGTGCGACATCTTCATTTTCTCGTCTTGATTAGCCATGTCTCCTTCGGATGGTGTATCTTCCGAGATGTCTTCTTCGATGATTGTTACTGCTTGTTGTGGTCTTTCACGTAATCTTTGTCGGAAAAGTCGTTCAGGTTCCGAAAGAGGTGAAACAAGTTCAGGACTAGACGAGTCGGACATACACTAACTTAGGGAAGCATAAACTAACTAAGGCTTAAAATGAATCAGGCAAATGTAACTAACTATCTAAGGTAAACTAACTACAAAGTCAAAATGAATTTGAACAAAAAATATTAACAACATATAAACAGGATAGTCAAAAATGTAGATTGTCTTTCAAACTGGTCGTGTGTTCCCCGGTAACGGCGCCAAAAACTTGATGCGGTGTGAAAGTATGTGTATTTTGATAAATGATTTTCACACAGATTCAGTTTTAAATGGTTATTACTACTACTATCTACACACACAAAAGGCAAGTGCACCTATCGTGAGATAATATAGTGATGGTAAGAATCGAGTATCAATCCGTGGACACACTAAGACTACTCAACAACCTTTATGATTGACTATCAGATTTGGTTTTTGTTTAGAAGAATGATAAGTTGCATTGATGTAAATTAGGGTTTTTAGGGTTTTTAAAATAGAAATTAAAATACAGTAAAATAACTTGAAACTTTTGGATTTGAAATCAGGGAATAAAGGCTATCATCCTAACTTGGATTACACTTATGTAACTGTGATGAAGTGGTGATGTGATTAAAGATATGGAATAAAGTAATTATGTTAACATCTATAAAGATGAGCTGGCACGATTTTTCGTCTATCCGCTCCGTAGTGACCAGGACCACGTCAGGTTGAGATTTACTGCTTAGGTCAAGGCCCTAGTAATGTAGGTAAATCTTTTGTGTCCTCTTCGACATACGATTTCTGAAAACATAACTTAATGTTAGAAGAGAGTTGATCAAGTTCCTTTCCAACATACCATTAATTTTAGAAAACCATAACAATTACTGTAGATTTCTCAGACTAATAAAAGGGAACCCGTAAATGATCAGAAAGTTAAGGTCTTATGATTTCTAATAACCATCTCTAGTTAATTAGCCATAGTTTGTTATGAATAAAAGTTGATCATACGTTTTTCAACCGTGTATGACAATCACAATTACAAACCATAAACTTATAACCCCCCGTTCAAATGTAGGTGCTACCCATCAATAGTTTTCCCAAGACCACCATAACATTAACACAATATTTATCATATCATTAATTCATCACAAATTACATAAGTTTCATCCAATTAGGATGATAATAAGAGTTTAGCTCATAATGAACTTGAACATAACAATACACAAAATAGAAGATAAGTATGAATTCATCGGTGAAATGGAACAATCAAACCGGTGATTCCATAATGGATGGTGTTTAGACAATCCCGAGCTTCTTCCAAGTGTTGTATGCACCTCCCGAGCCTCCAATTGGTCTTCAAGGGCTGTTTCCCGAGAGATTTCTGCAAAGTGTCACCTCACCAAAAGCTTGCCAAAATGGTGAACTTAGCCCTCTATTTATAAGCTTCCCGGAGTGTTTAAGCACGACCCCGTGACAAAAAAGCATGGCCCCGTGTTAGTACAATGCTTACGAAAGTTGGTCGGTTCATACGTGCAGGAGCTGTCGGGGCACGGCCCCATTACAAATTGGGCACGGTCCCGTGAAAGGGGTAATCACGGCCCCGTGACAAATGGGGCACGGCCCCGTGACTGCTTTTGGGGAACAGTACTTTTTGTCCTGTCAGATGTCCAATCACGGGGGTGTGTCAAATTAGCACGGGGGTGTGTTTCAGGCAAGGCATGGGGGCGTGCTAAATTAGGCACAACCCCATGCTTGAATTTTAAGCTTGGATTTCTTCAATTTCTTGCCAAATATGCTCCTTTTGTCCATCTTGTCCTTCACAACACCTGGAAACACAATTAAATGATTTTAAGTATATAATCATCATATTTTGGAAGATATCAAAGAATAATTGATGTGCTTTTGATAGTATTTTTATGTATAATTTGGAGCACATCAGTTGGTCACGCACATGATGTTGGCCTTGTCATGACTCTTTCGGCTAAGAGCATCGGCCACAACATTTGTTTTACCGGGATGATAACGGATTTCACAATCATAATCGTTTAACAGTTCGACCCGTCATCGTTGACGCATGTTGAGCTCTTTTTGATTGGAGATATGTTGGAGACTCCTATGATCGGTGAAGACCTCACATTTAGTACCATAAAGGTAGTGTCTCCATATCTTAAGAGCGAAAACAACGGCACCGAGTTCGAGATCGTGGGTTGTGTAGTTCTTTTTATGAACCTTGAGTTGTCTTGATGCATAGGCAATGACTTTGTCACGTTGCATCAGAACACAACCGAGTCCTTGATTGGAGGCGTCACAATAGATAACAAAGTCGTTATTTCCGTTTGGGAGTGCTAGGATAGGGGCATCGCATAACATTTGCTTGAGAGTTTGGAATGAATTTTCTTGTTCAGGACCCCACACGAAAGATTTCTCTTTTTAGGTCAACAAAGTGAGAGGAACCGCGATTTTGGAAAAGTTAGAGATGAAACGGCGGTAGTAACCTGCCAACCCGAGAAAAGGACGAACTTCGGTAGGATTTTTCGGAGCGACCCAACTTTTGACAGCTTCAATTTTTGCAGGGTCGACCTGGACCCCTTTCTCGTTTACGATGTGACCAAGGAATTGAACTTCTTTCAACCAAAACTCACACTTGGAGAATTTGGTATAGAGTCTTTCGGTTCGAAGGAGTTCTAAGACCAAACGCAGATGACGCTCATGTTCGGTTTTGGTTTTAGAGTAAATCAGGATATCATCAATGAATACAATGACAAAATGATCCAGATAGGGTCTACACACTCGGTTCATCAAGTCCATAAAGGCTGCGGGTGCATTTGTCAAACCGAAAGACATAACCATGAACTCGTAATGACCATACCTAGTACGAAAAGTGGTTTTTGGAATGTCCTCTTCGTGGACACGAAGTTGATGATAACCCGAACGAAGGTCGATTTTTGAAAAGCACGTTGCTCCTTGAAGCTGGTCAAAATATCATCGATGCGAGGAAGAGGGTAACGATTTTTGATGGTGAGTTTGTTGAGCTCGCGATAATCAATGCACATACGAAAAGTACCATCCTTCTTTTTGACAAAAAGGACCGGAGCACCCCAAGGGGATGAGCTAGGACGTATAAAACCCTTGTTAACCAACTCTTGAAGTTGACTAGCTAGTTCTTGCATTTCGAGTGGTGCGAGCCGATAAGGAGATTTTACAACTGGTGTAGCACCGGGAACAAGATCGATTTTAAAATCCATGGAACGAGCAGGAGGAAGACCGGGTAGGTCTTCGGGGAAGACATCGGGAAATTCACAAATGACGGGAATATCCTTTACACTTTTACCCGTTTCCTTCTCCATAACAACATGGGCCAAAAGGCAACACATTCTTGACGAATGCATTTTCAAGCTTCCATACAAGACATGAGTTTTAGCTCTTTAGTTGGTTTCTCCCCATAGATTTTTAAAGTGTCACCAGACGGAAGTGGAATGCGAATATACTTTTCGAAACAAACAATTTCAGTACGGACTTTGGCAAGCCAATCCATACCTACTATGACATCAAAGCTTCCTAATTTCATTAGGATGAGCTCGATAGGAAAATCATGATTGTTGTGGCTAAGAACACAATTAGTAAGAATGAAATCAACGGACACGAATTTGCCGTTAGCGACTTCAACGGTGAAAGATTTTGGTAATTTAGAGTGTGTACATTTAAGCATTGGTTCAAATTTTTCAGATACAAAACTTTTATCAGCATCCGTATCAAATAACATTGAAGCGTGAATACCATTAACAAGAAACATACAGTTTACGACGTCATTTTCATTTCGAGCTTGATTAACGTTGATATTGAATGCACGTCCACGCGTAACCGGTACTTTGCGTTGATTGTTGGGTGGGCATTGGTTGGCAAGGTGGTTTGGATCTCCACATTTGTAACATGCACGGACATTGGTATTCACCGGGGGTTTTTGGTTATTGGTAGGTTGAGCTAGGTTTCCTTGTGTATTCACGCCATTTCGGCATGCCGAAGCAAAGTGGCCAAACCTATTGCACATCGTGCAATGACGGCACTTGGAAGTAGTCGGGTGGTGGAATTGGCAAGTGTTACATTTGGGAAAAGAACCAGTGTAATTTTTTTGGGTTGTTCTTGAGTGGGTTGGATAAGAGCTTGAGTTGTTGGGGTGGTCATGGCATAGTTACGGCTATGTAGCTTACGTTTCTTTCCACGGTTATTGGGTTTGGAAGAGGTTTTGGTATCTTTGGTTTCATCGGGTGTGGTAGAAATTACTTGGTAGATGGTTTTTGAGGAACCTTTAAGGGACAAGGTTCCATCTTTTACAAGATTATCGGAAATGGTAGCCGCCAACCTAATGGCTCTCTCAAGGGAGAATGGTTCGGCTGAAGTGACGGAGTCACGAACAAGTGGGGGAAGGCCTCTAATATACTTAGCAATGGCCCTATCGGTTGTGTTTACAAGGTGGGGAACAAGGATGCTAAGTTGTTTGAACCTAGTGGTGTAGATTTGGTTGTTCCCTCCAGTTTGTTTAAGGTTCCAAAACTCTTCCTCGAGAGCTTGCATCTCGTGAGAGGGGCAAAACTCCTCAACCATGAGTTCTTTTGCCTTCTCCCAAGGTAGGGCAAAGGCGACATCGTTGCCACGGGTGGTTCTTTCGCTTTTCCACCATTCAAGTGCCCTCGATTGGAAGACACTGGTGGCACTGCGAGTCCTCAGTTCATCGGGACATTCGCTATTCACAAAAGTTACTTCGATGCTATCGAACCATTCAAGCATCTTCGAAGCACCTTCTTCGCCGGTGAAGGGTTCAGGGCCACAAGATTTGAAGTGTTTATAGTTGAAGGTAGGGGTTTTTGATGTATTAAGTTGGGAGTCAGCCGAGTGATTTGGGCTAGGAGTAGCTTGGACTTGTCTTATAATATCGGGGATGACACGCGCCATTTGGGTTGCCATGAAGGCAATCATTTTCTTGTTGGAATTATTTTTCGAACGACGATCCATCTACAAAAAGTTTAATGGAAAGGATGAGACTTGAATCAATAGCTTTTGAGAAAAATAATTTTACACATTTTAGTCATGATAGTATGTCACGTAAGCATGTATGTATCACATTCTCTCATAAATAAATATAAGCCACATTGGAAGTTAAAAGTAAACAATAATATAGAGACTTAGTATATATATTTTTTTCAACTTATGAGTATTATTAGTGTTTTAGATTACGGGAGAGTAGTTCGACGCGTGAAGCTTGAGGTTGTAAAGGATAAAAGCTTAACATGGAAAAGAAAACATTAAAACATATGAAACAAATTTAAGTACAAAAGAGGTTTGGTTGCATTTGGAGTAGTTCGGGTATAGAACTTTTGACTAACCAAAGTGGTCAGAAAAACCTTTGAGTTCGGGATTCATGCTTTGGCCTATAGGTAGAATATTCTCGCCGACAAGTCGGTTATCGATATTCACCCTTCCGGTTACTACATATCCTTAGTCATTAAAAATCTGAGACTTTAGAGGGATTGAAAAATCATGGAATGGAACTAGTCATCAAGATATGGATTTCACTCCTAGCTTGATGGTGTCGTTCCGAAGTTGTGGTTGTTACTTACCTCAATGGTTAAGGGTCCACCAGAAAGAGATGCGTGAAATTATCATTAAGTTATGGAAGTCACTCCTATCTCAATGATGAAATTTCAGAAACAAAAACAAAAACCAATGTAGGCGGATTGAAAGTCGTCACCAAATATAGGAATCACCCTTTTTTTGGTGATGTCGTTTCTTTTGTGAAATATGAGTGTCTTCTTGTAGTTGTCTCCTTCACAAAGAAAGTATCTTTTGAGGTCTAGAGATATTATGAAAGTAGGGTAAGGTAGGATTTCGAGTATTTTTAGGCAATAGATAATAAATAAATCAAATAAGCCTAAGCATGTCTACCGGGAGTCCTAAGTTATAGTCTAGGTCAAACATGAAAGTTTTACTAATTCTCTATAACTATGGCTCTGATACCAATCTGTCACACCCCAACCGATGGCGGAAATATCGGGGCCGGATAAGTGATAGATTGTTCAAAGTCAACATAGTATTTAAAGTGTCAATATGTTAAATTCCAAATTTCATTTCATTGATTCTAAAACAAACATTACATAGTCTTAAAATGAAGTACAATCCAAGAAAAAGACAAGTTACATCATAACATAAAATTTGGATAAAATCTAGGTGTGTTTCTAAGTCCACCTAAGTATTTTCTTGCATAAACCTTCATTCATTTCCTGCAACATGTATAAAATATCCGTCAACACAAATATGTTGGTGAGCATACAAGTTTAAATACATAGCATAGGTATGAATAAAATCTCAATCCGCATGTTTAGTATACTAATTTGAAATCAAAGCTAGCATGCATTACCTAATAATCAACCATAGTGTCCACAAGTATATGTACCACATCGTCGCAACGAATAGGTATCGATTGAATGAAAATTTAACATAAACCCATTATACAAATAGGCGGATGTGCTAGTCCTATAGCGCTATAAATGTTAAGGGCGGTTGTATTAGAATGCATAAGAGTGCATAACTAGCCTGTATAGCATAACTAAGCATGTATTTAGATTGAGTGTTGAATGTATTGCTTGAATGTATAAGTGAGTGTATTTAAATAAGTAACATGTTGCAACCCAAAAGTGATAAAACAAAAAGGGGTGAAGTATACTCACGGTTTCGATAGGAAAAGTTCCGAGTCGTGAGTAGATGGATTTGGGAGGATTAGACATCGGTTAACCTAACAAGGAAAACGGGTTTGTCTTAGAGTCGGATTAGAGTACTTGTACGTATGTATATAGAATCATAGAAGTCATGTATCGCAAATGGCGGACCAAAACACAATTCACCAACTAGTGTTGGAGATTCAGATGGTAAAGTTGGTACGTTAGTGTACCCTCCTCGAAGAAGGTCATGAGATACGAAGGTAGGGTAATAATCCACAAACCTTTGTAAATACTTACATAATAGTTTAAATGTTTAAAGTATAGATATACTACATATAATATCTCAAGTAATCCGGGTGAGTTATGGTGGGAAAGCCCTACTTGAAGAACCAAAGTTCTTCAAGATTGCCATTTGAACCTTAACATAAGCTTTTCATGGTAAAGTTGAATACTTAGTTTGGTTTATCACACTTGTTGTTATGTTAGATTACTTGAGTAATAAAAAGATATAAAGTTAAGTTCAAAACTTATTCATTTCTGGATTTTAACCTTAACTCAAGTCATCCAACAATGAGGTTTGTTGGAGACAAGGTTTGGTTCAAAGAAAATCCAAGTTTGAACAAGGTAAACTCAAGAGCAACAATTTCATAAAGTTTAGCCACTTGGGAACCCATTTTAGGTGCCTCCCCCCTTAGTGTTTACCATTGTAAACCTAGAGGATAGTCCATGGTTTGTTCCAAGTGGTTTAGTATGTTTTAAAATAAGATTAAAGCTTGTTAAAAGATTAAAAACATCAAGGACAAAAACAAAATAAAAATTCAGCCTTGTAAAACTAGCTTTGGACCTCATTATAGATGGCTTCCACTCAATGTTGCCAAGGCAAAGTCATTGGGGATAGTCCTAGAGGTGTATCCATGAAGCTAGATGCAAGGTTTAAGTGTTAGAAGCAAGAAAAATGTGTTAGAATGGTGTTCTAAGCTTGAAGGTTTTATGCAGAATTTTTAAGAAGAAGAAGAGAACCTTGAGAGAATTTGAGAGTGTTTCGGTGGGATGTGGAATGTAAAAGTGTTTGTGGGGGTGGAGGCTAGTTTATAAAGGGAAGGAGTTGGATTTAATGGGCTTTAATTAGGTTAAAAAAAGGAAAATGGGCTTAAACCCAGGTGGGTTTTGGTTTGACTAGTCAACAAAACCATCAAACTTGTTTTCGCGATTCCCGCTTCGTTATAACTCCGTTTCGCACGCGGTTTTTTTTCTACGTTCACCATTTTCAGGGTACTTTCATATGGAGAAGAGTAATTTAACATTCGGTACTGAGAATTGGGATTGGTTCATTGATCTTGATACGGTTCGAGAGTTACGATCACAACTTGTGTTTGTGTTGAGCTTGGACCATTGGACTTGGTTTTGGGCTTTTATTTTGGGTTATTTTACGTGTTTTAAGACCCTTAATTATATTTTAAATATTTGGGCTTGTTTACAAGTTGGTTGGGTTCGTTCATGAATACCAGGTTACGTATGATTCCGACTGAATTTATATTTATAGCGTGTCGTAAGTATATTTGAATGCATATAACGTTTCTTTTAAGCATGTGTAACATATAAGTATATAGAATAACTTTTAATAATACTTCCATTGATCAAGACTCAAGAGTACAAGGGTATGAATTGATGAATTACAAAGTACAAGGACTAAAAATGAAACAACAAAAAGTACGGGCGTTACAAGGCACACGTCCGTTTAAAAAGTTGATTGCCGGCAACTGATTAAGAAAGTAAAATTTTTAATTAAATATTTAATGTGTAAAAGTTTGTTTAATTATTAATAAAATTTATATAATTTTCTTTAAAGAATGCTTTCAGCCTTAAAAAGCCCTACATGGCTAATGGGCAACACTCAACGTAGTGACCATCTTTCAGTTACGTATTATTATCCAACACTTTCTTAATAATAAACCTACTCACATTTCCCTATATATTTAAAAACAAGTTCAAATGAACAGTATGAACAGTGGTTACTGTTCAGGTTTTATGGCATTTCTGTTTTCCGGCGAGGGGTGGTTTGTTCTTTTAGGGTTTCTCTATATTTAAACCACCATTATTTCGGGAGAGAAAGAGAGATGACAGGTTGAAGGGAGATGGTCTGTTTAGTGATCGTCGGCGTGCTGCCACCGTCGTACCACCACCGTCACCGTCGATATCAATTGCACCTTTTGGGTTTCCCTCCATTTAAACCCTCTTTCTAGTAGAGAGATTGAGGGGAGATGGTCCGTTCATTCACCGCCTGCAACCCCTCCGTCGCTGCACCCACGCGAAGTCTATGTCGTCGATGGCCGATTGCTGGCTTTGTATGTAGGTGGCGACTCTTGTGGACCCCATGTATCGCAACCGTCTATGGATGGTGGTGCATGTTGAAACCGGCTCAGATACGCCGATTTTGACGCCGCCGGTGGTCTATCGACCGCCTTTGGTAGCGTCGGCGTGACCTCACATCTGGTTCTTCCCGTCTTCTGCTTGATGATGATGGCACCTGGCACATTTGAGAGCCCTTCTGTCTCTCTGTCGCCCTGCAGGTGGCAATGGTTGCGTGTGGCGATTGTTTCGGGTTTTGATTTGGGGCTTTTGCCTATAGTGACGGCTGTTCGCGAATCTTTGGTTGGTTTCATCGTCACTGTGTCCGATGGTGCTCTGGTGAGGCCCTAAAAGCTTAGCCATGGCAACAGTGCTTTTGCACTCCGGTAATGTGTTTTCTTCCTGATACACAACATGCAACAACTCTTTTGCTTCTGATGTTTAAAAAAATCAAAGATTATAAGGATTTGATTTGGTTGTTTGTTTGATGCGATTTATGGGCAGTGATGAGTTTAGCAGTCTGAATAAACATTGGCTGAGGACATTTGTTAGTCATCGAAGGGTTGAAGGATGGCAGGTTGTTACCTGCAACCCGCCTTTCATCCGTAGACACTCTGAGCCCGATATTAGAATGGAAGCCACATTGTTGGTTTTGTTTCTGTATTATACATTTATAGCATTGCTAGGTTCGTCTTTGTTTCTGAAAATTCATACAAATTGGCGTGTTGATTGGTAGTTTACTCCGTTTTTAAGATGCTCAACGCACATCAGGGCATACATGTAACTCATGGCACCTGGCACATTTGAGAGCCCTTCTGTCTCTCTGTCGCCCTGCAGGTGGCGATGGTTGCGTGTGGCGATTGTTTCGGGTTTTGATTTGGGCTTTTGCTTATAGTGACGGTTGTTCGCGAATCTTTGGTTGGTTTCATCGTCACTGTGTCCGATGGTGCTCTGGTGAGGCCCTAAAAGCTTAGCCATGGCAGCAGTGCTTTTGCACTCCGGTAATGTGTTTTCTTCCTGATACATAACATGCAACAACTCTTTTGCTTCTGATGTTTAAAAAAATCAAAGATTATCAGGATTTGATTTGGTTGTTTATTTGATGCGATTTGTGGGCATTGATGAGTTTAGCAGTTTGAATAAACATTGGCTGAGGACATTTGTTAGTCATCGAAGGGTTGAAGGATGGCAGGTTGTTACCTGCAACCCGCCTTTCATCCGTAGACACTCTGAGCCTGATATTAGAATGGAAGCCACATTGTTGGTTTTGTTTCTGTATTATACATTTATGGCATTGCTAGGTTCGTCTTTGTTTCTGAAAATTCATACAAATTGGCGTGTTGATTGGTAGTTTACTCCGTTTTTAAGATGCGCAACGCGCATCAAGGCATACACGCTAGTTATATTAATATACAATCTTTTCTACATAAAATATTGTTACATGTAGATGATATACCTAGGTCACTGACATCCTATCTTTTTTTAATCAATAAGCACCCTGCTTTTATTTCATGTATTAATTTTTATGGTGCTTTTATTTAATATATTTATTTTTATTAAAATAAAAAATAGGTTGTTTAAACATAACCTTAAAACTTATGTTATTTATAGCTTAAATTATGAAGCATTGCCATAACCTTAAAACTCAAGATTATACCTTAGATTAGGGTTTTTGACCTGAGTTTGAGTCTGCCTTTCTTTTTATTTTTGATTTTTTCAATTTTTAGGCTTTTTTGTATAAAGTTTTTATCTACAATGGATGATTGGATGGAGTATTATTTTTTTGAGAGTAAATTACAAATTATGTCCTTTATTAATACACGAAATTACATGGTATGTCCTTTAGTTTTAATAATTACATCTAATGTCCTTTTTTTAAAAATATGTGCACACCTATTATCCTTTACACTAACTTTCAGTTAAATGTACAGTTAACTCAGTTATATATTTCTCATATGAGATGAATTTTTGTCATTTTCTTTTCACATCTAATATATTAAAAAATAAAAAAATTAATTATTTTATATAAAAATAAAATTAAAATATATCGGAACGTTAGGTAAGTCAGTGAACTCGCGTTCCTGTTACATTCAATACCATTAAATCTATCATCCCCCTTATAGCCCAATACCAGTCATATTCACCACCTACAACTTCTCACACACCATTAAAACCCCTTGAACTTAAACAAATAATAATGGTAAGATTAAAATCCCTAATTCAATTTTTTATATTTCGTTGCTCTTTGAATTTCTAGCTTGTCTTGTTGTGTTATTAACGAGCGACTCATAGTTTATTTTCTTGCTTTTGCAATTATATAAGCAATTCAAAAAATTACAAGTAATCACCAAGTTCATGTTTTTTATTAACTTTTTATTATTTGTTAGTGTGAGTAGTTTATAAAGTATTTACGCATATTTTTTGATGTTTATTGTTGATTTTCCGACTGTGTAAATGATTTGTGACTTAGACTTCTTACTTTAGTAAATGTTATTGGAGGCTGTTGTCATTAAAAGGTTTAACGATTAGTCGAATGAACATACATCAAGAGTGATTGGCTTCATCGATTTACCTAACGTTCCGATATCTTTTAATATTCTTTTTTCATTTAAAATTTTTATTTTTATAAAATGTTTAATATATTAGACGTGAAAAAAATGATAAAAATACCTCCATTGAAGTGGCACATAACTGAGTTAACTGTATATTTAGATGATAGTTAGTGTAAAGGATAATATGTGTGCAAATCTTTTAATAAAAGGATATCGTATGTAATTATTAAATCTAAAGGACATACCATGCAATTTCATATTATTGAAAATAAAAGGTGTACTCTTTCCTATTTTCCTATTTTCAGTTCTACACTTATATTTTTAGTTTGTTATTAGTTTGTTGTCTTTATTGTTTGGCTGTTATTTCAATTAGTTAGTGGTTATGGCTGATGGGCTAAAGATTTGTTTGCTGGGCTTGCTGTGATTGGGCTTGTAGCTGTGATGCTGGGCTGCCTCGGAGATGGGCTTGCAAAGCGCTTCGGATATGTTCGAGAGGTTTCTGTGTATATAAAGAGAGTTCATCTCATTTGGTCAGAGATCATAACTCTAAAACTCTCTCTCACTCTCGAAGCGTCTTTGAGTCTCTGTGTATTCTTCTCTCGTTTGTTAGGGTTCATCAAGTGGATGACCCGTATGAATACTGTTGAGATTGTATTAGCTTCTTGATTCTAGTTTTCAGTTGTATAAGAGATTAGAGTTGTTCTATTGAAAAGATCTATCACCATTGTTGATAGATTTGAGTTCTTGTGAATCTGAGTATCAGTTTATGACATGGTATCAGAGCTACGGCTCTGATTCTGTGTGCTTCCGCGAAATCGTTCTCTGAAAGATCGTTGCAAGCTCAAGATCTAAGGTTGGGGGAAAACCCTAAATCTGAATCAAAGCCATCTGTGTCGAGAAGAAAGGAATCTGAAGTCGCTGTATCATCGACTGCATACCATCTTGACCCTTCTTTGTAACCCTCGAAGGTTACGCGCATCTTAATCATCAGGTTCATCCGATATTGGATGAACCCACTGTGAGATATTCTTCTCTCTCTGTTGTTATTTCTTGTTTGTGTCTAGTTTCTCTAGGCTGTCTATTGACCGGGTTAGGAGTACCGGTAGTTGTGTTGTTACGCCCTAGTGGGCTGTTGTGTGCATCACTTGCTTGATTTGTGTCCTGTGTGATCTGCATTACACACCAGAGACTAATCCTTGATCTGCCAATTGATTGGTGTGAAAACCTGGCGCTGGTCTCTGGTGTCTGCTCTGTGCGTGTGCTTGTGTGACTTGCATACCTTATCTGTTGGTTTCTTGCTATGGCTGAAAGTGAACATGAAAATGTAAACCCTGTAATACCTAATAACACCGAAACTCTAATAAGCAAGCTTGATGCTAGTAATCCCCTGTACTTACACCCCAGTGACACCAGTAACCTAACTATTATCACTATTAAACTTAAAGGGTCAGAAAACTACACTATATGGGCAAATGCCATGAAACTGGCCTTAGAAGTAAAAAACAAATACGGGTTCATTGATGGGTCATGTACTAAAGATAATAGTAATCCAACTTTGTCTAAACAATGGGATAGGTGTAACTCGGTTGTTATTAGTTGGGTCCTCAACTCCATCTCAGAAGAGCTATACATGGGGCAAGTTTATTCTAAACTTGCCTCGGAAATCTGGTCTGACTTAAAAGAAACCTATGATAAAGTTGATGGGTCTGTTGTATTTGGTCTCTATCAGAAAATTAATAGTACCACTCAAAATGGGTGCCCTGTTTCTGAGTACTATCATAAACTAAACATAATGTGGAAACAATTAGATCAAATGCTTCAGTTACCATCATGTACATGTAATGCAGCTAAATCATTTAATGACTTCAATCACTTAATAAAGCTCATGCAATTCCTTATGGGACTTGATAGTGTGTACCAACCAGTAAGAACTAATCTGTTACTTAGAGATCCATTACCCTCAATAAAAGAGGCCTTCTCTATAATATCTAGAGAGGAATCTCATAGGAGTTCCACCTCTACTGCTGGTAAATCCCAACCTGTGGCATTTACCTCAAAACCTCCTCAGTTTCTAGAAAAAGTAAATCAAACGTCTGAAAACAAAAAGAGGAACTATAGAGGCCCTAATCCTAATCTGAAATGTTCTCACTGTAATAAAATTGGTCACACTATGGAGAAATGTTTTGAAATTGTGGGCTATCCTCCTGGTTATAAACCAAGAGGAGGCCAGAGTCAACGAACCCCACAGTCCAATAACTCATCCACTAGTCAAGTTGATCAATCTTCTTTATCACCCGCATCTATAATTGCTAACTCTCTCACTCCCGATCAAGTGTCTAAGCTGTTAGGGTTGTTAAGTGAAAGAAGCAGTGAAGGCAACCTTGCCTCCAACTTTGCTGGTAATTCTTTAAGTACCCCTCATTCTGATTCCTGTCATGGTTACTGTCTAAGTGGGGGGGTCCCTGACTCTATACAGTCAGGTTGGATAATAGATTCTGGTGCAAGCCAACACATGGTTAAAAATGATAAAAACCTCATAAACTCTGTTGATGTATCTGAATTTAACATGAAAGTTAAACACCCTAATGGATCCGGTGCCTATGTTTCTAAAATCGGAGATGTAAAGATAAATGATCAAGTCATCCTGAAGGATGCACTTGTAATACCCGAATATCATGTAAATCTCATATCAGTTCATAAACTGGCCAGAGATAATAAGCTAAATGTTTACTTTGATGAATCCTCCTGTCATATACAGGATTCTCGCACAAAGAAAACCCTTGTGACTGGTAGCCAATATGATGGCCTCTACCTGTTTGATGATAAAGCTAACTGTGTAAAGGTGTGCTATAATACATCTGATATGTGTAGCTTATGGCATTTTCGCCTAGGACACCCTGCTGAACAAGCTCTAGCCTCCCTAAATAATAAGTTGAAACTAAATAAATCAAGTTCAAACCCATGTGATATATGTCATAGAGCCAAACAGCATAGAGTTCCCTTTCCCTTGAGTAATCATCAATCAAAGGGTATAGGTGATCTTGTCCATCTTGATGTATGGGGTCCCTATAGGGTTGTCAGTAGGGAAGGGTACAAATACTTCCTTACATTAGTTGATGATTATTCAAGGGCTGTGTGGGTATTCCTCTTAAAACAAAAGGATGAAGTATTTACAAATGTTCAAACATTCCACTCACTAATAAAAAATCAGTTCGGTGCATCTATCAAGACCTTTAGGTCTGATAATGGCACTGAGTTTGTAAATCATCAAATGCAAAACTTCTGTAACACACATGGTATTAATCATCAATCCTCATGTGCTTATACTCCTCAGCAAAATGGAATTGCTGAGAGAAAGCACCGTCACCTGCTCAATGTTGCTAGAGCTTTGATGTTTCAAGGGGGTGTTCCTCTTAAGTTTTGGTCTGAATGTATTCTTACTGCTGTATATCTTATTAACAGGACTCCCTCCTCTGTGTTGAAAGGTAAAACCCCTTATGAACTAGTCCATGGCCATACTCCCTCTATTGATCACCTTCGTGTTTTTGGGTGTCTGTGTTTTTCAACTGTACTTAATAATACAGATAAGTTTGCAAGTAGTGCTGAAAAAGGTGTTTTTATGGGATACTCTAGTACTAAAAAGGGATATAAGGTTTGGAGCATTGATAGAAAACAAATGATTTTCTCTCGAGATGTAAAATTTTACGAGTCAGTGTTTCCATTTAAAAATAACCAGTCAGAAACCATTAATCAATCAAATAATTCACCAAATCACCTTAATTTCTTTGATATATATGATAAAACTGATTCCCACGAAGGTACAGATATCCCTGATGATGAAAGATGGAGAAATGATAACACTGTCCCTGGGTCTCTGCAGCCAGACATGTGTAATGACAATTCTGAGGGTGAGGCTATAAGCAATATTCCCAGTCATTCAAGCACTGATCTTGGCGGGGCAGAGGGGGTTGATGGTGAAAATGAACATATAAATACCTCTAAGGGGACAGATCATTCAAACGATGACTCTGCTGGCCTTAGACGCTCTACTAGACCATCTCGCCTCCCACAAAAATTGACTGATTTTATTGTAGAAGGGAAAGTTAAATATGGGTTAGAAAAAGTGGTTAATTACACGTATCTATCTCCAGAAACATTGTGTTTTACAACCAACCTAAATAAAACATATGAACCAAGGAATTTTAAGGAGGCATCAACTGATCCCAATTGGATTGATGCAATGAACCTTGAAATGGAGGCTTTGCATCGTAACAACACCTGGGAACTTGTTGATTTACCTCCTGGTCGTAAACCCATTGGCTGTAAATGGTTATTTAAAATAAAATATAAATCTAATGGAGAAATTGATCGTTATAAGGCCCGGCTAGTTGCTAAGGGGTATAGCCAAAAGGAGGGGATAGACTTTGATGAGACTTTTTCACCTGTAGTTAAGATGGTTACTGTTAGGTGTGTGATCAATCTTGTTGTTCAATCTTATTGGCCTTTATATCAATTAGATATTAACAATGCATTCTTGTATGGAAACTTGAATGAAGATGTTTATATGAGTTTACCTGAAGGGTATTTCTCTGCTTCTGAAACTAAAGTGTGCAAATTAAAAAAGTCTTTATATGGTCTTAAACAAGCTCCACGAATGTGGAATGAAAAACTTGTTGGAGTATTACTTAGTTTCGGATTTGTTCAAAGTAAATGTGATCATTCCATGTTTACCTTCTCGTCTAATACTGTTTTTGTGATTCTACTTGTGTATGTGGATGATATTATCATCACTGGTAACTGTCAATCTAGTATTTCCAAGGTTAAACATTTGCTTCAATCTAAGTTTTTGATTAAAGACTTATGTCTACTTCAATACTTCTTAGGTATTGAAGTTATTAGAACTGCTACAGGGATTTCCCTGTCTCAGAGAAAATACTGTATTGAGTTACTAAATGAGTATGGTATGACTGGATGTAAACCAGTTTCTACTCCAATTGAGCAGAACTATGTGGTTGCATCTCAGTGTACCAGTAATAATAAGCCTCTTATAAATGTAACTGGTTATCAAAAATTAGTTGGAAAACTCATCTACTTGTCTCACACACGTCCAGATATATCATATACTGTGCATTTTCTTAGTAGGTTTATGCATAAGCCATCTGATGCTCATTTGCAAATTGCTTTGCGCTTGCTTAGATATCTTAAAAACTCTCCTGGTAAAGGCCTTCGTTTTATCAAAGGAACCTCAGTTCAGTTAACAGCATATGCTGATTCTGATTGGGGTAAATGTATTGATACACGTAGGTCTGTCACAGGATTCTGTGTGTTTATGGGTTCTGCTCTAATATCTTGGAAAAGCAAGCAGCAATCTACTATATCTCGTTCTTCAGCTGAGGCTGAATATCGAGCTATGTGTGCTGCTGCTTGTGAGATATTGTGGGTAGCCAATTTGTTACGAGAATTACAGGTAGTAGTTCAGTTACCTGTTTCTTTAGCTTGTGATAACACAGCTGCAATATCTATTGCAGCAAATCCTGTGTTTCATGAGCGTACCAAACACTTTGAAATTGATTTGTTTTTCTTGCGTGAGAAAATTTCTTCTGGTATTATTTGTACCTTAGGGGTGAAGTCTTCAGATCAGTTGGCAGATGTGTTTACCAAAGGCCTGCTAGTCAAGCAACATGCTGACATGTGTGTGAAACTTGGCTTGTTTGATGAGTTCGGTGTTAGAACTGAGGGGGGGTGTTGAAAATAAAAGGTGTACTCTTTCCTATTTTCCTATTTTCAGTTCTACACTTATATTTTTAGTTTGTTATTAGTTTGTTGTCTTTATTGTTTGGTTGTTATTTCAGTTAGTTAGTGGTTATGGCTGATGGGCTCAAGATTTGTTTGCTGGGCTTGCTGTGATTGGGCTTGTAGCTGTGATGCTGGGCTGCCTCGGAGATGGGCTTGCACAGCGCTTCGGATATGTTTGAGAGGTTTTGTGTATATAAAGAGAGTTCATCTCATTTGGTCAGAGATCATAACTCTAAAACTCTCTCTTACTCTCGAAGCGTCTTGAGTCTCTGTGTATTCTTCTCTCGTCTGTTAGGGTTCATCAAGTGGATGACCCGTATGAATACTGTTGAGATTGTATTAGATTCTTGATTCTAGTTTTCAGTTGTATAAGAGATTAGAGTTGTTCTATTGAAAAGATCTATCACCATTGTTGATAGATTTGAGTTCTTGTGAATCTGAGTATCAGTTTATGACACATATATTAATAAATGACACAATTTATAATTTACTTTTTTGATTTATTACTTTTTTTGTCTAATCCCAAGTGACTTTGCGTTAATGTTTTCATATGATTCAAAACATGCAAGGGAAGAAATGCCGTTTTAGAAAAATTATATATTATAATAAAGAATTTTGTATTTCATGTCGTATAAATAAAAATACAGAAAAATCTTAAATATATACCTCATAAATTTTTATTCTTCAAATAAAAAATAGTATTTTATTCAGTACATTTTCACTCTAGAAAATGTTTGACATTGAACTCAAATATTCGTGTCACTCTTGTTTTTCCTTTTAGATGTAGGGCTTTTCACGATTCTTTTCTCTTTGTGTAATCAATATATTGCTTTTACTTTTTAGCTTTAAGTTTCGAATGTGGGTCTGTCTCTCAACTTTATTAAAACAAACAAGCAAGATGCATGTGGAAGTGGTAGTGTGTACACCTAGTGTTCCCACAAACGACCCACTCATGTTCGTAGGCATCTTTCGGGTTACGACTCATTTTAATATTATTAACATCAAACCACACTGCACCATGCTTACAAGTATACGAGTTTGAGAATGCTTACATCAATAGAATTGCTCGAGATATCCCTACAACATAAGAAAGCAAAACCTATATTAGTTCTAGGTAATGCCCTGATAGAAATTGTTTTATTATACATTAAATACTGGACCATTTGCATACAGCTACTTGCAAAATTTCAGCATTTGATCTATATTCTTCTATTGCATAACATCATCATGTTTGCACTTTTAAAACACCAAAGAACTTATTCTTTTAACATTGGTTCATATTTATTTCTACTGATCGAAAATTCAGAATACAAGTAACACATCACTAATTTGGAGTTTTGTTAGAGTAGGATAAGATGGATTTTATAAAATTGTCCTCATGTGAATTTGTATGTGACTAGATTTAACCAAAAAAAATTAACCTAAGTTAGTTTAATAGACCATAGCGGTTACAAACATTAAAGATAAAAAATAGAGTTAATTTCAATTGTACTCTCTAAATTTTGATAAAAGTAACTATTTTCTTCCAAAAGTTTGATAAGAGTAACAATTTTCTTTCAAAAGATTAGAAATATCAGTTTACCTCAAAGTTTAATAAATTGTTTAAATTTTAATCCAAAAGTTTTATAATTTTAGATTTAAGTTGAAACAACTAGTAAAACTTTTGGATTGAAATTGAAACAAGTTATTAAACTATTGAAGGTAAATTGATGTTTATAATCTTTTAGAGAAAAATGATCATTTTTGTCAAACCTCAGGCAGCAAAACCGAGCTTAACTCTAAAAAATATTTGTTTTAAATTTTAAATATTAAGGATCAAATCTAAAACAGATATCAACTTAAAGTACCTTTTCTGTAATTGACTTGAGCAAAATTAGCTTATTTAGCTCTATCTGGTTTTACTCGAGTTCTTTTTAAGCTAATTAGGTTATTTCCATGTTGCGCGTTGCGCGACTCATCACTGTTGTTTTTTAACGGCTCAGAATAAGCAATTCGTAGCGGCTGCAACTCAAATTACTGCCACGCCAAACAACGGATCTCTTTTTGTCTCAGGTTCGATCCGTGGAAACGGCCTCCCCACAAAATGTGGGGGAAAAAACCGCGTACATCTTCCCTTAAATGGGACGGACCCTCCCTGAACCCTGCGAAAACGCGGGAGCTCTTTGCAGCACCAGGTACGCCCATAGCCTTGATCTAATATAAATAACATTATCTCTAATAGTAACGTCTCAATAGGACAATGGAGAGTCACATGAGCAATCACAAACCACACTGTTTCCCATATGTCTCATACGGGCATACACCCAACATCATCCACCCAACCGATTGTCTCATATATATAAACAACAACCATCATCATTGACCTGCCATACATAATCAAGCACAACAGCAACCATAGAAGCAAACGAAAACCTCAACAATACGAAGCTACCTATCGTGAGAACTTGAATTATGTCTCAGCTGGCCTATACGCACAACATCATCGACTACATCACGACTTATTAGTACCAGGTAAGCAACCCAACAACGTTTCAAATGAACAATAGCTCAACATATATCATAGACAAATCATGAAACAAAAATAGCATAAATGCTAATCAGCAAGAGCATTAACAGATGGATTCAATAGGACAGAAACCCACATGATCTCATATTAAAAATCACAATCTCAGTAACCAAACAAAAAACCCTTGAATCTGAAACAAATACCATATGTTTCAACAATAACATCAACAAACACATGCACGGATGAAGAAACTCATCATCACAAACATAGACCACGAACCTAAAAGTTAGGTATCAATTGCCTTCAACATGGAGTTATCGGGGTTGAACCAGCTACCAAGGTAGCAACTCCATGGCAGCACTCCGATGAATCTGGATTCATCATCATCGAACACTTCTCAAATTAGGCCATGGCTCAAATGAGTTACGCCTCATCATCACAGCCCTCGACATTACAGAGGGTAGGGTTTTGAATTGATAAAGAGCTACAACGTCGAAACCGAGATGAACCAGTTGCATTTGATTTCACATCTCGGCTTAGATGATTAGTGATCCGTCATCATAGAGATGGGACAAGGTTGGGCAGCCAGGACGTTGGCGAATGTCCAAACCGATGGTTACGACAACCAAACCTCTCCACGACTCTCTCTATAGATCTGATGAGTGCGTAAACGGAGGTCCCCTGTGGCATATAACCACCACACATTAACCTATATGTTATTCTCTGTAAGTAAAGGTAAATACGAGAGCCTTTATGGAGAAGATAAAATATGGCGGTGGCACAACCACCAATAAACAAAGCAAATGCTAGATACCAGCTTTAAATAGTAGAAAAAGAAAAAAAAGTAATGAACCGTTGGTCCAATCAGACATATACACGCATGAGAGGGGTCCAATCAGACCAAAGCACCACTGTTTTCTTATAGCTGTATAGCACACAGGAAAAGACGCCGGTGGAGAAGGTTGAAGACCAACACGTATTCCCAAAATGTCACGCAGAATATTACCTGCAATGATAACAATGTTCATTTTGTTCTCTTATTAACATATAGGTTAATGTTAAACAATTTACGAGCCACGAGTTATTGAAAGCCACAAGTTATTTGAAGCTTTGGACTTTGAAGAGATGAAATAGCTAAAAAGTTAAAAAAGATGATGTTTTAAAAGCCCAAATATTGTTGGGCTTTATTGTAGCCATTGGCCTGTGGCCTGTGGCATTTTATCCCTAATGACAAAGTATGAAAAATCGCAGGTCAATTGTGAATATGAGAGACATGTAAAATTAATTGGTTAATTTAAATAACTCATTGCTACCGAAATGTTTACTCGAGTTTCCACGTAATCTTAATTATATAATTTCTATAATATGAATCTCGGTGAAAATTCACTGAGTTGGGCCTCCTCGAGTCCGAGGGCATGGTGTTCTCACCCAGCTTAGATTTTCCCGGGCTTTCCGACACTCATCCGGTTGTCACTCCGTGTGCCCTTAGAGCCGATAATTTGTACAAAAAATACATTCATGCAATTGTATTGGTTTTTGGCGAGATCTTAGCAACGTCGTTCCTTTGGATTGAAAATCAGGAACAGTTACTGAATCTCAATTGGGAAAAACTGTTTAGTTTTAATTTTTCTAATTATGTTTGTAACTTTTTGCTAGGGTGCTTTATGCTTTTTGTTTAATGAAATTGATTGCCGTTCCGAAAAAAGTAAGCTTTTGGTGAGTAATGGTGTTCTCGTTAGAAGATCAATCTAAGAAATGAATTTTAAAAAAGAGTAAATTACGCTTTCCGTCCCTGTGGTTTGGTGGTTATAACCATTTTCATCCAATAGTTTAAAATCGCCCGGTTTAACCACTATGGTTTGAGATTTGTCACCATCAAGTCCATTCCACTAACGTCCATCCATTTTTTCTGTTAAATAAAAGTAAAAAGACAAATATACCCTTGGGCTTATATGATTACTTTAATATAAAAAAAATTATGTATATAAATATATGCACACTCACACTCTCTCTCTCCTTGCCTTCTTCACTCCTTCCCCTTGCCACCACCACCATCCCCCTGCCACCGCCACCATCACCCTGCCACCACCACCATCCACCATCCACCATCACCACCCTTCTACAATGTCTATCACTAGCAACAAAGTCGTCCACCCTCCCCCTCCTCCTCTCCTCCCTTTACCGCCTCCACCACCACCTTCACGACCACCTTCTAGCAACCATCTTCGTGATTTTACAGCTTTCCACACCCCTATCGCCTCCATCGCACCACCACAAAACCGATCAAAGCTCAATCGCCTCCTCGTGCAGCTTGAAAATCAGAATTTATAGCCTCTCATGTACCAAAAATGTCTTATTAGGGCCTCGATCTAACAGTACTGGTCGATATAGGGATGTTTAATCCGATTGTGGGGTCGATGGAGCATATCTAAATGTGGACTTCTTAGATCCAGTTCGATTTTGGTGGAGTTGGTGGTGGAGGCGGATGGTGGCGGTAGCAGGGGGTGGTGGCGGTAGCAGGGGGATGGTGGCGGTAGCAGGTGGATGTGGCGGTAGCAGGGGGATGGCGGCGGTCGCAGGTGGATGGTGGCGGTAGAAGGGGGATGGTGGCGGTAGCAGGGGGATGGTGGCGGTAGCAGGGGGATGGTGGCGGTAGCAGGGGGATGGTGGCGGTAGCAGGTGGATGGTGGCGGTAGCAGGTGGATGGTGGCGATAGCAGGGGGATGTGGCCGATGTGGAGGCGGATGGTGGATGGAAATGCATAGCAGGCGAATGTCTGGTCTTCCGGTGGTGTTGTGGTGGCAGTGGTGGTATGGTGGCGATGGTGGTATGGTGGGAGTGTGGTTAGAGTACATAGAGATATGATATATATATATATATATATATATATATATATATATATATATATATTATATATATATATATATATATATATATATATATATATAGGGGAGGGATCCTAAGAAAACCAATTATTTTTTAGAAAACCAAGAAAACTAATTTTAACCAATCAAAAATTTTCATTATTTGTTTATACTTATTTGTTTATACTTATTAGTTTTAAAGGGTGTTTTAGTAATTTTCTATATACCTTATTTTTAGTAAATAAACATTGTTGACTTAAATCCCTTATTTTTCTCAATCATTGAACAAATTAATATACAGATTATTTCAAACAAACCAATTCATTCGACCTTTTTGTTCTTCACCAGTTCGATTTTTTCCACCATTGTTTCTTCTTAATTCAGTGCTTCAATCGTTTCTATATAACAAAATTTAAGAAAATTTTATCTATTGCAACATTCATATGTGCAAGAAGGTGATAGTTTCTTTATTCTTTTCTAATGATTGATCGATACAATCCCTACTTTTTAATATTATGATTTCATATACCATTTAAGATGGATAACTACTCTTGCTTGATCAAAAGACTCACCATGCTGATGAACATTAAATCTTGAAGAAATTTATGATAATGATGAAGAAATCCCCGTTTGAAGAACGAAGATGATGATTTTCATATCTGATTTACGTATACGTAACTGCGAAACAGAAGAAGAAGTTGCCTTCTGAAGAAGTCGATGATGATGAAAGAACTTGTCTTCATCTTATTGTTTAGTTACATATATGTAACCATAAGAAGTAAACCTGTGGGTTATATTTAACTCATACGAGTTAGATCAAGTTACATATACGTAAGTCACGGTTATACATATGTAACTTGTAGTTACATATACGTAACTATAAGACTTTCTATACCAAAATTCTCAACTATTACATATTTGTAACTTATACAAAAAGGAGGACTTATGATTTATTCGGTTGAAGAAGCACACCAACTATGTTTCTACATATTTGTATATATTTATATTTTTTCATGCTTTTTTGGTGTTTCTCTTGACAATTCTTCTTCATGTGTATACAAATACGTACATAAAACATATACATAACACAAGTTACATATACATTACTCTAGCTACATATATGTAAACTTGGGTCAACAAACAAAAATGATACTTACATAGAGTTGCTCGATTATAAGTGTTTATTGATAGGAAAAATCGACTCACATATACGTAAACATACATTATATTTATATTTTGTAGACTTGAAAAAAATAAAACAACTTCATTTCCAGATTTTTTTTCTATAATACATATATATAATTTTTGTGTTGAGTCATGTTTCATTTTTTTATTAAAATCGTGAGTAGAGGGAGTGTGAGAGAGGGAGAAGGAGTGAAAGAGGAGAGAGAGTGAGTATAATTAGAAAATTATAAATTTATGATCTCCCAAAAATACCCTTAAAGCTACAAATTAATTCCTATAATTTTTTTTATTTATAAAACTACCATTATGAATCTTGACCATTAATTAAACATGATCAATGGTAGAAAAATGGTTTTTTTGATTTTCTTATAAAACTTGGTTTTCTCTAGAACCCTCCCCTATATATATATATATATATATATATATATATATATATATATATATATATATATATATATATATGTATATGTATACATATATGTGTATATATACATAAGTGTGTGTGTATTTGTATAAGAGTATCACTTTAATCCAAGGGTATTGTCGTCTTTATTAAAATATTTAACGATAACGTTGGATGGAGTTACGGTTTGGACTTTGTTGTGACAAATCTCAAACCATAGTGGTTAAATCGGGCGTTTTTAAACTATTGGATGAAAATAGTTATAACCACCAAACCACAGGGACGAAAAGCGTAATTTACTATTTAAAAAATCTAAGAAAAAATATGTTGTTATTATTATTATTAGAGTAAATTTCGGTTGTGGTCCCTGTGGTTTAATCATTTTAACCATTACAGTACAAAAGGGAATCTTTGATCATATTATGCCCTGTGATTTCATTTTGTAACGGTTTTGATCCCTGACACTAACTCTATTAGTTTTCTTGGTTAAATCTAAGGGTATTTTAGTCCTTTTAAATTCCTGAAATCAAATTAATAAAATAAATTAAATTATTATAAAATAAAAACCCCAAGCCCTCAAATTGACCCCCCACCACACAACAAAAATTAAACACACTTCAAATTGAAGAAGGAAGTTGATCGGAGAAGACGATGAAGCTCGTTTGGTCGCCGGAAATTGCAGCAAAAGCATTAGTCGACACCATCAAATCCGTAAGCCCTCGACCCCTTTATCTAATTCATTTTGTTGATCTCTTAATCTCTGATTCTCTTCAATCAATTGTCTGTAAATTCTCTTGAAAAGTGCGAGATTTTCGAAGGATCAAGTGTAGTGGAGCTGATATCCGCCATGGCCGCAGAGTGGAACGCGAAGCTCATCGTGGAAACATGGTGTTCCGGGGATGTGACCACCACAAGCAGTGGCCAAAACCATCCCCAATATGCAGACCCGAACCCTCCACCTAACCACCGGTCCACCCCACAACCACAAGCCCCTGCTTCTGGTTACCCTCCCCGGCTCCAACCCTTCGCTCATATCCCTCCTACTCAACTCCCACCTTGACTCCATCCCCGCCGAACCCTCCAAGTGGTTACACACCCCGTTCTCTACCGTTAAAACCCACGATGGGGCCATCTTTGCCAGAGGCGCCCAGGATGACAAATGCATTGCTATTCAGTACCTAGAAGCAATTAGAAGCATACTTGACAGAGACCCCCGCCTTCAAACCCATACGAACGCTTCATATATGTTGCGTCTCCGATGAGGAGATCGGTGGCTTCAATGGGATGGCCAAGTTCGTGGAATCCGACGACTTCAAGCAGATGAACGTGGGCTTCTTTCTGGATGTGGTTGGCAAGGGTTTGGGTGTGGATGGTGGTGGTGGAGATGTGATGGTAGAAGTAGGATGAAGAAGGAAGATGATAGATGTGGTTAGGTTTGACTTTAGGGTTTTTACTTTATAATAATTTATTTTATTTTATTAATTTAATTTGAGAGATTTAAAAGGACCAAAATACCCTTAGATTTAACCAAGAAAACTAACAGAGTTAGTGTCAGGGACCAAAACCATTACAAAAATGAAACCACAGGGTATGATATGATCAAAGATTCCTTTTTGTACTGAAATGGTTAAAATGGTTAAATCACAGGGACCAAAACTGAAATTTACTCTTATTATTATTATTATTTTGAACAACCACAAATATATTTTCTTAGATAAAACTATCACAACATGTACCATGAAGCACTAGAATCATAATCCTTTAATTAAAAAACTAGTAAGTCTACCCCGCGCTTCGCTGCGGGTGCGAAACAGGTTTTACAACCATTTAAATGTAATGGAAGTGTACAAAACAGCTACCTACTAACATATCATAATATGGAAAAGCATAATGAAATTGAGAGCCAAAACATTAACATATGTAGCAAACAACCATGAGATTTACATGAAAATAACAACTTAAGCATAAGGTTTACATGAGAACAACAACTTGATTAAGGACTTCCCCACCTTTGTGAAGGTTTGTTTGTATGGTTGCATAGAGTAAGAAACACACAGATAACCAATTAGTTTAGAATAAATTCAGGTTAAAAGAAGCAAGAAGCTGCATCTTTTGCGAGACAAAGTTCCATATTCTCATTTTTTAACAAAAGAGATTGTGACAATTTTATGTCATATATTTATACCACCAGGATAACAAAATAAAGACTAAATAATAGAATAAAACACTGAAGCTTTTACCTTTAATATTGAATAAGAAAAGTACATACCTTGATGCAACATCTTTCATTCAAAGGCATCCGAATCATGTTTTCTTTAGCGTGTCTAAGCTTGAACACGAATCGAATGTTTTTCCTTCTAACACCAAGCATAATCCTCCCCACCGCCTCTTTAAACTACATCATCAAAAAACAATCCTTTAATTAATAGCATAATCAACCAATGGATGCATCAATGCAAGACGTGTAATAACTATTGTAGTATGAGACATTTGCTATTATTTATAAGTCATTAATATGACTGTTTTTAAGAACGGTGATAGACTAACAAACCTGGCAAAAACGGTACAACAACCTCTCCTCCACCAACTCTAAGCACATTATCTTTCAAATCAATTGTGCATTGCGGAAAACCAAGATTTTAAAAAAATACGGAATTAAATGACATCGTTTTATCAAGACAAATGGTGTAAATTACCTGGTGCTTACGAAGCATATCTAATCCAAAAAGGAATTCCATATTCGGTGAATCCAACACAACAAATGAACACGGATAGAAGTTATTCCCAATCTACAATAATTTACAGAAAGAATTACAGACTACAGGGCAGGGCCAAAAATTAATGCTGACGAATATATTAACCTTTGCTCCTGACATACAATAGCTGGCATGGCATACCAGTGCTACATCAGCAATTTACAGAATGACATGTACCTTGATTGGAGCAACATGTATCCTACCAAGAATCTCTGATTGGCCAACTCCATGCGCAATGCCCTTATAACGTTGGTCTAAAAGCCTCAACAATCTAGAAGGGAGAAAAAAAATATTCACATTTGCAAATAATTTTAACGCGAATATGATAGGTAGAAAAAGTGAAGGAGGTTAAGCACCAGGCGTGACCAAAACTTAGTCTGGACATACAAAATTAAATGCACAGCCAGATAGTGCAAAAGAACCCTATAAACAATCACAAAATTTGCACGCAAATCCTTGATAACATCTTCTTTTACCAAAAATACCCGATCACTTATGTACAAATTCGTAAAAGTAAAAAAATTGTGGCAGAAAGAACTTTATCACTAAATTAGCAAGCTAAACAATTTTTTATGCAAAAACTATGCAAATTCAGTGAAAATTTTTAAGACATTTTCTCCGAATTCCTGTATTTGTTTAACGGTTTTGTGTGGGACTGAAACAGTTGTAAATCGAAACCAAACTGGTTCAAATTCATTTGATTTCTCGTTTCATTATTTTTTTTGTTTTCTGGTTAAGATAAAATATACCAAGTTACATGATTATGAACTGTATGCATAGAGCATAATTAGTCTTCCCAAAAGAATAAAAAGAAAGGCCCGTACCCCCAACGCTCTGCACAGCTTTTTGATATTATGGTTGATTGAGCCCCACTATCAACGAATGCCTGTATTGGAAGAGTACTCATTTAATAATTTCTATGAATCTATTTGTACAAATACACCAACGTTGAAGATGTAAAAAAAAAAAGAAATAGGTTTAGTTACATATATATCCGTCTAAAAGTTCAAAATATTATGAATTGAAAATTCCATACCATCATATTTACCGTTGCAAAAACTAAAGCTAGAACATTAATCCATTTTATTTTAATTATAAGTTATAACAGAATCTTACATAGAAATGTTACACTGAATGAGTGATTATTGTGAATCGTCTCAGCATAACATGATTTGCTTTGTTTATTCAGTGTGCATGTT
Organism: Flaveria linearis; assembly: GCA_024085815.1. Classification (NCBI taxonomy): domain Eukaryota; kingdom Viridiplantae; phylum Streptophyta; class Magnoliopsida; order Asterales; family Asteraceae; genus Flaveria; species Flaveria linearis. The sequence continues at coordinate 61,983,035 of CM044012.1, forward strand.
GTTATGAGCAACTATTTTATTTCTTTAATGAAATAGATAAATATGATATTTTAAGTGATTTGAAGAAGTAATATGATATTATGAAACTTAGAATGATGAATATGAAATTTAGAACTTTTAGAATAATATATAAGAAGCATGGAAGTGTCAGCGTGTCACCATTATTTATCATCATTACCTTCACGGGAACACCATTGACTTCCATGTCAACATAAAGCATGACCTGAAATTTGATTCAAAAATGATTCTCATGATTAAAAGACTCTGAAATTTCAAATTGAATGAATGTGACAGTAAATAAAACTTACCACCCTCGCAAAAGCTTCAGGGTTGTGTTCCAGTGCAGCAGCCCAATTCTCATCAATGCCTTTCTGTAAACCAATGAGGACGCATCAAGACACAAAATCAAGAAGCATTAGGATTTATTATATACATTTGTTTTTGTTTTCCATTTAAGATCTTAGCGTGTCTAAAAATGCCTGATTTATTAGTTAAAAGGAAAGCCTAAATGGAAAGAAATATGTCACAAATTGCAGTCCTATCCCTATATAATTCAAAGATTCAAGAAACTCCATCACTGGATATAACCAAATTATTTACAATCACCACAATTTAGTGGATTTGAATTTGCAAAAGGTTGGCTATGATAACTATATATACTGTCTGCAAAGTTAGAATGTCCATATACCTGTCGAATTGCAGCTTCAATTTTCTTTTGTGCTTCCACATCAAAAGGCTCTGCATAAAGTAGTGCCTTTTTTGGATAAACAGCAAATTAGAACAGAGCTCATATGTAAAATGCCGAAACACAAACTTACAAAAGATATAAACAACGACATGATTTTTTCTTACAAGTGTCAACTTCGACCTAATTAATAGGGTCGATTTGAGTTATGTTTCATGTTTAAAAGGTCAAATGGGTCGAGGTGCCCAGAGATAATTTTTTATGCATAAAACCTCCTACCTTTTTACTTAAATTAAAAATTACTAAGGTAATATGATTTCGACAATCATATGATACTGAGACCTTCAAAATTTTGGTAAAAAGCGTTCTAGGTCAACCCAACCAAGCGTGACCCATTTTGATCTGTTGACTTATCAGAGGGTTGATTCAAGTTATGTTTTATATCCACATGTCAAAAGGGTTAAAGTCACCTGGGCAATATTTTTATGCCTAAAACCTGAATACATGTTTATTCAAAAAGTATTATTGTTATTGAAATAATATAATTTATGCGACCATCTTTTGAAAAATTTAAATTTAAGGTTAAAAAAGTGTTTGGGTCAACCCAACCAAACCTAACCCATTTTGGCTTGCTGACTTGTAAATGGATTGATTTGAGCAATGTTTCATATCTAACCAGTCAAAAGGATCAAAGTTGCCAAAAGTGTGTTTATTATGCATAAAAGTTCCTAAACTTTTATATGTATAAAAGCATACCATTAATGAAGAATATAATCTGGTATAAACATGACTGTGTATGGAAGAATAGAATTTTACATTAAAAAGAAAAAAGAGAGAGCATTCTCAGTTAACCCTACCGAACCGGACCCATTTGAACCTATACCAAAAAAATACCCGTTTAAACCCATTCCCTGACCACTCCACTTTGCCAAGCCTACTTGTCTTAGCGATTGTTTAATTAAAAACACAAGAAGAATGATAAGCTTTAAGGCAATTCCTACAGAAAGAAAAACACCAAAATAACCTCAACCCAGTTAATTCAAACCATGTAATCCGAATGAATCATCAATTACCACACTCACCTCCTATCACACAGCACAAGGTCTCCACCATCAAAGCAAATGAAGCAAACATCCTCCTCAATTGTCTTCCTTGGGGTAGCTTTTGAAATCCTCCCTCTTTTCCGTTTTCCTCCACTGCCTTTTGCAGATGATCCTGTCTCAACCTCTCCTTCCTGGACTTTCTCTTCATCTGCCAAATTTGCTTTTCGTGTGCAATTTCTTCGATTCGTCTTCGATCTAAACCGTGAACCCCATAATTTTCTTGTTTCTCTGTGATTGAAAAACATCACCAGTTAGAGAACCAAAAGAAAAGAAGAAGGTCGAGAAGCATACCTATACTCAACAACAATTACAGAACATATATAGGACAACACACACAAGCCAAAGATCTTGATTCTTCATTTTCAACCTCAGATGACATATTTCACCAAATGCTAACCCAATTTACAACCGAACCTCCCAATACCCACAACATACAAACACAAACAACATCCAAACCGAAAATCAAAAGCCTTAATTAGCTCCAACCCAAATCACACAATGCAATATTCATGTTTTTTCAGAGTGATTCTCATAGGCATTTCATCGAACACGTTGTGTGCGCACAATATTGAACCAATAATCGAAACGCAAAAGCCCAACTTTTCTTGTAGTTCAGTAGTAATAACACAAAGAAACTACTAAAAACAAAGATTTGCACTTCCCAATTCGATCTTTTTAGTAATAACACAAAGAAACTACTAAAAACAAAGATTTGCACTTCCCAATTTGATCTTTAGATGACGATGAGATCTTGAATGGAGTTACAGGAGCAGTTGGCGCGCTTAACAGCTTCGATCTGAGCAGCTTCAGGATCTTCTCTTGCACTCAACTCCAAAGCCAATTGAATCTGATACTCTTCTTCTACCTCCGGATCCCTAGGGTTCCCAGACCCTGAATCGTAAACCCTCAATTCATCCATGGCAGCATCCAGTTGACTACTGGTGATCGAGTCAAACTCAAAATTCAAAATAGAACAGTTGATACAAATCACACAAATAGGGTATGATGAACCTATCAATCAGATGATCAGGATCCATTTATCTACCGAGAGAAGACGGATTAAGAACGCAAAACAACCCAAATAGAAATCAAAAACACAGAAAACCCCCAAAATCGACACCCATAGGCACAATCAAAACGAAAAGCACACAAATATGGCGATAGCGTACCGGAAAGCAGAGCTCCAAACAGCAAAAGCCAAAGATCTACGGCCGCAAAACACTCGGTTCCCCGAATGCTCCTATGTGTGCAGTTATGCCTCGGATGCTTTGCGTTTGCACCTCTTTCGAAGCGGAAGAAAGGGAGAGTGTCCACCTTCCACCTTCCACCAAGAGGAGCTCTTGAGAGGCGGGAGATTTGGGTGGATCTGGTGGCGATGGGGCGTCGATTTGGGTGGTGGGGGGGGGGGGAATTGGAGGTGCGGTGGTGGTGGTTTAGGGTTTGAGGATTTTGAGCTGCACCGATCAAAGTCTTTAATAAGAATAGTAATACATCATTTATCATCATGTTATAATTTTTTTTGAACGGCGATAACTCGGCCTTAGTGACGTGTTTCGTCACCGCCAAATATGCTTATATCTAAGACAGAATTTCAACCGTCAATCGTTAATTTGACACTTAAGAATGACGCAAACACGTTCCAAATCAAAAGTGGCTATCTCGTAAAACTCCTACCTACCGTGCAAATGCCCGGAGACAAATATATTATTATTTTGGCGGGAGATAAAGAATGAAGTACGGTGGCAAAGGGCCCGAAATTAATAAAGAAGTACAAAACCAAACTAACAATATTTGACCAACACTAGAATCAAAGGTAGCATGTGGTGTTTGTTCAGATTGGCAGCATTGGTTGTCGTTATCACTTTTGTTTTCTTTTGAAGTAGTAAATATAAGTCAGGTCGACTCACTTTTGTTTTCATTTTAGATTATAAATTATAAACAGCACATATATGAGGTTACTTTTGCTGTAGTGAATAAAGATTCGTTATCATGCAATATTGACATTAGTCCCTATGAATCATATTAGTATGGAATATGATTTCGATAGTGTAAAATCATGAAATAACGTTTAAAGTTTAAAGTGATGACATTGTTTATAGTTTCTTTTAAAATTCGAACTAATATTATTGTCAATGCTATACATTCTTTAAAACCAGTTTCTAGTCCGGCCCGGACCAAAACCAAAAACTTGATGTAAATGAAAATCCACCCAATCTAATCTTTGTACTTTCATAGATGATTTAGATACTAATTTCTTTGATGATTTCACTTATTGTTGCTACACAAATCTTAATCAAGGGATTAAGGTCTAGAAGCAGTGCAAGGGTGGAGTTATCACCAGGGATTAAGACTTGGACTTGAGCTGGTAATCGTATTTGTTGTTCGGCTGCGACTGGACTTGGACTTGGGCTGGTAATGGAATCTGCACAACAGAGACAACACCGTGAGCCACGCCACGGGCAGAAGGGATTTCTTCCCGTGACCACACTCCAGCGTGAGAATAAGTATATGTGCCAAGGGAATTTGAAAGGAGAGTTTAGTGAATCTGATTGAAGTGAGAGTGTTGAGAGAATGAATTCACCAGTTGAATGAAAGAAGTATTTATAGTGTCTGTGGATGGAGACGAAATACAACTTGGTTCTATTTTTGGTAGTCTGTAGTCAATGAGCCGGATCTGAGATCCCAAAGTTCTATACCTTCTTGATGCAAAGGGTTTCTGACTAGGGATTAATGTTATTTGTCTTTATGGTTGACCTTTGAATATTTGTGGGCTACTCTGATTCTCTACCTGGGTCAGGTTTTGGCTTCATATGTTTTGTCGTTATAGGCTCTTTTATTATTCCTTAGTAACCAATGATAGATTTCTTTTTTTCAACATTGCTTTGTTTATCACACTTCTATGGAGAGTTTCTAAGTGTTGTAGAGGAGATATTGTTAAGGTCTCGGCCAGAAACATGTCCAGCCGCGGCCTTTCGTGGTCCCATCCGCGGCCTTGTCTGGTTCCTACACACTAGCCGCGGCCTTGCTTGGCTCTTGCCCACCAGTCGCGGCCTTGCTTGGCTCTTGCCCACCAGCCGCGGCCATGCTTGGTTCCAGCACACTAATCCGCGGCCTTGCTTGGTTCTTGCCCACCAGCCGCGGCTGTGCTTGGTTCATGCACACTAAGTCGCGGCCTTGCTTGGTTCTTGCCTACCAGTCGCGACCGTGCTTGGTTCCCGCACACTAAGTCGCGGCCTTGCTTGGTTCTTGCCCACCAGCCGCGGTCGTGCTTGGTTCCCGCACACTAAGTCGCGGCCTTGCTTGGTTCCGTGACCCCTGTCTTTGGTGTGATCCGGGGCTACACCCCTTCATGTCCCCTTAGTCCAATGTTGTGGTTTTTACCATAGCATTGGAATAACAAATACTAATGGTCCTTTCTTTCAGGTGCCATCATCCTTGGCTACTGCTTGTGTGGTGGTACCCTTTTAGTGTTGTATTTGGGGTGGTACCCCATCATGTCCCCCCAGTCCAATGCTATGGTTTACACCATAACATTGGAATAATAATAAAAAGGTTTAGTTTTGACGGTTGTCCTTCATCCTTCTTACATCATTCGCACTGGTTACATCATTTACTATAGTTGTAAAAACAACGCATCGCCCTTTCTGATTAGTTTGACCACTATTTCTTTAAGCTCGAAATGTATGCCAAAACTTGACACTTGAAGAGACATTCTTTGAATGCGTTTAACGATTGGCCCGTAGCTGATATTGACATATGTCATGTTACGGCTAGTTAGGTTTCCTCATGCTTATGCAAGCACGTGGCGGTTGTTATCTTGCTAAATAACCTATGTATATGACATTATCTGCCCAAATATAGGCAAGTAATACTTTCTACCCAAACCTAGTTGAGCAACTAATCAGCTTGTGGTGTTTTTTACCCAAACATGGTAGGATGGTTTGGCTAATTCAGATATGGTTGCGAAATGGACATTGATATTATTTACTCAAGAATGCTTGATACAAATGATTTCAAGTTATTGGCTCAAATACGATTGAGTGATTCAAATGACTTCAACCTTATCTACCTAAGAATGGCTGGGTGATTCAATCATTTCCTCGGACATTGACTTAGAACTTGTTGAGCTTTTTTATTGTATTGTCTACCTAAGCATCGTTAGGTTATTCAACTGGTTTCACGATTACCAACTCAAGCATGGTCTAGTCATTGTTACTCGTTTGATTTCATGGTTACCAACTCAAAATGAGTGTGCTTTCTTTTAACATAATATACCCAAGCCTGGTTACTTGCTTGATCTCATAGTTACAAACGCAAACATGAGTGTGATTGTTTTTATCATCATCTACCCAAGCTTGGTTACTTGCTTTGTCCCATGGTTACGAAACTTGAACATGATTGAGTTACTTGGTTGCTTGTAACATCATATACTCAAGCTTGGTTACTTGCTTGATTTCATGGTTATTAACATATATATGATTGAGTTACTTGGTTGCTTGTAACATTATCTTCCTAAGCTTGGTTACTTGCTTGATTTCACGGTTATTAACACAGATATGATTGAGTTACTTGGTTGCTTGTAACATCATCTTCCCAAGCTTGGTTACTTGCTTGATTTCACGGTTATTAACACATATATGATTGAGTTATTTGGTTGCTTGTAACATCATCTTCCCAAGCTTGGTTACTTGCTTGATTTCATGGATACTAAACTTAAATCATGATTGAATTACTTGGATTGCGCTTAACACTATTTAGCCAAGTATGCTTGGGTGATATAATTAAATGCTTTTCAAAGTTATCCACCTATATATGGCTGGGTGTCTTAATTGTTTTCAAAGTTGTCCACCCAGATATGACTGGGTGACTTCATTTCTTTTAACGTTGTTTACCCAGCTGTGGTTGGGGTGGCTTATCTGTTTTTATAAGTTGAAATACACCATTTGGTTACGTATAAATACATGTAGCACCTTTGAAGTCATGCTCCATTCCATGTATGTAGGATGGTAGTGAGATCTAGTTGAGTGAGTTTGTACACGCCATTGTTCCCACCTTCCTTGACTAAATAAGGAACTTATCATCGAGGTCTTGGCTTCCACTGATTCTCCCTTATGTTGTTCATTACTTCATAACACATGTTTCCTTCTTTAAAAACTTGTTTCCTTACCTTGGCAGTATAGTATCTTGTAATCTCCTTTTAATGTATCGTTTCGTAGATTACTGTTGATGACATGATCATTAGTTTATTTTGTTGACCTCTTTCTTCTTATAGATCTGGCCAAGGATAGGGTGTTTTTTCCCATGGCTTTGGTCGTGATTGCCCGATGATATCATGGTTAAGTCTTGGCTTGAAACTTGTATCAACCAACTCCTACTCTCCTTCGTCTTCATGGAAATATCTTACCAAATTATATCATAACACTCTTCTTCAACCATTTTAATTTCACCCTTAATGAGAAATTGTAATTTATTTCACATCCCATCAGGTGTTCATTGCAATAAGAATCTCAATGGTCTAACTTCCGATTGGTTCATTTAGACATTTATTGGTCTACTGGTTCATTTAGACATTTATTGGTCTACTAGTTCATTTAGACATTTATTGGTCTCCTCCAAAGAGGAGTTGGCAAAGAGGATGAGATGGAATGATTTGTAATCAACATCATTAGTTTTGATTGATGGTGCTAGAGATGCGGCTTGCTAAGAGCATATAACAAAGAAATGAGTCCTAGCCTTGATTCATATAGCCAAGAGAAAAAACAAAACCATAAAAGCAACGTGTGACGTCCAAAAACTACTAGAGTAATAGGATCAAACCCAAACCACAGCAAAGTTAAAGGAATGAAGAAAATCAACCTAACCCTAGCCGCGGCTCACAAATACAACCAAGCGTAGCCGCGGCCAACAGTCATGGAAAGGAGGAACTGATAGAAGGTGAGTCCTACACTCATAAATATAAAGGAAGAAATGGGAAGCAACTAAGCACTTATGAAAGCTTTTTAATAGAAAAAGAAAAACTTTTATTAAGGCATCCCGAATTAGAGTTCTTATGGTGGATGGATTGTAATAACGTGAAAGCGTTCTTATATTTACGGTTATGGAGTTTGAGATACCATGGAAGAGGTATAGTCGTTTTGAACAAAACGGTAGACTATCGAAGAATTGGATGGGTTGAACACGTGAAACTTTTTCCTAAAAATTACGAATGCTCAGTGGGAATAGATTTCACTTATGTTTGGGCTACCATGGGTACAAATAAATATTAAAGATGAAGCATAGAGGTTTTTACTTGAGAGCTCAAATATCAACCCGATTTGGGAGTATATGACCAAACTGTTATCGTTTAGATACTAACCTCGCCAAAGTATAAATAGGCTAATAAGGTACTTGTAAATATTTTGTTATCTCGATGTCTTATTCTACTTTTATTAAATCAATTTTAACACTTAGCAAGATAATGCTAGTAATATTACATGATAGTTACTCATAGTTAGTTGCTCTTACTAAACGATGGATCAATAAAAGAGTTTCGTATGAAAAAGATTGTTTACAACCTACTCTGTTTTTAGCTTTACTCGAAGTTTCGTTTTCTTCAAAATATGTTATTTCCTTCTTTCAGTATTAAAATAACCGACACTTTTCTTATGCTCCTGACATCCATAGAAATTGCGTTGATGCATATCAAGTAACTTCCACACTTAGGTTAACATTATTTATTCAAATAACTAGAAATAATAGTAGCAATTAAAATATATATCTTGGATGAAAAATATTATGCCAATAATTGTAGTTGGCACCCATTAAAGTGGGTATTTATATGTACATCTCCACCCAAAAGAGATAAACAGTCTTGGTGAAAATTCAAGGCAGATCTATGGACCATAAGTATACATTTTGAAACTAGTAAATATGACGTTTTTAGATGAACAACAAGTGGGTCTGCCAAGTCCATTTCGTTTACTCGAGATTTTTTTAATAACTCAGTACTTCGTTATGGTACTCATCAGAAACAGAGCATCAACTTAAATTTAACTTGTGACCGGATCGAAATAACTCATCAATAAAGCACCTCCTGCGCCCCCTAGCCGCGGCTCAAAGGGACACACACATACACATTATGAGTTGCGGCTTACATTGTAAATTGTGATTTTTGTTTTGATTTTCAATTACACACATAATATTCAATTCTTGAAATAGTAGAAGTTTTATATACGACACATATATTTAAATCCTTAAATTGCACAAAACCAACCCCAACCGCTGCTGGGTTGGATTAATAAGTTTCATGTTTTGCTTTTTCAAGGATTGACTAATAAGTCCCCAAAAAATAATATGGAGGGTAACTTGTATATCAATAACTTTATTTACATTTTGACACGAGGTTTTCTATAATAGACACGGCTCATCCATCGACGATATGGCATTTGATTCAGAACCAGTTTCCGATCTGTAAGGTAACTCTAGGCCTGGTTACATTCAATTCAGGAGTTTGTTATGGATTTAGCTCTACCGAGATGTGATGTAACTCTAATATTGTATCTAGATGGGGATGGATTGTTGGCACCTTCATCAACCTCTAGGACTGTAGGTGAGCTTCAATTCGGGTGAGAATAGACACTATGGAACTAATAATATATTTTTTGGATGAACTTTGTAAATGTTCGGGGAATAGATTGCAAGATTAGGGTCGAGATTAAAAAGATTGCACAACTAGCCTTAAGGATATATTTCTTTGATATGGGATCTTAATTTATTTTCTTTATTTCATGTTCCATTTTTCATCCACCGTGACTTGTGATTTACTTTTGTTCTTTTCTTGTTTCGTACGGATTCATTATCATGAAATGAGGATATAAAGCAAGCAAAATCTAGTAAGTAATAATACATTGAAACAAGCATATGCTCAATAGATTTATAACTTTTTAAGCACAAAAGGTTCAAGGAAAGACTGGGCATAATAAAAAGCAAGTTTAGTTTTCAAAAACCTCCAGATCCGTAGATCATGCATAGCCAGATAGTTTTACAAATTATGGTAGAGATATTTGAGATATTTGAAACCTGTTAACGGAGTTATGAGTAGAGATCTAGGTATCAAGTAGAGCGCACATGTAACACAGATCTGTCCATTTTATGGTGAAGTTGAGACATATTTTGTTCGTGGTCCCACGGATGGCGCCAAATGTTGCTACACAAATCTTAATCAAGGGATTAAGGTCTAGAAGCAGTGCAAGGGTGGAGTTATCACCAGGGATTAAGGCTTCTACTTGAGCTGGTAATCGTATTTGTTGTTCGGCTGCGACTGGACTTGGACTTGGGCTGGTAATGGAATCTGCACAACAGAGACAACACCGTGACCACACTCTCACTCCAGCGTGAAAATAAGTACATGTGCCAAGGGAATTTGAAAGGAGAGTTTAGTGAATCTGATTGAAGTGAGAGTGTTGAGAGAATGAATTTACCTGTTGAATGAAAGAAGTATTTATAGTGTCTGTGGATGGAGACGAAATACAACTTGGTTCTATTTTTGGTAGTCTGTAGTCAATGAGCCGGATCTGAGATCCCCTAGTCAGAAAGTTCTATACCTTCTTGATGCAAAGGGTTTCTGATTAGGGATTAATGTTATTTGTCTTTATGGTTGACCTTTGAATATTTTGTGGGCTACTCTGATTCTCTACCTGGGTCAGGTTTTGGCTTCATATGTTTTGTCGTTATAGGCTCTTTTCTTATTCCTTAGTAACCAATGATAGATTTCTTTTTTTCAACATTGCTTTGTTTATCACACTTCTATGGAGAGTTTCTAAGTGTTGTAGAGGAGATATTGTTAAGGTCTTGGCCAGAAACATGTCCAGCCGCAGCCTTTCGTGGTCCCATCCGCGGCCTTGTCTGGTTCCTACACACCAGCCGCGGCCTTGCTTGGCTCTTGCCCACCAGTCGCGGCCTTGCTTGGCTCTTGCCCACCAGCCGCGGCCATGCTTGGTTCCAGCACACTAATCCGCAGCCTTGCTTGGTTCTTGCCCACCAGCCGCGGCTGTGCTTGGTTCATGCACACTAAGTCGCGGCCTTGCTTGGTTCTTGCCTACCAGTCGCGACCGTGCTTGGTTCCCGCACACTAAGTCGCGATCTTGCTTGGTTCTTGCCCACCAGCCGCGGCCATGCTTGGTTCCAGCACACTAATCCGCAGCCTTGCTTGGTTCTTGCCCACCAGCCGCGGCTGTGCTTGGTTCATGCACACTAAGTCGCGGCCTTGCTTGGTTCTTGCCTACCAGTCGCGACCGTGCTTGGTTCCCGCACACTAAGTCGCGATCTTGCTTGGTTCTTGCCCACCAGCCGCGGCTGTGCTTGGTTCCCGCACACTAAGTCGCGGCCTTGCTTGGTTCCGTGACCCCTGTCTTTGGTGTGATCCGGGGCTACACCCTTCACTTATTAATGATTGAAAATTCAAACACAATCATATGCATAGATTTATTGAAGCCTAACATTATTGAAGGCATTGATCAACATTTGCATCCATTTGAAAGAAAATGCATTACATATATGAGATGAGCCATTCACATGTGGGCATTAGATGTGCATATATTTTTTTGTTGATTGTACACCTGAAAGTTAACACAGACAAAAACAATTTTAAGCAAAAAGCCAAAATATGAACTCCATCCGAGTGAATTAGGTTACTCATAAACAAGAACAATTAAAGATCGGTCCAGCTTGTTTTTACTTCTAAAGACAGTAATCGTACAATATCCAAGTAGCTAAACTTGTCAAACAATGAAAATCTAAACAACTAGTCAATATCGAGTGATTGTACAAGTTCTAAACCCAGAGTGGATCTTGGGTGATTAGAAACCTACTCATGACAATGATTGGATCTTCGATTCTTGATTCCATCCTCCGATTTTGAGATTGGAATGAAAAAATGAGTTATGTGCTCCAAGAATCATCTAAAATCACCTCTAAACTCCAAAAAACAAACTCTCCTTCAAACCAAGGATTTTCCTTCTTATATCTCGTCCAAGGTATTTGATATCCTGAAAAAACACCCCCGGCGGTGTCGGTGGCACCGCCAATGGCGTATTGATGCCACAATGTAGCTCGAGACTTTTGTTTACTGATTGATGGTGCTTTTTGGTTGATAACTTAAGTTAATTGGCGTAAGTGATGCCACCACTAACTTCGTTGTCTCCGCCACTAGTGTCAGTGGCTCCCGCTACCTGCTGGAAAATCTCTTTTTTTCAGCTTCTTATCTATCAATCTTAATTTTATGCGCCGAAAACTCCATAACTTAGACATTCTTCGTGTTTGACCTACAAACACAACAAAAGCTCAAAGTAACTATTGTGTATGAATTTAAAGCTAAAACTTACGAATGAAGTGTTAAAACGCTATATAATCACTTACTCATCAAATCAAAAGACATTAAAAATATTAAATTATTTAAATTACAAAACCTAATAAAACACATGAACCATAATTAGAAATATATAATAGAAATTTTTGCTTTCTACAGGTTTCATTTTTTTAAAATTTACCATTACAATATTGAGAGAAATATTTCTAAGTAACTGTTTTTTAATATAACAATACAAATATCAATTAAATTCTCATTAATCTAATTACGTCATTTATAAAATATTCTAATGTAGGCTAGCGTATTAAATAACCACGTTGTCATTAACAAATATACAACCACTAGTTTCAAACTAACATTCAGATAATGTAGCAAATAATTGAATCTTTGATCCAGTCAGATTAGGGGGTGCATTAACAAGGATTCTAGAGGCATAAACTAGGTAGGTAAAGGCTTGGGACTATGATGGCAATTGAATTAAATCTATGATCAAATTAATTGTCTCTTCAATTATTATTAAATTTGTAACTTAATTGTTCGGAAAATTTTAGATTGGTTGTGTTAATGGTTAGTCTGATGAAGTAATAAACTTTATTTGCTGAAATAGTTATTGAGTTTTTGGGTAGTTATAAGAACTAACATAGTGGTAAGCTTTTTCTTTATATAGTCATTCAGTTTGTAATTTTTTTAAAAAAAAATATGTGAAGTAAATTGACCTTTTTAGATTGGTATCAAAAATCCTTAAAAATCGATCAAGAAACTTGTATACTAAAACATATCATGGGTATAGGCGATGCCCATGCCAACCGTGTATGTCCGCCCTTGGGGAACGGCTCCCCTGATCGCCCATCACCAAATGCCCATCTTCCTTGCCCTCCCCTCTTGTTGATTACCCTTCTCTACTCTATGATCATAACCTCTCTCTTCTAGACTAAGTGTTGTTGAGGGCATGAAAGGGGGCGCGACCCATGTGGCTGGTGATGTGCTCTATCCACATCGCGCCTCCCCTCATGCCATCCCCATCGTGCCCCTTGTTCCGGTATTCACGACCCGCCATGTGGTCGCGCCTTCCTTCACACCCTCGACACACTGAGCCTCACACTAATAACGGCCTTACATCTTGGAAGTCGCAATTAACTAACTAACCAATACCATCCATCACCTCTCCCAACAAATCAACCAAAACAAGAATTTGGTCAACATTGTTAGCGGTCAAATCACGAGTACAATTAACAATAAAGTGGCCCTCTGCAAAAGATCAACACCTACACACAAAAGAACACAGATTTTCCCACCAATCTCCACTTTCACCGTTTCTTTTCTTTCAATGCATAAACAACTAAACACTAAACGCAAATCAACATTTGAATACTTAAATTCAACTCAAGTCACCAAGTAAATCGGCATAGGTGAAGCAGAAATCTTATGACTTTGCATATCCTCCATGTTCAGTTCAGTGAGACTAATGTAAGGTATATCAACACCAGCTAGTGGTCCTGACGACGGTCTACTGGTGGAGCTACGGTGGTAGGGGGTGGAAGACCCACTTCTGCTTTCGGTCAAATACACCGGTCCCGACGGCGTACGATCACCGGCGCCGCCGTACAGGCGGTGGAGAGCGGTGGACGATGGTGGGTGGTGGTTGTTATCGGAATTGGTGTGGCGTTTGCGTTTGAAGAAATGAAGGGCGTTCTTCCACCACCGTTTACGGGTCTTCTTTATCTTCTTGCTGTTGTCGTAGTCTTTGGAGATGGGTTTTTGAAGCTTGAAGTGCAGGTTGTCAATGGCGGATCTGGAGGATGAAGATGACTCGCGTTTGTGCTTTCTTGCTTCTTCTAACACCTGCAGAGTTAGTTGAAGAGATGAAATTCAGGTGATATTGTACGTGTGGTTGAATATTGTGAATTGAAGTGAGAATGACGGAGAAATGGGACCTGAAAGTAGTCGATTTGAGGGTCGAAGCCGTAGTCGCTGAAATGTTGAGGTTCGTTAATGGCGAAAATGGGGGTGCTGTTGGTCATGATTTCACAATCACAGTGAGTGAGTGAGTGAGGAAGAAGGTAGGTTTGAGAGAGGAAGTAGATGATTTGATGAATGAATAATGGGATAAATAGAAGAGATGTGATAACCGCAAAAAACATATAGAGAAATATTAAAATATTAGAGTATTCATATGATCACATCCTTTTTTCATTTTAGAGTAAATTTCGGTTTTAGTCCCTGTGGTTTAACCATTTTAACAATTTCAGTCCAAAAAGGAATCTTTGATCATATCATGCCCTGTGGTTTCACTTTTGTAACGATTTTAGTCCCTGACACTAACTCTGTTAGTTTTTACAGTTAAATGTGAGGGTACTTTGGTCATTTTACATTTGGAGGACTAGTTATGTAAATTATATTAGATTAGGATAATTGTTGTAATTTTTTAAAATAATAAATAATTAAAAAATCAATTATCTCTTCATCATTTAATAGTCAAACACATTACTTTCTTTCAACCCATTATCTCTTCACCATCTCTGCCGACAGGACGACCACCGTCGTCTCCGGCGACCGATCGACCACCGTCTTCTCCGGGGACCAGGCGACCACCGCCATCGCCAGCCATTGCCATCTCCGGTGACCAATCGACCCCTTCCATCTTTACCGGTGACCTTATTGTCCCCCCTGTCGATACATCCTAATCGCAACACCACAAAGGCCACCTTCTGCACCCTGTCCCACCTACATCAATTCATTCAATGGCAGATCCTCTTCATCCTCCTCAAACCTCTGTCAAACCACCTCCCTCCGAAGACAAACCACTCCTACCACAAGGAACCTACGTCATCCAGATCCCCAAAGACAAAATCTACAGCCTACCCCCGCCTGAGAACTCACGCAAGCTGCAAAACCTCGCTAATCGGAAACCTAAACGGAGCTGCTACTTCCGCTGCTTCTGCTGGACCATCACCACCGCATTCATCCTCCTCATCCTCCTCTCCGTCACCGCTGGTGTCCTCTACTTAGTCTTCCGCCCGGAAAAGCTTAATACTTAGTCTTCCGCCCGGAAAAGCTTATATACTTGATCGATAGCCTCGCTTTAGGAGGCGTCAATCTCACTTCATCGTCGACGATGTCTCCGCGTTTAACAGTCAAAATTAGGGCTGAAAACCCTAACGATAAGCTCTCTATCTTCTACATACGAAAGGGGAGCTGGCGATGGAGGTGGCGGTGGCGGCGTGGTGCAAGCGGTGGAAGGGTGGTAGGGGTTAGGGTTCCATTAGGGGTTTGGGTTGGGTTGGGTTACATTTAAGTTTTATTTTTTTTATTGTTTATTGTTTTAAAAAATTACAACAATTATCCTAATCAAATATAATTTACCTAACTAGTCCTCCAAATGTAAAATTACCAAAGTACCCTCACATTTAACTATAAAAACTAACAGAGTTAGTGTCAGGGACCAAAATCGTTACAAAAGTGAAACCACAGAGCATGATATGATCAAAGATTCCTTTTTGGACTGAAATGATTAAAATGGTTAAACCACAGGGACCAAAACCAAAATTTACTCTTCATTTTATTGTAAGCCTATTATTTAAATTGTTGGGATTGGTTGTCTAGAAGTAAAAATTTTACTGCTTATTTTTATATTTGAGAAAATATTGTTTAACTGTTATAAATTTTTAATATTTTTAAAAATAATTGTATATAAAAAATAGAGAAAAAGTAATAATAAATATATAAAAAATATTATTACTTGAAAAGTAGAGATAAAAATAATATTTTTTTTTTTAAGAATGGGTATGAAAAATAGAATGTGAAAGCTCTTAGACGCTTATTATGTTAAGAAAAGATAATAAAGCTTATAAATGTTCATTTGAGTTGATTAAGATTTTATTTAATTAAATATATAATTAACTTTCAGTTGTCTCTGTTTCAAGATAGATTTTAAAAGTTAAAGCTAACATAAATAACTACTAAATTTGTTTAAGATAAAAGTAGGAAAAGTATAGGAATTTTTTACCTTTTTATGAACTTCTCGGAGCGTGTTATACTAAATTGAGAAAATGAAAATTTTGGAAAGTTTGTTTTCGCCCTAACAAAAAATAATAATCCGTGTAAGAACAATATTCTTTTAAATTTCATTCATCTTATGTTGAAGAACAGCATACTTTTTATATTTAGGGTTAGTTATATTTTATAGTATTTGTATAATTAGTTTATTATAGTATAATCAAATCAAATCTTGTCTTTCTATGGTTTCCTGTGATATCGAACTTGATCTCTTTGTTTATATTCATTTACCATCCATGGAATAGTACTACCCTCTTAACTTATTATAGTATCCGTTTCATTTAATATTTGAAATTAAAACAAGTGATATATCTCTGTACTTATAAATAAAAATAAATCCGGACACTTGTCACTATTGTAGGTCATCTAATAATTGGTTTTTTCCGCTTCTCTCTCCTCTTAATTATGAATGTTATAATAACTATTTATTAATTATTAATTAATAACATCCATAATTAAAATTTCAAATATGTTAACTTCAAATTTTCAAATGCATGTGTAATACATGAGTTTATTCAATCCGTATAATACACAATATTTAAAAATAATTTTTTATATTATAAACCATAACAGTAAATTTATATTATATCCGAAATTGTAACTTAGTGTGTAATATATATGAAAAGAAAAACATTTATAATTTTTCAGTAATAAGTAACGTATGATATTTTATCATAAGCTTAAACTATATAGTATTAACGTTTCTAAGTCTTTATTTAATATTAGACTATATTGTAACTAGCATTATTTTTATCTTTTATAAGACAAAAGTAATGTAATATACTAAGTGACAAAATATGAGATGGGGTATTGGGAGTGGAGGTGTTAAATGCGGGGATGCGTGTTCGGGGGTCGTGAATGAAATAAATGGCCCTCACGTTGGATTTACTGCACCTACAAACTGCCCCCTTTCACGGGTATTCTCATCACTCAACACAAATGTCTTCCCAACATGATTAGACATTGGATCACAAGTTTTCTTCGTGGGATTTAAAAAACAAATAACTTCATAATATACGTATAAGTTTATAATTCAATACAAATATTAAGCTAGTGTTATAGTAAAAATTGTATTTAATTTAAACAGTTTAAGAAATATTGTGGGCTTGGTATACGGTTCGGTTGTCGGTTTATTCGGTTTATTCGATTTTGAAAAAATTTTCAAGCATAACAAAAAATTGAACCGTCCTTTCCTTTGACTTCTTATTTTTATATGCTTTTTGAGTTGGTCTACGTTTTGAGTCAGTCTACGGTTTATCGTAAATTATGTTCTGAGTCGGGTCAAATATAATACGTTTTCATTCGACGGTATAAATTCGAATTACTTTACGTTTCAACATAAAGTTAGTTCGGAAACGAAGCGGTTCGATTATAGTTTATACTTTATCATGCTACATTCGTCGCCGCCGCAACACGCGGCAAGTAAAAATACTAGTTATAGTTAAAAGAACAAAGAAGGAACAATAGTTTTATTATTTCTTTTCTAACTTATATTTTCATTCCTCTATCATATATAATAAAACTTGATTATTATTTTTATAAAATTTTCTTTTAAAACTAAGACATTTCATTATGTAAAAGCATGTGCATACACACATATACATAGAGAAAAGGTGAAGAATGTGACATTTGAGTCTCACATGGTTCGATTAACTAAATATGGGCAGCCGTTTGTCTGCTTCAATAAGGACGGAAGGGTTGAAAGGGAAATTGCAAATACATAATCTTGAGTATTCAAACTAATAGCTAGAACGTATATTGTGTAATTGATTGTGTAAATATTCCTAATTTATTGGAATAGTTTGTTACTATAGATAGGATGAGAATGTATTATATATTGGAGGAAGTCTGTTAATAAAATCAAGATTGATATTCTCTCATGGTATCACGAGTCTACGGTTCTTGATCCTCCTATTTTCAATCACCTATCTTTCCTGCCGTCTGCTATCTCCCACGGCATTCCTCCCCTCTGTTCAATCACCTATCTTTACACCATGGAATCAAGAATTCATCCGGCCATTACGGTCTCTAATATAAAGAATTTTGTACCCATAACCCTCGAGATGGGTTCCGCCCAGTTCACCACATGGTCGGAGTTGTTCAAAATCCATTGCAAAGCCTTTATGGTCTACGATCATCTTCTCCCACGAACCAACGAATCTTCTTCCTCCGGTAAATCGGTTGAAACCCACGAATCTTGGGAGCGTATCGATTCCATTGTACTCCAATGGATTTACGGTACGATCTCACAAGACCTGTTAAACACGATAATGAAAAAGGATACAACCGCAGCCGCCGCATAGGAAACTCTCACCACTATCTTCCAAGACAACCAAATCACACGGGCTCTCTACCTTCAAGCAAAGCTATCGAACATCCGATTCGATAATTTCCCAGACGCCGCCGCATATTGTCAAGAAATAAAATCGTTGGCTGACCAACTTGCCAATGTCGGAAAGCCCCAAGACGATCAGCAAGTTGTCATGCATTTAATCACCGGTTTAAACGAGCAATACGCGCCTTTTGCAACGGTTCTTAAACACCGTAAGCCTCTGCCCTCGTTCTACGACGCCAGATCTGACTTAATCTTTGAAGAAACAAGCAAGGCAGCCACCGCCCTTGCCTCCACAGCCACCGCCGGGGCTGCCTTGCACGCCAAAACAGGTCCCGCTTCGTCTCAGCAACACTCCGGTAATAGCAGGTCCTTCGAGCAGCAGCACAGTACCGGGTCAGGCCCGCATCAGCAACAAAACACCGGGTCATTCGAACAGCCACAGCCCCACGGGTCACAGCAGTCTTCGGGGACCGATGGGTATCGTGGCAGGGGCAGAGGTGGTCGTCGCGGTAGAGGGAGAAACTCATACGGCCGAGGTGGTCGAGGCAATGTTTTCTGGAACAGTCAGCAACAATGGCAAGCACCACCAAACCCCTCCGCTGGGTACGGGCAGCAGCCCATGTGGCAACAGCCCTACTGGTCGAGCCCCCCTTGCCCATATCCCACCACACCGCAACAGCCTCAGGGTAATGGTATATTGGGTCCGCGTCCTCAGCAAGCACATTACGCGGCCTACACCCCAACCAACATTGAACAGGCATTATATACGATGTCTCTGAACCCACCGGAGACTTGGGCAATGGATACTGGAGCCACCAGTCATATGACAAACAACCCGGGTAATTTCCAATCCCTTTTTATAATGGTATTTCTCAAAATATTGTTGTTGGCAACGGTACGACCATCCCGGTTCTCGGTATTGGAAACCAAACCTTAAAACCACCCTTCCCTCCCTTTAAACTAAATAACGTCCTATACTCACCTAAATTAATCCAAAATTTAATATCGGTTCGACGCCTAACAATCGATAATTGGATTTCTATCGAATTTGACCCTTTTGGTTTTCTTGTGAAGGATTACAAGACCCGGGCGCCTATCCTTCGATGCAACAGCAACGGTGATCTCTATCACCTTCTTCCTTCCATGCTATCCGACATCCGTCACCACACCGCCCTTGCTGTTGTTTCTCAAGACCTTTGGCATCGCCGTCTCGGACATCCGGGACACGATTTATTAAACAAACTTAATAAGCTTTGTTCTATTTCTTGTTCTAAGTCAGTTAAACAAACTTGTCAATCTTGTGTTTTGGTAAAAGTGTGCGATTGCCCTTCGTTGAATCTTTATCTAATGTTTTTTTACCGTTTGATATTGTGCATAGTGACTTGTGGACGTCACCGACCATAAGTAAAGCCGGTCACCGCTATTACATAATATTTTAGATGATTTTAGCAATTTTTTGTGGACGTTTCCCCTATCTCACAAATCTCAAGTCGTTGATATTTTCAAAGACTTCCACAATTTAATCCAAACGCAATTTGAACGTAAAATCAAATCGCTACAATGTGACAACGGCACCGAATATGTAAACAACAACCTAAAACTATTTTGTGCACACCATGGGCTTGTCTATCGCTTGTCATGTCCCCACACTTCATCTCAAAACGGTAAAGCCGAACGAAAGATTCGCACCATCAATAACATGGTTAGATCCCTTCTAGCCCAAGCCTCTCTTCCACCCAACATGTGGCATCATGCCCTTGCCATGGCCACTTACCTTCTAAATATTCTTCCGAGTAGACTTCTAAGATTCCATTCCCCCACCAAATCCTCTACAACCGGACACCCTCTTACGACCATCTCAAAGTATTCGGTTGTTTGTGCTACCCCCTTTTCCCACCTACCACAATAAACAAACTTGCAAACCGATCGACACCTTGTGTTTTCCTTGGCTACCCATCAAACCACAGAGGTTACAAATGTCTCAACCTTCAAACAAACCAAATACTAATCTCCCGACATGTCGTCTTTGACGAAACCATCTTCCCATTTGCCAACCTCAATCCCACTAAACCTTCCGCCTTAACAGACCATACTCATTCCTCGATCATAATACTAACCCTCTAATTTGGCAACATACCTCAAACCCAAACAGCCAAACCCAATCGGCCCACCAACCAAATTCACCTACGGCCCACCATACACCAAACATATCCTCCCCTAATTCTACTTTCACTCCTACGGCCCAGACTTCTCCCAACTTTCCTTCACAAAACTCGGCCCAATCTACAGCCCAATCCACCTCCTGCCAATTGCCTACTGATCAAGATGTGCCATCTAATCCACCCTTCACACCACCGGCCAACATTAATCTCTCAGAAAATTCTGGAACCACGGCACAAAATAATCCACCCCCACCATCCTCGGTTCACCCCATGCGAACCAGGGCAATGGATGGCATCCGCAAACCCAAAATAATTTTCAATTTAAACACACAAACCATCGTCCCTATACCGAAAAATCCAATTCATGCTCTAAACACTCCGGAATGGTCTGCCGCAATGACACATGAGTACAATGCCCTTATTAAAAACGGGACTTGGGAATTAGTCCCTAGGCACCCAACCATGAATATTATTAGAAGCATGTGGTTGTTTAAACATAAGTACAGGTCCGATGGTTCGTTGGAGCGTTATAAAGCCAGATTGGTGTGTGATGGTCGGTTACAACAAGTAGGTATTGATTGTGGCGAAACATTCAGCCCAGTGGTTAAACCGGCCACCATACGTACGGTGCTCTCTTTAGCTCTCGCTATGTCATGGTCGGTTCATCAACTAGATGTCACAAATGCGTTTTTACACGGCACTCTTAACGAGACGGTTTACATGTACCAACCTCTTGGTTTTCGTGACAAACGCTTTCCAGATCATGTATGCCGCCTAAAGAAATCTCTATATGGGTTAAAGCAGGCTCCACGAGCATGGTACCAAAGGTTCACTGGTTATGTTATTTCTTTGGGATTCGTTCAAAGCAAATGTGACAACTCATTGTTTGCGTTTCACCATGGGACCGACACGGCTTATTTACTTCTGTACGTTGATGACATACTTCTAGTCACATCTACCGCTGGGCTACGGGAGAGATTAATGACAGGGCTAGCGAGTGAATTTTCAATGAAAGACCTGGGGACTGTGAACTATTTTCTGGGTATTCATGTCACGCGAACCGCGAACACGATGTTCCTATCCCAACACTCGTACGCTATGGACATCATTAAACGTGCCGGTATGTCCTCTTGTAAACCCGCGGCAACCCCAGTCGACACGAACTCCAAACTCGGAGCCGATGCCGGGCCACCATTCCATGATCCGACACTCTACAAAAGTCTTGCGGGTGCGCTTCAATACTTAACCTTCACCCGCCCTGACATCACATACGCTGTTCAGCAGATATGTATGCATATGCATGCACCTTGTTCGGATCATTGGGACGCCTTAAAACGAATCATCCGGTACGTTAAAGGTACCCCAGACCACGGTATCACTCTCACAGTACCCTCGGACCATTCTCTATCTGCATACACGGATGCCGACTGGGCCGGGTGCCCGGACACTCGACGATCCACTTCCGGCTATTGTGTTTATTACGGTGGAAATCTTCTATCATGGTCCTCTAAACGCCAACCAACGATTTCCCGTTCGAGTGCCGAGGCCGAATATCGGGGCGTAGCTAATGTTGTTGCTGAAATTTATTGGCTTCGAAATCTTCTTCTTGAGCTTCGTCATCCCCTCACCCGTGCATCACTAGTGTATTGCGACAACGTGAGTGTCATCTACCTAACGGGGAACCCCGTTCAGCATCAACGTACGAAACACATTGAGCTCGGTATCCATTTTGTTCGTGAGCAAGTTAAACTGGGTCGGGTACGAGTTCTACACATGCCAACTCGTCATCAAATTGCCGACATATTCACGAAGGGTCTTCCACGCGTTCTATTTGAAGACTTCAGATCCAGTCTCAGCATTCGCTCACCTCCAGCTTCGACTGCGGGGGTGTAATAGCTAGAACGTATATTGTGTAATTGATTGTGTAAATATTCCTAATTTATTGGAATAGTTTGTTACTATAGATAGGATGAGAATGTATTATATATTGGAGGAAGTCTGTTAATAAAATCAAGATTGATATTCTCTCACAAACCTTATTTATTTGGAAAATGATACATGTATTAGAATAATCGGTCAACAAAGCATTTCATTCATAAGTATTTATAAGTACTTATTTAAACGTTTGCAATGGACATTCCACATACAACGGGGTGGTGAGTTTGCAACGCGACAGTCTACGGCTACGTCTCCAACGAATATTTACCGAGGAGGTGATGGGTGCGGTAAAGCGATTGTAGAGGACATAATGTGGCTAGCATAATGTTGACTTGAAGCGTGCGGAAACCAATTCTATGTAGTAGTAATAGTAATAATATTGTTATAACAATAATAATAATAATAATAATAATAATAATAATAATAATAATAATAATAATAATAATAATATAATAATAATAATAATAATAATAATAATAATAATAATAATAATAATAATAATAATAATAATAATAATAATAATAATAATAATAATACATATTTATTAGTCTATTAACTTTGTTCTATCATGAAATTTATCTTTTATTTCATGATTTTGTAAATCTATACAACAAATGCATATATTAATTAACGTGTCATTATTTTTTCCAACCATCAATTCTTGAAGTAATCTATATTATTAATATCTGAATAATTGTTATATCTTGATTGATGTTCATAGATGAACCCCAAAGCATGTAAACTAAAGAATACCGTTGAATCAAATCAAATCATCATGCTCACTAGTCACTACAATCATAAGAAAAGCTCGAGGGCCGGAGCTACAAAGCTTATGGTCATAAGCAATGTTATCACGACCGGATGGGACCAGCCGGTCCGATCGGTTCAAGTGGGGATAGGTTGGTGTCCGGTCCGGTCTACTATGGTTCGTTTTTGTCTGGTCGAACCGGCCGGTTCGTCCCGAACCGATGGTTGAATTTTTATGGGTAAAAACGGGGTGTTGGGCCATAAATTAGTATGTTAGATATACAAATATAGTTAATACATTTATAAATCATATATAAAGTACTTATATTTGATTATATATATATAACTATATATATAATATACCATATATATAATTATGACGTCATCCGGTTCTTAAATCCGGTCCGACCACCAAACCAGTAACGCGTCCGGTTTGACGTTTGATCCGAATCTGAAAACATTTGTCATAAGTGTGTGTATCCTTGAAGTGTAGAGAGAATTATGGGAAAGAAGAATAAAGTTTTTTGTTTATAGGACATGAGGCTTAACCCTACTGGGTTCAGGATTGGGCTCATAACAATTGAACCAACAAATTGAGTCTTGGTCCAATTAGATACAAAAAGCAATATCCAAAAAGGTGATATTAAAAGCCAGATCATTGTATGTTCTAATTTGTGTACATTTATGAAATAGGGTGCAAAAAAGACAAACTTTACAAATACAAAAAGCAATATCCAGCTCTGCAACCCACATTGGTCTAACATCTAAGCCATAATCACACTCACCTCGTGTATCAGAAGAAACACAACTAAATTAGTTAGTAGTCATATCATCTTTCTATTTTTACTTATCAGAAGAAACACAACTTGAAAATGATACATAGTACCCACAAAGCCGCAACTAATGTATACAAAAATCTAACTAATTATGAAAAGAAAATACAACATAACATTTGCTAAAATCTAAATTGAAACCAAAAGTTCTACAATACACAGAATCACCTCGTGCACAAACCAAAAAATTGCATTGATCAGTAGCTCTCCATCACCATTGTGTAATCTTTTCACTTTTTATAATTGTTGCAGCTCTTCAAGTTCAAAACATCAGGCATTCATAAGTCCAGGATCATACGGGACACCGGTCGGCTTGATCCACAAATCTCCTTGAATGTATCTCGCTGGAGTATAACTCATAGCCTCTTTTGGGCTTATATGCTTGATACCCTTCCATGTTACCCGTTGCGCTGTGCTAGCCCGTGGTCCTTTATTATTAAACTCACCATAATAACATGTGTCGAGAGCAAATGTCCCGGCCCACGGTGACCACCCTTCAGGGGATATGTTGTTGTCGATAAAAGACTGCATGATGATGGTCCGCGAGAACACTTTCCACGGCGACCGAGGTAGGACTTTGGCATTGGGTTGGCGGCTAAAAATTCTGGTTCAGCTGTGATGATGCAGCCCTGTAGGATTAGTGCACCTTTCGAGTTTCGGTCCTTTCGCCCCTGGGCCGTCACCATGCACTCTTGATTGTCAAGTGGTTTCTTGACAATCATCTTGCAGTTTTGAAAGATGGCTGCAGCATCACCAAACACGAAATCTATCGTCCCGGTGATGTTGCACCCACGATAAAACTGACGGTATGAGTGCGCGTAAAGGGTGTCTTGGTATCCGTCTATGGCACAGTTGTGAAATATGGCCATGTCACCCGACACACGTAGCGCGACCGCCTGATGCTTTTCTGGACCCGCCGTGTTCTCGAATCCCATGTTCTTCGCCCAGAACCGATCACCGTTGACCCCTAGAGAAAACATAAAAACACATTTAACAATAAAATGACTTTGAAATGACTTTAACTGAGATTTTAGTGGCTATGTTTATTCGTTAACCAACTAACCAACAGTAGCGGTCTTGTAAGTGGGAATCCCGTCATCATAACTTATGCTTCCTGTGACCCTCGTTCGGGTCGGGCCATCACCGATGAAGACAATATTATTAACGTGGCGCGGGATCTCCACATACTCCCTATAAATACCTTGCTTTATGTATATAACAAAAGGCCTCTTGTTACTTTTAGGCACTGTCCTAACTGCATCCATGATGGTCCAAAACGACCCCGAACCATCCTGAGCCACAACCACAATTTTAGGCTTCCATAGCCTCGAACCAACGTCAAGACCCCGCACCCGCCTCTCTCCTCTCCCCCACCACACATCGCCATCCGGGTCTTTATCTACGAGCCTATGACTAAATGTGGTCAACTGAACACCGTTGACCATCGCGAGCACGTTACTCGTGAGCTTCCACCCCAATCTCAATAACTTTTTCATCTTCTCGCCCGCGCCACCTGTCGTGCCCTTGAAACCTTCACGACACGTCTCTTGATACGTCAACGAGCCACTGAGCCATATCTCGAGATCACCAACATATTCCTCAATGTTAGCAGCATCATAACTATCAAGCTTTTTCAGTGATCTTTTGAGATCATCAATGGAGGTGTTGAGAGCCTCTTTGCATAGGGCTAATGCCTTAGATGTTCTTGAATCTTTAGCTAGTTGTTGTAGGGCATATGAACTATCTAAGGCGATTTTTATTTCTTTTATTGCAGATTTAAAAGCAATCTTCATTAGCTCTTTAGGGTCATCCGTGTTGTTTATGTTCGCAAGACTCTTTCGACACGATAGCTTGTAATCGGTGTGTTGGCAAAGCGACTCCACGGCTTTGTGGCTCGTGGTGATCGAACCATCGTGTTCAGTATGGTTGGAACCGGTTGCACCGATCACAGCCATGGTTAATAAGACGACGCCAATGCTTAACATGAACAAGATGAACTTCTTGTGTACGTTCATGTTTCTTGTATTGTAATTTTGCTATGTACCTAAAGGGGCAAAAATTGTAACAAAACGTTAAATTTGATATTTATTTCCTTAAAACTGCAAAAGTGAATGCGTTAAAAGTGAAATGGACTAGAGAGGACCGAGGAGATAAATAATTAAATGACTAGTAACAAGGTATCTGGATTGACTTTATAATATGTATTGTTGGCATGTGTTCATAATTTCGCTAACACTATATATATATTTAACAAATCTTGTTTGTGTGTTGCTAACACAAATTATCATATTGACATGCTCGGTAACACAATTTTTCGCTTGTTCAAGCACACATTTGTCGACTATGATTGATATAATTTATTGATAAGGGTTAAAGGCATGATACTGAACCATTTAAAGATCTATAAACGCGTCATGATTTGTAAGTCATGTGCTATTTGTGCGTCATCCTTTAGAAACACATCTCTTCTTCTTGCTACACCCACTTTTAAAACCTAGCTATTTAAAATCAACTGTTTTTTATATTTGAGTTGACCACGGCATTGCTATACTTAAGACGTGTCAAACTGCAGGTGTGTGTAACGGTGTATCTAGATTCTTTTAATTAGTGATGAGTCGTGTTTCTTTTAATGGTGCACTACAAGAAAAGTAAGTAATAGCGGCGCCACTATTAGCGGCGACAAGATCATTAGCGGCGACATTAATAGCGGCGACACTATTAGCGGCGACATCTCGCCGCTATTTATAATCAATCCGTTTCCATTTTTTCCAACAAATCTAACCGTTGATCGTGCAACAGATCTAACGGACAGGATTAAACGTACTTAACCAATAGCGGCGACACTATTAGCGGCGACTTGTCGCCGCTATTGTTAAAAAATATACCCGGGTATACGCGACCACGATTCCCTCCACATCTCCATATTCCCTCCTAATTTCCCTCCGTGCGACACTGTCCACCACCTCCCTGCGTGCTGCCGCCGCCGACCACCACCCTCCGGCCACCACCTCGCGAGCACCACCCCCACCGAGCACCAACCTCCCGGTCACCGCCCCCTTTCTCCTCATCGATCTTGCCCTCCCCACCGCCGCACCTCCCCTCTTCACCTCCGTCCCCTCTTCTCACTGCCGCTCCCCAGCCACCGTCTCCGCCACCTCTCGATCCCCGCCATTTCATCGTCTCTGCTCTGTAAGTTCATCCAAATCCATTAGTTTCATGTGTTGGTTTGTTGTACATTGTGCTATGTAGGTTGTACTTTTGGGCTTGGTTACTATGGTTCATTTGTGTTTATGTGTTTCTTGGTTGGTATTTATCAGGCCCAAGCCTCGTTATTGTTCCCCATCTGCACGAGTAAAGCATTCAGAAGCAGCTTTTCAATTCTCAAAACGAGATCTGTTGATTCTTGAAATCGCACATCGCAAAAGGCAAACTATAGCGATCTATTATCTGTTTTGGTAAAGCTTCTTACTTTCTTTGTTGGTGTTTCTCAATTTCTTGTTGGAGTTCTGTAAGTTGATTTGTGTTGCATTGAATTACTGATTTGGTGCTTCAATTGTGATTTCTGAATTGGGATCTTTTGTGGGTTCCTTGATTTTCATTCGTGAATTGGTTTGATTAACAAATGCCAAGTGCTACAGCTCTTATTTTTTGATTCTGTTAGTTGAGTTTGTTTCTGCTATCATAAATCATAGCTTGTGCCGGACATATGGTGTTAGGAGGTTATGATAGGAAATTAGTATATTGGAACCTGAGCCCTAGCATATGGTACAGAGGAATCATGTGTTTATAATTTTATTAATTAGATGTTAGTTTAGGTGTTTGTTGGTTGAAAATTATTATGTTAATAATGCTTAATAATTAGATTATTTAGGTTATGACAGTCGTGTAACAAGTTGTGTTATTTGAAAATTATTGTTTAGTAATTTGTGTATAGACAAAACAATGATCACTATAAAATGACAAGTTGTGTTATTTATAAACACAAATGATCATTGTTTAGTTGTTTGATTTTTTAGTGATTTCTTATTGTTTTTCATTACTATAAAAACACAATTTAGGTTATGATCATTTGTGTTTATATTAATGAAAAACAATAAAAAATCACTAAAAAATCAAACGAAACGTGACATTTTTTAAAACAATTACAATAATGTTTCAATTTGTTTAGACATTGTCACGTTTCATTTAATTGTTATAGTAATTGCTTATTGTTTTACATTATGAGCGTTTACGTTTCGTGACTTCATTCTAATCATCACGAGCTTAGAAATACCCGCCCGAAATTGATTTAGTAATTAATTTCGGGTTGTCCCCGTTTTGGGACTGCTTTTTGAATATTTATCTCATTTAGGATATGAATGTGTATTACATATTGTTTGTTTAAGAAAAATTTGGTCATTTTCTCTTTGCTCCTCGGGTATATATTTCTATATACTTGGAGCTAAGAGGAAATGCTGCCGAATTTTTCTTAAACAAACAATTATGTAATACATGTTCATATATGAGATAAAGTATTCAAAAAGTGGGTATAGCAGCCTACCCTTTGGAATTCTCAATCTACTGTCCTACTTTTTGTTTGATAAATAATGTATCGGTGGAAAATGATTTATTAGTTGTGTTATTTGATAAATAATATTGGATATAATGATATAAACTTAACTTAGTTTATTTAGCCTTTTATGTAACTTATGGCTTATCGTTTTCTGATGATTTTTCCCTTCTCTTTATGTATATGATTTTAGGGTTTCGGTAAGATTCATTCTGATAATCACGAGCTTAGTAATTCCTTTTTGTTCGAGTTTTGTGGATAATTTTTCATCCACTTAAATCCTAATATATTTTGCAGTTCCATAATCATGCCTATCGATAAAAGTTGGCTTCTTAATCCGAATCGTAGATCACCTGAGTATCAACAAGGACTTAGCTCTTTTATAGATATGTGCGAAAAACTTGTGGACAGTTATGGCCAGATTCGATGTCCATGTATGAAATGTCAGAATACGGTATTATTAGGATGGGTTAAAATGAAATATCATTTAGAAATATGGGGCATGTGCCGGTCGTACAAGGATTGGATCTATCACGGTGAAAGTTTAATTCCTGAAGTTGTAGTTGTGGAAAACGTTGCGCCAACAAACGAAATGGCTGACGTTATCGAAGACGTTATGGAGGAGAGTAGCGGTCTCCATGAGCAGAGTAGTGGTCTCCATGATGATTTTGAGAACTTGTTAGAAGAAGTTCAATCAGAATTATATCCGGGTTGTGCTAAGTTTTCTTCACTTGATTTTTTAGCAAAGCTTATGCATATCAAGGTGAAGAATAAATGGACTAATAGCTCATTTGATGAGCTTCTTGAGTTGTTACAATCTTCACATCCTGAGGGTAATAAAATCCCATCTTCTCATTATGTAGCAAAAAGGACATTAAAAAAGATTGGTTTAGGATATGAGTCGATACATGTGTGCAAATATGATTGTGCTCTTTTCTGGGGAGAAAACCTTTTGTTAGAAAAATGTCCCGTTTGTAATGAGAGTAGGTGGGTTGATACGAATACAAAGGGCAAGAAGTTACCTCACAAGGTGTTACGATGGTTTCCTTTAACCCCGAGACTACGACGATAGTAATAGCGGCGACACCATGGGGTATTAGCGGCGACATCTGTCGCCGCTAAAGGTCTTCTTCCTTGTAGTGGTGGTGTGTCAACGTATGATCGCTAGCAGATTTAGGATATATTAGACTTACTATTTACCCCTAAGACATGTGATGTCTTGTGAGAGCTTCCTACACTTTTTTTTAAGAAATTAAAGCTTGTGAGCCCTCACACAATCCCTTGGACAAAAAACGTCATTTAGTATCAAAACACCCACAAAACACCGATTTTATGAACAAATGAAATTTTATTTACAAATAGCTATTCCAAATAAGTTATGAATGTTAATTTTCTAAGCATGAATACATGATAATTAATTAATGAGTAACCTACTTTTATAGAATTGGTCAACAAATATCAAAATTTTGTTTTAATACATGCATTTTGGTTAGTAGTGGTTGTATTCTTTTAATTATAGTAATACTTTTTTTATAAATAAAACTCAAAAAACCTATCTATCTTTACTTCGATCTAAACTATACAAATTTCTGATCAGCTTGTGATTCTCCAAATAGTATCTTTTCAAATTCTTTAGTGTTTTCAAATATGAATTTCTGTGTATATATATGTTTGACTGTTTGTTTAAATCAATTAAAAATAAAATTACGCTAAACATGTATTGCAACATAATACTTAAACTCAAACAACAATAGGAAAAAACATCTTTCAAACGAAAAATTATTACCCCGTTTAGCCTTTGTTTTCATTAGCACCTCCTACCACCCTTGAACGTGAACAAGTTGAAGACGATATCAACTCTAATTTGTTGCAAGCACAACATACCTCATATTCATTTGTAAAGGACATTCATGCCACCATCACATGTTATCTAATTGTGTGATAGTAATCAACGACAGATTATATATAGGCAACGACAAACCATTGCTCAATATTAAGAGAATATTACATAATATGTTGCACTGAGAAATTCTTTAAATTCACATCATATCACATTAATCATACATCTTGTATTCGTTATATATGCAAATTTATTAAAAATCTTCTTTTGTATAGCTTGTGTATGACCAAATGATTCATTAAATGTTAGCATTTAATGTTTTTCCTTTTAATGTTTTATGTCAAACACACACATTCTTTATACAGTTAATTACTCTACTATAAAATCATTAAATATTTTTTTTAAACACTAAAAAAACTTAATTATATAGGTTGAAAGAGACCAAACACTTTTCCTAATGTATAAGTTAAAAAGATGTAATTCACAGAAGTAATAATAATACAACTAACAATTATAATCCTAATAAATAAATAATAGTAATAACAAACAATTACAATATTATAAAGATAGTAGTATCTTTTATAAATGTAAAGCATTTATATATGTCGTAAAATACAACAGAGTAAATAAAGAATACTGCTGAAAGACAGAGAATAATGGATTGGATCAAAACGACTTCTCCGTTAAAACCCTTTGTGTCTGTATTAGTTTCTGCCTACATAGAATCTCCACAACCAATTTCGTTTTTTGTTATAAAATAAGAAGGTTCCGCCTTTGTACCACTGTTATTTTACACGATCCAATAACTTTCATAACGTTGGCATGATTTAGTTTGAGCAACAGTTGAAAGACATATTGACGTTTGATGGTTACATATACATTTTTGCTATTTGACTAACCTAAGATGTTATTTGATGCACATATTCTTTTCCATATAATAAGTTTCTAGATTTATCAAAATACGAATGAAATCGATTTCTAATGTCATTTGTCATACTTTAATAATAATGGCGACGTTGGTGACTCATGTTGCAGTCACCGCCTTTATCGAATAAAGGACCGGCTAGCGGACCTCCTACGCTAACGAGAGAAACTCACAAGGAAGAACATTTTAAAGCTCGCAATGTCAACGTTCCAATAATGTTCTAGTTAACTTATAAACGTTGCCAAAATGCATTAGCAACAGGAGCACATGGAAATCCTGCAACCTTACACTATCTTTCTATATAGAACAGAGAAATTGATCATGTATAAGGTCCAAAAATGTTTGAAGCCAACAGAACCTAATTACAGGCTGCATCTTTTAAAACGGGTCAATCTTTCTACAAACGGGTCAGGTTGGGTTGGGTTGAATCGTAAAAACAATTTTGTGTTCAATTTAAAAAAGAACTGTTGATGTTTTAAGTACGATTGCAATCAAATGTATGATCAATTAAACTACTTAAGCAAACATAAAATCACCAGATGATGGAAGTACAAATGAATGCTTTTAGATGATGGACGTCAAATGAACATTTTAGTATACAAGACTAAATGTATAAATTTATAATCAAGTTGATATTTTTCTGAACAACAGTTGATTGATAATTTGATACACTCATACATATAGACCCTCTAAGTTTCTTTTATACTTATAATCTCTTCAAATTTTTCATACTATAAAACAACAATTCATTTAGGGCACAATGGAAAAGGTGTAGTAACAACTTACAAAATACTTCAAAGTTTAGCTCTCTTTAATTCTAGTTTGGCAATTGTTCCTAAATGAACCTCATCAGGGCCATCTGCAATTCTGAGAGTCCTAGCTGTAGCCCAGAGATGAGCCAAAACAGTGTCTCCAGATACTCCAGCTGCACCGTGCACTTGCATTGCTGTGTCCAACACCGTCATCGCCATGTTTGGAGCTGCCACCTGTTGCATAAAACATAAATACGAATCATAGATAAGTCAAAATATCAAATTTATCTAAATGCATAATGGGCCAAACATGCTGGACCTCCTAAGTCGGTTTTCATTATATTGTTTTTAATATCATGAGTAATGCATAAATCACCTTAAAAAAATGGACAAAAAGTCATTTGTAGCTCTATCAAACAGGAGCTGCCTGTTCCGGCTTGTACTAGAGAATTATTTGTTACAACCCAGACTCATTTAGACACGTTACTCTTTTGTAGAAGATGGTAAATGTTATTACCTTCTGTATTCTTTTTCATTCAAATGTTAACTTCTAAGGCCAAAATAGATGCAAAAAAAAAAATACTAATAGTCCAAAATAGATAAAACACCACTGTCCTTGCTCACAATCTTCGATTACATACTCACAGAAAACAATTTACCAATTAATATACATACACTTCAATCACATAAACTAAACCCAATCTATTATCTTTTTGACGGCTAATTGGATCACTTTTCCCCAATCAATTACGAACATGTATCTCGTATTAGAGGTCAATTTTATGGGAGGAAAAGAGTTTACCTTGGCCATTGCAAGGGCCCCACGAGCTTTCTTGTTTCCAAACCGATCAAGTTGGTCTGCAGCTTCAAATACTAGTAGTCTAGCTTTTTCTAATTCTATTCGACACTGCACAAAATATTCTTCAAGTTGTAAATGAAGGAACAATAAAGCAAAAGGAAAAAAAAAACTATTTACATAATTACCTTGGCTAAATCAGAAACAAAGGAGCCATGCTGAGCTATTAGTTTCCCAAATGTTCTTCTTTGAAGAGCCCTCTGAACCATTAACTGCAACCCACGTTCTGCTGCACCTATTAATCTCATGCAGTGATGCAACCTCCCTGGACCCAACCGACCCTGCAAATGTAAAACAGGTTTGCTTCATCAACGAGTTAACCGATCTACTTAAAGGGCAATTTGGTAATTACCTGTGCGATCTCAAAACCACGACCCTCCCCCAAGAGTATATTCTTAGCTGGAACACGAACATTTTCAAATGAAATCTCTGCATGTCCATGAGGTGCATCATCAAACCCAAATACAGTAAGAGGCCTTAATATTTTAACACCAGGAGTATTGATATCTACAAGAATCATGGATTGCTGCTTATGTATTGGTGCATTGAAGTCGGTTTTCCCCTGCATTGTCATGTGGTCAAATAAGGTCAACTCAGCAGTACCGAATTTGACCTAAGACAGTCAAATTTTTCGTTTCCTTTTAGGGAACTAACCATAACTATAAGGAGTTTGCATCTAGGATCCATTGCTCCGCTTGTCCACCATTTCTTTCCATTTATAACATATGCATCACCTTCTCTGTACATTTTATTCAACTTTATTATATTATAACTTTGACAAGATTCTCATATAATTGCTCTGTCTCATTGTTGCTGGATAGATTACCTTTTTATAGAACACTCTATGTTAGTTGCATCAGAAGATGCAACTTGAGGTTCTGTCATTGCAAATCCAGACCGAATTGTACCATTTAACAATGGAATAAGCCATTCTTGAAGTTGTTCTTTGTTGCCATACCGCAATAATACCTGAAAAATAATACAAAATATAGTGGGTTCTTCATTTATCCTCATATCATGGAAATGGGATCCAGAAATTAAAATGAGAAACGGACTAAATGAATTGGCTCTTATAATCTATTATCTTGGGCATAAATAAAGAGTAAAGACATATGACTACTACAATAATTGTCTTACTTTCACTTCTTTACAAAGTTTTAAACTTTTTACCTCCATATTTCCAGTATCAGGTGCCCCACAGTTGAACACTTGTGGAGCCCACACAGAACGACCCATGATCTCACAGAGGTATCCATATTCATGATTCGAGAGTCCAGCACCCAAAAAGTTAGGGGATCCGGTTCCAATGGCATCATCATCTCTCCCTTCAAAAAGAATATCTCTTGCCCTTGCAGCACTATCAAGCTACATACCAAGTAACAAAACAACAATTAATGTAATCTTAAATATGTCATAATTAAACAGTAACAACTTTTATTTAGCAAGTATATCCTTACAGGTATAAATAGATTCCACAGGCCTTCTTTCTTTGCTATCTCTTTCAATTTTTCCTCTTGTGGATGAACCGTCCAGCGCATGGAAGACTGAGCAAGCTTACTAAACTCTGATTCCATTGGATATACACGTTCCTCGATAAATTCAATCAGTTTATCTCTTAAATCCTTAACTTTTTTATTAGGAACAAATCTCCCTCCGCTTTCCAGCCCTTGATCTTTCTTGTCATTAGCAATACCATAAACATAATCTTTTCCTCCTGTAACTGGAACTTAAAA
Organism: Flaveria linearis; assembly: GCA_024085815.1. NCBI lineage: Eukaryota > Viridiplantae > Streptophyta > Magnoliopsida > Asterales > Asteraceae > Flaveria > Flaveria linearis. Next base: position 62,017,894 of record CM044012.1, read on the forward strand.
AAGGTCCATTAAGGTGCGCTACATACACTCATGTGTTTGAATAAAAGAAATTTAAATTACCAGATGAAGGATTTTGTGGCAGAACAGTTTCCCTTTGTATATAAGACCAAGCAATTTGTATAAGATCATTGGCTTTTTCCCCTGCATCTTGAGCACGCTTCCCGCCTGACGCATTACCCTAAAATTCAAAAGCAATTTATGAGTTTTTCCAAGTCCTTTCAAGTACTAAAATAAAAAGATTATAAATTACCATACCATAATATATCTACTGTGGACACCTGCTAAGATTGATGCACCACGGAAGAGTGAAAATGCTACATAAAACTTCCAACCAGCAACAGGCCATGGTTTTCCCTATAATGCAAACAATAACATTAAACATACTTACAGTTAAGATACATTATGTGTATTAAACTTGGTAATTAACACTGTTTGCCATGATCTTACAGCAGCAGAGCAGTAGTCTGTTAGATATTCTTCTAAAGAGGGAACTCCTTCAGGGAGGTTAGTAATCTCAAATCCGCTATTATGTTTCACTTTACTGTGTGAAAAATCTGCAATGTACAACTGGCAGAAAAGAAAAAATATAAAAGGGTGATGTACTTTTGACTTGAGCAATATGTGTTTAGTAAAATAAATAAAAGGTGTATGAGGAAGACTAGTTTACCATACTGCTGTATGCAACATCACACATCTGATTTCCAAGAGTTGATAACTCCCAATCTAAAATGCCAATCACTCTATCCTGCATTTCGCGAATTTCTACATATTGTTAAAATATTAACTAAAATAAAACAAACTTGAGTACAAAGAAGATTAAAATGCAAACCTCAATAGGATGGAAAACTAAATTATCCATCCGAAAATCACCATGGACAAGGCCTGCTGTGCTTCCGGAAGAATCTTCAGAAGGAATATTTTCACGCAACCAATTAATCAACTTCAACATTTTAGGGTTCCTTTCAGACATTCCTTCACAAGTGGAAGCAATATATTGCTTTGCCCACCTTTCTACCTGATGTATTTCATAATATATTCATGAAAAATAATGATCCCTGATGCCACTTAAATACATTATCCATTCGAAAAAAAGGGTCAAAACTTCATGGTTTAAAGTCAACATACCTGTCGTTGACAGTAGTTGTTTCGTCGCCCATAGCCTCCCAGACCAATTGCATCCACATCTGTGGAATGAAGAGAAGCTAAAGCATTGGCAGTTGCACGATACAAAGCCCTCCTCCTACTAGGTGCTACACCCTATCATAAAATTAACAGATAAATATATAACCAAGAATATTGCCCTTAAAGATCTGAAAATGAACCAGAGACTAGAGTTCATACAGGTAGCATAGGGTCTAGGAATATACGTCCCTCCAAAAACTCCATAATGTAGAATGGAGTCCCGATTACACTTGAATCGGTACATAAACAAAAGACTTTGGGGACAGGAACAAGTGTATGAGTACCTAATGCATGAAGCACCTGTCACATTAAAAAGTTTAATGGTAAATCAATCACATACTGCGCGAGTTTAAATGTGCAAACATGACAACATAGACGCATAATCACCTGAAATTCTCTCTCGACAGCATGAGCAGATTGGAGAAGCTTCCCAGGGGGTTTCTTTCTCATAACATACCTCTTCATTAGATGACCCGACTGTAACTCTAGAAGATACGTCGGGTTTGATTGACCATGCCCAAACTGATCAACAACCAACAAAAGGTTAGCAAACACTCAGAAGAATGAATTTTGAATCTAAATAACTCTTGATGTGTTAATTATGTCAACCGGCACCTAATCTACTCCAAGAGTCTTAATTATGTAACCTAACCCTCTATACAAAGCTATACATATGCATATACAAATGTTCATCAGAGCTCAATATCACTAATTACAATCAAATCTTACAGAATACAAATCCCTACATCTTCTAATTCAAACCCACAAAATTTCTTGACAAAAATCGCCTAAAGTCAGTAAGAAATAACAACCGATCGATTCAATTCAAATTACCCAATTTAATTCAACAAAAATCCATTCAAATAGCCTGCATTAACAGTTACGCATCTGTAACATAATAACAATCATACTTCATCACTGAAAACTGAATTGAAGCATAAAGCCACATAACTTTCACCTGAGAAACGGAGAATTTGGAGGAAGAAACAGGGAAGCCTTCAACATGAACTGAACAGTGACGAAACAAGGCATCGGTGTCGAATTGATGCGATGAATTCACTTCTCCCACAAGCTCACCCGTACGCTGAGCCATTGTAGATGATGATCCGATGAAAAAAAAACAAATTTCTTCTGAATATAAGAACTGTTGTGATTGTAGGGCTTTGGTAATATCAAAGGGGATTGAAGGTACTGCGTATATGCTTACGTCTTCAAGATAAAGACGAATGCCGCCCACCTCCGACCCCAAATGGTTAAACTTAAATATGAACAGAGAGTATGCTTTGGAAAAACAAACTACTCAAAGTTAGTGGGTGTTTGGGATTGATTTTTAACCCTTCTGATATTTTGGAGGTGTAAAAATATAAAAATGTCTCTTTAAAAATTATCAAAAGTTAAAATTTTTAACTTTTATTAATTTTTGAAAAGATGTTTTTATCTTTTTACCCCTTCAAAAAGTCAGAAGTAGTTTTGAAAATGAATCCCAAACTTACGTAAACTAGCATACACTACAAGAAAAATCGCTTTTTGCGACTAACTTTTTTGAGGCGATATTTATTTCGTCGCAAAAAAGTCACAAAAAGACAAAAAAAATTAATTTTTTTGACTTTTCAAGTCAAATAGTTTTTTGCGGCGATGTTTCGTCGCAAAAAAATTGTAAATAAATTAATTTTGGTTTTTTTAATATCAAGGAAACCTTTTTCTAAGGGCGGGAAAAATCTCGCTTCATCATTTGCGGCGATATTTCGTCGCAAAAAAGGTTATAAATTTTAATATATAAATACTTATTAAATATCGCCGCAATTAGTCAATTGCGGCGATATGTCGCCGCAAAAAACCCCCCAACAGGTTTAAGTCGGGATTCAGTTTATTTTGGAGTTATTTACAAACACCACACCACAACACCACCTGCGCACCCCACCCCACACCACCACTACGCACCGGCCCCCTCCACCGCTCCGTCTCCGTCGGTCGGCCCTTCCACCGTCGGCTCCAACGTCGGCCGGCCCTACTCCGTCGTTCTCCACCGTTGGCCGGCCCCCTTCTCCGTCACTACCCCACTTGCGTACCACCGCTGCTGCTCCACGTCCACCGCCGTTGTTCCTCCTCCTTCACCGCCTCTTATGCATCATAGTCACCACCACCACTTCTGATTTCAAGTAATAACCTCAATTTTTTCTAATTTGGTGTTACTTTGTAGTTAGTATTTTAAAATTAGGGATTTTGTGGTCATTTTGCCTAATTTGTAGTTTTTATGGTTATGAACATGGATGTTTAGCTTAGTTGAGATCAAGTAATATGTGTGTATGTATGTATTTAACATGTATGTATTTTAGTGTGTTAATTTTATGTTAATTTGTAGTTATTTGGGGTTTTGAAGTTTATATTGTTATGAAAATATGGATGTTTAACTTAGTTGAGAGAATATTCGTATGTGTTTGGTATGTTAATTTTGTATTAATATGTGGTTCTTGTTTGAAATTAGGTTTAGCAAGTTTTATGTTTATGAAAAAATATGAAATAACATGTGTGTATGTTTGTATTAAGAATGTATGTATTTGGTTATGAAATTAGGGTTAGAAAGTTTATAAGGTTATGAAAACATGGATGTTTAACTTAGTTGAGATTGTTTGAAATAACATGTGTGTATGTATGAATATAAGAATGTATGTATTTGTTATGTTAATTTTGTGTTAATATATGGTTCTTGTTTAGAATTAGGGTTAGCAAGTTTACATGATTATGAAAACTTAGATGTTTAACTTAGTTGAGATTGTTTGAAATTAGGGTTAGGAAGTTTATATGGTTATGAAAACATGGATGTTTAACTTAGTTGAAATTGTTTGAAATAACATGTGTATATGTATGAATATAAAGAATGTATGTATTTGGTATGTTAATTTTATGTTAATATGTGGTTCTTTGGAATTAGGGTTAGTAAGTTTATATGGTTATGAAAACATGGATGTTTAACCTATTTGAGATTGTTTGAAATTAGGGTTAGGAAGTTTATATGGTTATGAAAACATGGATGTTTAACTTAGTTGAGATTGTTTGAAATTAGGGTTAGGAAATTTATTAAATATTTAATTTTTATATTGTATTTAAGTAGTTTTAAACGTGTTAAGATATTTAATATTTATTTGTAAACACAGTTATGACGATTGATAAGAGTTGGACTTCTTTAGAAAATAAATTTTCTAAAGAATATCTGATTGGTATTAAAGGATTCATGGAAAGGTGTAAGAATTATACGAATAGTCAAAATAAAGCTCGATGTTTGTGTAATAATTGCAATAACAGTTACTGGTTTCCTCTTCCAATAATAGAGCGTCACATACATAATAATGGTTTTTGCCGATTTTATAAAACGTGGACGCATCATGGTGAATCATATGTTCCGTCCCCGGTAGTTTCAGTCATACCTCAAACGATAGATCCAATACATGATTTTATCAACGATGTTCGTCAGGAGAATGTCCCACAAGAGGACAACAACGACGAGACAACGAACACAATAGATACACCGAGTGATACAAATGATGAACTTGCTAAATTACTGAAACTTTCCGACACCGAACTATACCCTGGTTGTGATGGGATGCCTTCATTGGATTTCTTGGCAAAACTGAGTCACATGAAGGCCATCAATAAATGGACCGATACATCATTTGACCAATTGTTAGAATTTATGAAAACTGCATTTCCGCTTGTTAAAATCCCACTATCAAACTATGAAGCCAAGAAGATAATGAAGAAAGTTGGGTTAGGATATGAATCGATCCACGTTTGTAAGAACGACTGTTGTTTATTTTGGGGGAAGGATAACAAAGATTTGTAAAAATGTCCAATATATTATGAAAGTAGATGGAAGGATGCAAACACTAAGGGGAAGAAAGTTGCCAACAAGGTTATGCGTTACTTTCCATTAATTCCTAGATTAAAGCGTATTTATAGCTCAAGACACACTGCAAAGCATATGACATGGCATGCTTCTGGACGTTGCACGGAAGATGGTAAGTTACGTCACCCGGTGGATGGTACATCATGGAAAGAATTAGATTCAATGTATCCTGATTTTGCCAAAAGAACCTAGAAATGTTAGATTAGGGTTGGCTGCTGATGGATTCAATCCATTTGGGAACATGAGTACGTCGTATAGCATGTGGCCGGTAATATTGACAACATACAATACGCCGCCATTGTTATGTATGAAAGAGTCTTCATTCATGCTGACGTTATTAATCCCTGGCCCTAAATCACCTGGGAAGGACATTGATGTTTTTTTAAGACCATTGGTTGATGAATTGAAAAGTCTTTGGTCGGACGGAGTCGTGACAAAAGATGCGGTTACAAACACTTTCTTCACATTGCGTGCAATGCTTTTATGGACTATCAATGATTTCCATGCTCGTAGTAGCTTGTCTGGTTGGAGTGGGCAGGGTTACTTTGCCTGCCCAACATGTAAGGAAGACACTCCATCTGTTCATGTATTGGGAAAAACTGCTTATGTTGGGCATAGAAGATGGTTACCAACGAATCATAAATGGAGGAAGGACAATTCATTCAATGATAAGAACGAGACTAGATTTCCTCCTAATAGGAAAACTAATGGTCAGATTTTGCAACAACTTAATAAATTGTCGCCCCGTATTTCTGGGAAACATGTTCAGTTTGATGGTAAGAAGAGAAAACGTGATTCCAATGTTGAATTGAATTGGACCAAGCGTTCTATTTTCTTCGAGCTTGAATATTGGTCTTCAATTCAACTAAAACATAATTTGGATGTCATGCATATCGAAAAAATGTGTGCGAGAGTTTGTTGAATACATTGATGATGAACAAGGAAAATCTAAAGACACTAATAAGGCAAGAATGGTGTTAGAACAATGTAACATTCAACATGACTTGTGGCTTGTAGATAACGGTCGCGGTAAGCTCTCAAAGCCTCATCCCAAGTTCTCTTTCTCAAACGCCGAAAGGAGTCTTTTTTGTCAATTCATTAAGGAAGTAAAACTACCTGATGGCTTTGGCTTTAACTTTAAATATAAGGTAACCGATAATGATACCCAAATAACGGGGATAAAATCACATGATCATCATATAATGATGCAACGGTTGCTTCCGATTGGTGCTCAAGCGTACTTGGATAAAAACATTTCAACACCAATAATTGAGATGTGCTTATTCTTTAAGCAACTTTGTGCTCGGAACTTGATGTCATCTGACATGCAAGATGCTGAGGAGAAGTTGATTAAAATTTTGTGTTCTTTCGAGCAAATATTCCCTCCGTTATTTTTTGACATAATGATTCATTTGGTTATGCATTTACCTGAGGAGGCCATTCAAGGTGGGCCAGTTTACATGAGGTGGATGTATCCATTTGAAAGATACATGAAAAAGCTGAAAATTATGTTAGAAATAAGGCTAGGCCCGAATGTTCCATTGCGGAGGGGTATGTAGTAGATGAAGCCTTAACTTTCTGTTCAAGGTATCTTGACGGTGTACCGACGAGATTTAATCGGCCGGACAGAAACGAAGACACCCCAATTCCCACACGTAAGTTTTATGTCTTCCAATCGCTATGCACACCAATCAGCAAGGGGGTTGATAAAAAATGGATGGTGTGCTTTGGGCAAAACTAAATTGGTTTATTCTTAACAACAACTCCGAGATCGAAGAATATAAGGAGTAAGTATTTTTTATTTCAGGTTGTCTTTTCGTAAGTTATCTTTAAGATGATTATTATTAACGCAAGTAACATTATTTGTAGTGAATTTATTACGGAAATGCCGCATGCAACTGACTTGGAAGCAAATTTTCCTAACTGGTTTAAACAGAAGGTAAACTCATTTGTTGTGACAACCCGAAAATTTTTTTCACGATTTATTAAAATTTTATGTGAATTTACAATTTATTTTTATATTTTTATTATTATTAATAATAAAAATATAAAAATAAATTGTAAATTCACATAAAATTTTAATAAATCGTGAAAAAACTTTCAGGTTGTCACATCATCCCCTTGTTGAAGAAATTTTCGTCCCGAAAATTAGAACACACGCGTTAACGAACTACTAGCAAGCAAGCTGGTCAGTGAGTAAGCTGATTAGTTATCTAGGACATAGGCAAGATAGGGTCTCCGGAGTTTCTGAATAAACCGTAAGGTTTCGTGAGAGCTATTTCTTGCTCACGGTGTAGATACGATGACTTATACTGACTACAACGTTACCACCCGACCAAATTCACCGGACTTAGCATGCACGACAAATTACAATTACGTGTGCACCCGTAATGGTAATTTGCTTTGCATGATCACCCCGGTTCCTCCTATCAGGCTAACATATCTTGTCAAGTACAGTGGTCATCAATGATAGAAGTACCAAGTATGTATGTATTATATCGGGGTTGATTAATCAAAGTATACGAAAGGATCAGTAAAGTTTTGGGAATCATTGACACGCCAAGGTAATTTGACCCATTTGCCTTAGAGACCTGTGTATTGACCATAGTTTATCACTCATCCCAGAAATCCCCAGGTAAGCATACCAGGTCTCGCAATGAGATATATGCGATATGCTTGCCTTAGCCCGAGGGCCTTTTGCCAGGAAATCCAGAATACAGGTGTCTATGTGTCACACAAATCACGAAGAACATTTAGGCGGTGTCAAATGCACACAAACTCTCCCGTGACTCACAGCAACTTGGAGCCACCATCCCGGTAGCCATATGCTTATGTCAAAGCAAAAGTTTTCAGGTAATCAAAAGTTTGGGAAACCTTGTAAGTAACCCTTTTCCCGTGACTCACAGCAACTCGGAGTCACCATCCCTGTAGTCGTAAGCTCACAGGGATATGTTAAAGCAAAAGTTTTCAGGTTACTCGTAAGTAATCCTTCCCGTGACTCACCGCAACTCGGAGTCACCATCCCTGTAGTCGTAAGCTCACAGGGATATGTTAAAGCAAAAGTTTTCAGGTTACTCGTAAGTAATCCTTCCCGTGACTAACCGCAACTCGGAGTCACCCTCCCTGTAGACGAACACTTACAGGAAGACACCAAAGCAAACAGTTCTCAAGCAGATAAAAACCAGTAAGGCATGCAAACAAAACCAGCTAACAAAACTAAACGTGTCTATATGCGTGTAACTAAGGCAACGACTATAGTCTAAATGCAATGCAAATGAGATGCAATGTCAATTTAGTTCGCTATAACCAATGGCTCTGATACCAATCTGTCACACCATCAATTTCCACAAACGGGGTATTACCGTTAGGCGTGTGACTTCCAGGATCTCAGCCACTAGTTACACCAAATGACACGTTAATTGTAAAACATAATTCATTTTTTTGAAGTTTGATATTACCAAAGACCAAGTTTTTAAAGTAAACATAACAGAAGTTGCGGAAGCATAGTAAATATTAATTGTTTAAATGGCGCAACACGCGTAAACCGAATAAATGAAAGTTACTGAAAAATATTAAATAAGCCACGTGAGATAATAAATGCATGAGTGAATGCTCCTAATCGTGCGCGTCTTGTGAACCTGAAAGAAACATGCTAAAGTGTCAACACAAGGTTGGTGAGTTCACAGGTTTTGATAAACAGAACATAAAGTAAACCGATACAGTAAACAAAGTAATATCAGTAGGTAGCTAGTCTACTAAACCAGTTACTCAGTGTATGAAGTTCGAAACCGAAGCTGACAATCGAAACTGAACGCCTCGGCTGTGAATACCAGGTCACAGCAACAGAACTTAGGTCAATTAAACACCCGTTTGACGAACGTTGTGCTAGCGCGACTAGCCCGGGTGGGGTTTGTCAAACCCAGTAGATCTACTCAAAATTGCCTCGCTATACTACATACATTAACGGTTCGAGAGTGAGGACTTAAGTGGTATCACACTAGTAAACAGGTGATATTACAATAATACTGATCAATGAAAATGAAATTGTTTCCACGTTTCTACTTGCGTAGTAACGGACCGAAGGGCAAAGTATACGAACATAGTATCATGTATATGCAGTATCACAACAATCCAATGTAATGTAACGTTTATGAAAACAGCACGTTTCTCTCCCCCGAAAATAGTATAAAGTAAAAGTGGGGCTGTAAACTCACCTTGGATCGATGTAATGTATATGAACAAGAACTTTAAAGAATTGGGCAATGCACGATCAAACACGTTCAATACCTATTATTGTTTGTAATGGAGTCTTTAATATAATACGAATATATTTGGTAAGGTTTGGGTCGATTTGATTTAACACGTGGCACACACACAATTAGATGTATATATATGTTACAATATATTTTTATAGATTTGTATTAATAAATAATTATCAGTAAGCATTAAGTTTTACCAAATAATTATTTACATTTTGATTTCACTAAAAGGGTTTCATATATGTATTTAAATATTTTTAGAATTAAATATAAAAAGATATGGTTTAATTATATAATTTACAATTATCCAAGAATATTTACAAATAAGGATAATCACATTTATAGTATTTTGATTAATAATAAGGTATTAATATATTTTACAAGAAATAACCCATAATTTCATTTGTAAATAATTTGTGAATTGATAAAATATATTAATCTATATTTAAATATAATGTTTATTTTATAGAAATAACTATTTATAATATTTATAAATAATTTATGTATAATTTCTATGATTTTTATGATTATTGCATAGTTATACATGATTTAGAATTTATTTTACCAAAAATAAGTATTTTTAGTACTTTTAGATAATATTTTATAAAATTTTATTAAAGTTTTCAAATAAAATAAATTTACAGGAAACTGTTTTGTAAGATTTAAAATAAGGGAAACTTATAAAATTTATTGTTTTAATTTTTAGGAATTTTTCCATATTTTTAAAGTATTTTAAAAAGCTTAGAAAAAATAAAACAAATAAAAAGAGGCTGCCCGGGGTCGAACCCGGGTCCTCTCCCTGCCCACACACACACCGAACCAGTGAACCAAGGACCTTATCAGCAATAAAATCCCATTCCAATTTCTTTTATGTTATGTTTTCCAGTTTCCCCCAATTTCGAAGAACCCTAGTTCGAAACCGATTCAATTGAAGATCAATTCGATGTTAATAACCAGATTAAGGTTAGGGATTTTAATCCCCATGATAAACCGAACATATAGATGTAATTAATTACCTGATTTGAATCGATTTGATGATATCAACAGTCAAGAACAGGTCGCGGTTCAACTTGAATTCGAATGTGGATCAAACACTGATGAAACTCGAATTAATTTTGCAGATAGCTTCAAATGATTCTAATGGTTGAAAGCCCTCTGTTAATTTCGAGTTAGAAAGGCCAAAAGGTTGTGTTCGACTAAGTTGCAGGTCGCGGCCGAAGGTGGTGATCAATGAAGGTGTTTAAGCTTGTTTCAGATGCGATTGAAAGTTGCATTCTATTAGGAACTGATATATGGTATTATATACACGTTTATTCCGATTAATTTATAGCAAAATGCGTGATGTTGGTGGGTGGTCGGCCGAAAAAAAATAGATAATCGGGTTTAGTGGTAATTGCACTGCAAATTCTTAATTTGAAAGTTGCCCCACGATCGAATCACCCACTGAAATATGTCGGAAACTTTAATTAGGTAAAACCGCATTTGTTGGACGGTTCTGGCTTTCGCCGGAGAGGTGGCCGGAGGTGGCCGGACGGAAAATCGGGAAAGGGGCGGGTGGTTTGGGAAAATTACACAACTAGTCCCTGTAGTTTTAGAACTTATCATTTCATGTAAAATATTCTTAAAAGTAGTTTTATGTTTTGCATTTTAACCCCTAAACCTTTATAAAACATTATTATTATCATTATTATTATTATTATTGTTATTATTATTATTATTATTATTATTATTATTATTATTATTATTATTATCCTTGCAAAATAGTAAAGTAAGTTAATTCGCGATAAACGGAGAAAGTTAATAGTGTTAACCGAAAGAAAAAAAAATTGGGCTGTCACATTTGTATATAAAACCGATTATACAAACTAATAATATCATAATCATTATAATTTTCTCTTATTTCAAATAGATCAACCGTCAGCGAGTAAATGATGAATCTAGTGTTAGTCCTCAGTTATTTGCTTTAGCAAATGGACCACGACATGCAAGCTCTTACACCGCTTGTATAGTTAACGGTGTAAGATTTGTAGTTCATAGCCGAGACTTACGCCGTACAACTCAAAACAGCGGCATCTCAACAACTGGGCAAGACGGAACAAAGCATTACGGTTTGTTGGAAGAGATTCTGGAGCTAGGCTATCTAGATCGTTGCAAGGTTGTGTTGTTTCGATGTAAATGGTTTAAAACTAATAACAACAAACTTTGTGTCACTAAGAATAACATAACCAGTATTTCTACTCAAACTGAATGGTTTACAAATGACCAATACATTCTTGCAACACAAGCAGAGCAAGTCTTTTATCTTGACGAACCGTCTAAAGCCGGTCAAAGAGCTCAATCAAACAGACATTGGAAGGTCATCCAAGAGGTGAATAATCGGAAGATTTGGGACCGAGATATTATCATGGAAAATAACGAAGCAGATTTAATTCATGGCAGCACTTCATCTGACCTTTTGTTGTCTGCTGACTTGGATAATTTGACTTATGATGGTTTGAGTGGAGATGAAGCAACAGAAGTCGATGTTTCCTTTGAGCATGTTAATGTAGAGGACGAGACATATGAAGATACGGATGAGGGTGAAGACAAAGATGCAAACAAAGCTATTGACGTTTCTGATAATTAAGATAATGATTTAGACGAACTTAATAATGATTGTGGAGAAGATTCTTATCACACCGATGAATCCGATTGATTTTAATTTTTAATTTTAATCGAATCGTTTATTATGTTTATTGAATTGTTTTTTCAATTGTGTGTGTTTAGCTAATGATCCAAAATATTATAAGCATAATGTTATTTGTGGTATATTTGTATACTTGTATAATCTTTTTTACAGATGGCAGACGTGGCATGAGGTCACGGTGGGGATACCTATGGTCATGGTCCACCTTGTGGTGGTCCTCCTGATGAAGATCGATCGTGGCAGCCGCCACGATAGTGCGAGGTCAGTGATGACTCCAGCAGCGGTAGCGGAAGAGGTATGACGAATTTTTATACTATTATATTTTAAAATTAATATATATAATTAACATAGAATTTTTATACTATTATTAATTTACAGGACAAGGCAAGCGTGGAAAAACCACACTTCAGGGTATGCATAAGAGAAATCCTCAAGGGAATTTGCTGACAATTGAATTTGAGCAAGGTACGCATGACACCTACAAACCTGTAGGTGTCAATCAGGCGACCTTCGCTTCACTGATTGGCACATTCGTTGACAAATTTCCTCAAAACTATAAAAGCTAGAGAAAGATACCTGCAGAGTTGAAGGCGACTATCTGGTCTGACTTACAGGTTAAGTTTTTGATAATTAAATTCAGTGATTAAATATATATACACTAAGTTATTTGTTTTCATAATATGCAGATGTATTTTGATATGACTTCCCACAAAGGATTGAGGGCAGGCATTGAGAAATATGTTACAAACCGGTATAAAGATCACAAATACCAGTTCAAGCAAAAACATTTTAGCAAAATAGGCGGGGAAGACAGAGTTGATATTTCTGATGTTGTGCCGCCTGATATGCAAGAATCTGAATGAAAAGGCTATGTGGATTACTACACTTCTCCTGAAGTCAAGGCTCGGTCTGCAACTAACAAGTCAAACAAATGGAAGCAGACGATCAAAGGACATGAAGGTCGGACATCTCTAGCCCAGTGTCGTTATATGTTTGTAAGTTGTTTTAATCGAATTTGTTTTATAATATGTTTTATGTGTTTGTAAGTTAATTTTATATGATTATATAACTATTTAATGTGTTTACAGCGTGAAGAGGGTTCTGATGAACCTGGGAGTGCCATATTAGCATACCGCCGCTTCTATACCGATTCAAGCGGTAATTTCTATCAACCTGAACCCGCTGCATACTATGTAAGTAATGTACACATCTTAAAATTTTATAAAAATAAAGTAATATATAACATCCCCATATATATAACATTATTTATTGTTTTTGTACACTATACAGGAGCAAATAGCCGCGCTTCAATAACAACACCCTGAAATGTCAGAGAAGCAGATCATGCGGTAGGACTTGGGGAGCGGCCTGGGTGGGAACGTTGCATCGGTCCAATACCGAGCGTGCCTTCACAACCCCCACCTCCACCTCATAGAACAGATCAGCGGATGTTCTCACAATCTGAGGTTGAGGAGATGATAGCAGCGAGATTGGCAAGTGAGCAAGAACAATGGCAGTCACAGATGATGACTAATATGATGGTACAAATGCAAAGTCAAATCCAAAGGCAAGTCCAGAGCGCGTTGAAGAGAAGTGGTCATTCTCAACAAAATGATGAAGATGAAGAAGATGATGAAGGTGGGTCATCATAAAATGTTTACTTTGATGTTTGTTATGAATATTTTTAAACATTTTGGAACATTGTGTTTATATGATATTTAACTTGTTAACTTTAAACAATATTTGTTTATATGCTATGATTTTGTATTTGCGAATGGTTTGATGGTATTAGCGATTTTCAAAAACAGATTTGGTACCCAGGAATATCTGGGTGGATTGCTGCAAATGCAGCAAAATTCAAAAAAAAACTGTTTTTTGCGGCGATATTTCGTCGCAAAAAACATTTTACCATTTGTAAATTTTCGCCGCAAAAATGTGGTGACCATAAACTTTGCGGCGATATACCGCCGCAAAATAAATAGTTTCGCCGCAAAAAAGTCGTCGCAAAAAAGTTCCTCCGTATTTCTCTTTTTTTAAATGCTGTGGACCCCACATATTATTTCGTCTCAATTTTCGTCGCAAAAAGGTTTTTGCGATCACTTTTTTACGGCGAACAGATAGCGACGAAATTTTCGTCGCAAAAAAGAGAATGCGACGAAATTGGGTGCTTTTTGCGACGAACTCAGTCGCCGCAAAAGGGTGTATTTCTTGTAATGATAGCTCTGTTTATTTAACTTAGCCTTTTTATTTAATTTTGCTATATCAGCTACCCTACGGGTCGCACATATATTGTGAAGGTTGGGCGGTCCAAAGATTTTTGGATGGTATAAAATGCAAGAGATCGACGTGTAGAAATGGTCATATAAAAATTAAACAAACACATATCTTCATACTAATAAATAAAATAAATCTGGATATTTGTTATCATTCTAAGTTATCTAATAATTGATTTTACTGCTTCTATCTCTTAGTTATAAGTGCTATAATAGCTATAAATTATTTAATAACTATCCATAATTAAAATTTTAAATATGTTAAATTCAAATTTTCAAATGTGTAATACATGGGTTTATTCAATCCGTATAATACACAATATTTAAGATATATAACTTTTTATATTATAAGCCATGTAACAGTAAATTTATGTAGTTCGTGTATTACACGGGATTGTAATCTAGTTTTATTAATACAAGTAACGCGATAGAACATAAAACAAAAGTTACAATGTTCGTTACAATTATAAATAAACATAAATAAAAAAGACTGAGGATAGTGTTGGACACGAGGCTCTTAAAACAAATTTCGAGTCTCTTAGGATAACTCATTTTGTTTCTCGGAGTATAACAGTGGAAGCAGTTGCTGATCTAGAACTTGAATTAGATTGCAGAAGATAAACCAGGGATGGAAGGCGTTTAGGCAACCTGCTTGCTACAGGTTTTCGAGTTTGTGTTGGTGTATCTTATCTACTGAGGTACCCTCAATACATATAGGGAACTCGAACTGTAACAACCCAGTTAGCCATTAATCTGAAATCATAACTATTCATTAAAGTCATCAATTCGTTTTAATGACTTAGTAATCGGTTTCTATCTTGTCTATTGAGGTACATTTAGTATATATAGGGAACACGAACTGTATTAGCCCAGTCAGCCGTTAATCCAAAATCGTATCTGCTTATTAAAGTCATCAATTCGGTTTAATGACTTAGTCATCGGTTTAAGTTAATGCGTAACAATTCGAACCACACGGACTCGCACCTGACCATGCCCTTGAACCGGCCTTCAAAAATAGTAAGGTGACTTTCAAGCAACGATGCGAGTGTGCGAAGTGCAAAGCGCGCCACATGTCCACGCCGCACGCGCGTGTGTGCGAGTTAAGGGTGCGTAGCGAATCCACTCTATGTGATACTTTAGAAAACAATATAATCAAAATATTATAGAATATACACCACTTTACATTTTATATTTCCTCCAATGTTAGACAACTTTTCACACCATTAATTTGTAATACAAATCCCAACTTATGAGCATTGATATCATATTTAACACATTCATATTATTAAATAAATATTAATAATC
Source organism: Flaveria linearis (assembly GCA_024085815.1). NCBI lineage: Eukaryota > Viridiplantae > Streptophyta > Magnoliopsida > Asterales > Asteraceae > Flaveria > Flaveria linearis. The sequence continues at coordinate 62,033,503 of CM044012.1, forward strand.
ATATTACTATTAATAATATCAACTGGGTATCACTCTTCGTGCTTCGCGGCGGGGCTTAACGCTCAGAAGTAGCTCATTATTAATAAAACCATCTTAGCATATCTTAGTGAGTCTTATTTTCTCTCTTGCCGCATCACTCGCACGCTAGCCCTAAGATTGGATATGTAGATATTTGATTAAGTAATAAACTTAACAATCGGACGTATAAATATCAATTGAAGTCGCTCATTATTAATAACATCTTTTATATAACCGCAACTGAATATATAACTTTGGATATAAATATCTTTTTAGATACTTATCTTTTACCAACTTAAAAAGAGGGTAAATTCTATAGAGAGAAAGTAGATGAAAGTGTTAAATATTAACAAATAAAATATGAAAATGTCCCTTAACGATATTGTTATGTCCGTTCATTTTGGTGCAAGTTATTGGATAAACCATGTGAACAATTATTATACATACTATACATAATATTGTAAAGTAACTAATATGTTAATGATGTACCAGTTTAACTACTTGTACTCAATATGGCAAAACAAGTAATATGTGTACTGGTTTATTTTGTCACCTGTATCTTATGTGAATATATATTATGAAGAGAATAATTTTTCTATAACAAATTAACACGTAGTCAAGTAAGTCATAATGTCACATTAAACAATTTTGTTTGGGCCGCCCATTAGTCGGATAACCAAAAGCACATATTAGACATTAGACATTTAGACATGAAGAAGATCTAGAATCGATCTGAAACCAGGCCCATTAAAATCAAAATCTCTTTGCATCCGTAATCTTTAGACTTTTATTACCAATTAGCATTTCAGAGCCCATAAAAAGCCCAAACATTATTCTTACTAGGCCGACAACACCCAAATTACATAATGAGAATTGAGAAGTTCGTAGTATTATTTTGTAGACACTTGATTAGTTGATTTTTCTGTCATCATATACAAAGAAGAAGCTAATTAAAAACTAATACCAAATCAAATTTATTCATTGTTTGTAGAAGAAAAACACCCATATATTAAGCAACGGTTTTTTTAATGAAACAAGAAAACAAGAAAATGAGACACAGGGATAAAATAAGAAGTGCTTTGAACTTTCCCAATAAAAAATCCAGTTCATTTATAAATACCCATCTTGCGAATGAAAGTTAACGCGGTCCCACGATGTTTCATAGCTAAATAAGAAACAAGGTTCATTTTTAATACTCGAGCTCGTCTTGTCAAAAACTTTTCAAGCTGGAGCTCGGACTCAACTCGTTTATTGTTTAATCATTCCATGTTTAGGAAATAAATTCAAATTGTTAAGACTAGGAAAATGTCGATATTAAAATCCAAGGTGCTAGATCATGAAAATGGGATCCGACAGTTGGGCAAACCATCTATGGCCGTTTGTTACATGTTTCAGCCCATTGAGACGTTTCCGTACGTTACTTGTAAACCCTAAGGCCTAAGTAGCTCCAAACGTAGTGCAAGTTAAGTTCTTTTACGTTGGGCCATATACTAGCCCACTTGCCTCTATCTAGCTGGTCCAACTCCAACGTAGAGGTGCACAAACCGGTTTTTTTTTAACCGGGTTCGGGTTGGAACCGGTTCGGGTTCGGTCAACGCAATCGGGCCCGGTTTTGACCAAGAACCGGTTAGGGTCGGAACCGGTTTTCAAGCCCGGAAAACCCAACCCGGTTGGAACCGGTTCGGGTTGGAACCAAACCGGGTCGGGTCTAAGAACCGGTTTGGAAAACCCGGTTTTTTTTTAAATACTATTTAAATTATATACAAATTAATTACAAATTTTGATTAACTAAAAAATATTAGAGTAGATTAATTAAACACAATAATAAAGTAAACAATAAAATTCATAATACGAATAAAAATCATAAGCGAGTTTTTCTAAAGAAAACAATAAAAATTAAATTAATTCATAAAAGTAAACAATTAATTTATTACGAATAATAAACAATAAAAATTACATTAAAATTAAACCAAAGAAAACAAAATATCCATATTACGAATACAAGTTTTTCTAATTTAATTGTCTTCGTCGGTTTGTGTGCCAATGCGTTGAGACAAATCATAAGCGAGTTCTTCGTCGGAGAGCGGTGAGGATCGTCCGGTTTGTACCTCGTGTTCGTGTATTTCTTCCTCAATTGATGTTTCTTCTTCAATGTTTGATTTATGTTGTCTTCGTTCGGCCGCATCTAAGTGGTCTTTTAAACAAATACACATCTCTAGCGATGCTGGAGTTAGACTTGTTCTTCTTATCGATAAAACCCTGCCACTAAGAGAAAATGCAGACTCCGAAGCTACCATGGAAGCTTGGACGGTTAGTAAATCACGTGCCATGGCGGCTAGGACTGGAAATTATGATTCCTTTCCTTTCCACCATGTTAGAATATCAAACGACAAAAATTCTTCGGGAGTCATAGTAGATAAAAAATCGGTTCCCATATACCTCCCGAATTCGCTACTTGGAGCGTTACCCATCTGACGTTTACTGTTTTCATTTCTCAAAGTATTATATAAACTAATCATCGGGTCTCTACTTAAGCTCGACGAACTCGATTCCACGTTTGATGACCGGTGGATGTTTGAGGTTGTACCATATTTTTCAACATAAACATTAAACAATTTTTTAAAAACGTCATTAAATGCTTGTTTTGCATTAACATTAAAAAATGAATCTTTTTCATGTAAATCTAAATCATAAGTTATCTCATCAATTAAAGTTTCTACCCCGAAACATTTAAGCACGGATCTAGTACGGCGGAACACGTAAAACGGGGGTTGTTCGAGGAAATATTTTATAAATTTTCTTTCATCGGCTCCACCATTGTTGAAAACATTTCATTTCTTTCTTCATATTTACTTAATTTATGTGTCATTAAATACAATTGATTAAGTGTTAGAGAACTTGTCGGATAATAAACCCCTGACAATTTGTAGTTGAGTTTTTAAAAAGCTCTAAAAATTGAGTTATTTCTTGAATATATTCCCAACCCTATAACGGAAACGGAACAACCCGACCCCGCATCGCAAGACTATCGTGAAAAACATGAAGCGTTTCTTTTTGTCGCAAAGCACTATAAACATTTTCCAAGTAGAATTCCATCTAGTCGGGACATCCCAATTTGGTCCTAAACAAATGGAATTCGTATCGTGACACATTTTTCTATAATTAACATATCTTTTTCTACTAGTTTTAAAAACGTCACGTAACATATTTTTTAAAGACGTTTTAAAATCTTCAACTTTAGGAACGTCAAGACCATCTTGCACAACTAAATTAATAATATGTGCAACACATCTTGAATGAACAAATACGCCGTCACAAACCTGTTTATATTTTATTTTTAATTTTTCAACGACGGATGTGTTGTTCGAGGCGTTATCAAATGACTTTGAAAAAAATTTATTTTCTAATTTATATGTTTTGATTACATAGTCTAAAATTTGAAATAGATTATCACCGGTATGCGAATATCCAAATAATTCAAACGCAATCGTACGTTTCATCATTTGCCACGAACTTGGATCTATCCAATGGGCGGTGACGCAAAGGTACGATTCCGGTAAACCGTGTGGGGCGGACCAAACGTCGGTAGTTAAGTTCACACCGGTTTGTAAATTTTCAAATAAAACCTTTAAATCATTTTTTGCTTGTTTCCAAAGACTTAAACAATCACGTCTAAGAGTGGTGCGACTTACGTGAGTGTAGCGTGGTTGAAGAGTTTCTTGAATCAATTTTGTTAATCGAGGGTTGTCGAAGTGATCGAACGGTAATCCTTCTTGAATTACAAACTTTGTCATTCTATCTCGAACCATATCTACGTTGAAGTTCCATAAACCACCATCGTTTCCGATTGATGTTTGCCCTTGACTCGGTGTACTTTTCAAAGACTTGCACCATTTGGTCATATGATTTCTCAAAGTTGAGTTTGAATCCGACATGAAAAATGAACCACAAGCCTTGCATCGAGCTTTATGTTGACCATTCGACATTTCGCATAAGTCGAAATTACACCAAATCTCTTGGTTTCTCGTTGTTGAAAGAATTCTAATAACGGTAGCGACACTTGAGGATCCACCGGTTGGAACGGAAGATTCAGAAGCCATAATTCAAGAGATTGAGAGAATAGAAAGTTGAGAGTGAGGAGCGTTTTTGCGTTTTTAAGCACGTTTTTGAACTTTTGAGTGTTGTGACTAAACCATTACACCCACTACCTATTTATACTATCATATAAGGGCAAAATGGTCATAAAAAGTTGAAAAAACGGTCACAAAACGGTCACAAACGGTCATATAGCCGTTAAAAAAAATTTGTTAACGGTAAGAACCGGTTTCGAACCGGGTTTTTGGACAGGTTCCCAAACCGGGTTGGATCAAAACCGGTTCCAAACCGGTTTGGGTGAGAAAAAACCCACCGGTCCCGAACCGGTGGTTTTTTTCGGGTTGGAACCGGTTTGGGGTAATACCGGTTCCAAACCGGTTCGGTTCCGGGTCGGGTCTTGAACCCGGTTCGGATGTGCATATCTAACTCCAAGTATGAATTAGCTAACTCTTTAATCAACTCTGTATCAATATCCCAATAAGGTTGTGTTTGGTCAGGTTTTTATTTTTTATTTTAAAGTAGTTTATAGTTTATTTTCTATTATTTGATAAGCTCTTTTAAGTGTTTGAATTAGCTTATATTTTACAAGCTCATAAGCTTTTTTTAAGTGTTTGTGTTAGTTTTTTTATTTAGCTTATGTTAGTAAAATGGTTAAAAGTGGCATGGTTACATATTATCATATAATTATATTTTATATAACTTATATTTTATATGTTTTCTACTTTGTTTTTATGATTTATACATTCATTTTTGGATAATTTGCATCGGAATGACGTAAAATTTCTACAAAATTACATTAATATTCAATAAACATTCATCTTGGTTTGGTTAGATCTTCTGCAATAATATCTCTAACTGTACTCATGTATAAATTATCTATTCTATGTTGTGTACTGGTGACTTCATCTATTTCATTAATGTCACTAGATCCTCGACTATCAATACCATTATTTGAAGTGTAAGATTTTTGTTGTGCATTGTTAATTCCTTCATCACATGTATCTTTTCATCTAATATAATTATGAATTGCCATAGATGCTAGCACGATCTTCACTTGTGTATCGTAGGCGTAATTGACATGTATATGCTGTAATATCTTCCATCTTCCCTTTCATACTCCAAATGTTCGTTCAATGACATTTCTCAATGATGAATGATGGTAGTTAAATATCTCTTTAGGTCCTCTAGGAGCACGACAAGCAATCGTTTTTCCATGACGAAAATTTGGTATATGATAATGAATGTTGGTTCCTTTATATGGAGCAAGATAACCTCTAGTATTTGAATATCCAGCATCAACAACATAATATTTATCTATAATGAATAAAATAAATAGCATTACTTATATAAAAATTAAGCAAAACATAAGGTTTAAGCAAACATGGATTGGTACTAACCACCTATTGTATGTGAAAAATTAACTTCGGGCCTATGCAATGCTTCATTGAAAATTCTAGTATCATGTGATGTTCTCTCCCATCTGGCCCATGCTAACGTAAAACACATGTTAAAATCACATGCCGCCATTATGTTTTGCGTCGCGTATCCTTTTCTACGAATATATTTTGGTTGCTCGTGTTCTCGAAGAGATGCCCTCACATGTGTCCCATCGAAAATACACCAACTTACATCTTCTCCGAAAATCCACCATTTGCCTCTTATTAATTATGCGTCAATAACTTGTTAGATTGTTACAGTAATAAGTTGCCTCTTATTAGTTATCCACCATTTGCCTCTTATTAATTATGCATTAAATCCATCATTCTTTAATTTGTTACAGTAATAAATTTTAATCAACCACCATTTAAGGACAAATGAGTAAATTACACCTTTACACAAATAAGCATTTTTAAATAAGCTAAAAACCCATCTTTAAATAACCTTATTCAAATTAGCTTATATAAGCTAATAAGCATAAGATCACAAAGCTAAATCAAACACCAAGTTAAGCTTATTTTGTAAAAAAAAAAGATAAAAAAACTATAAATTTTGTAAAAAAAAACACCCACTAAGGGGAGTGAATTACAAACTTGAAAGAAGGATGCATGTATGTTACCGCTGTTTAAAATGTTAGATACCGTTGCCCATTCAGTCCATATTTGACAACAATACCGTTAATTATTAACTTCAAGACAACTCTTTTAAGTTTCATACGGACAAAGGTGTAATATTCTTATGATCTCATTTCAACCCCAAGTGCAAATATACTCCATATTTAACCCACTGACTTATCTAAAACGAATCATCACCACTTCAAAAGATGTCTAGCTCGATCATTGACATACAAGTGTATGATATGATTTTATCAACATGGTTAATTTACTCTTCTATCCCTTTAATTTCCCCTTATATAAATTTTCAATTTCTCCATATATTTTATACACCTACAACACAACCAACAACAACATATTCACTACCATCATCTAGTGTAAATCTACCTTATTTGCAGCAGTAAATTAAAATGGCACCTCAGAAACATCTTGTTAAGGTTTGTATGGAAGCTTTAAGCGTAGAAGACAAACGACTGATAGTTGATAAGGGAAAGTCTTCTTCTACCGTCCTGCAACAATCTTGCCGCTATAAGTTTGTTCCTCAACATTCTATTGCTCATCAGGTGCCATCAGAAGACATTAGTGCCTGCAAGGTCACATGCTTTTCTCCCTCTGTAGTGGTGGAAAGTTATATTTCATCATAGGTTAGATGTGTGCAAGAAAGCGATACAAATAGGACGCAGTGTCTAGTATCTGGGATGTCTGTATGAATTGAAGTGGTTCATATATACGGTGGTTATATGCTTATATGTAGTTAGTTTAGTAAGGGAGGAGGAGGCACCCTCGGGTACCTGCTCGGGTACACCGCCGTCACCCTTGCGGGTAGTCGGGCTCGGGTTGTGGTAGCCGATGGGTAGTCGCGAAAATAAGTCGACCGCTAATTTCAACAAAAAAAAGTTACCCTATAAATACTCACACACATACACATTATTATTTACACAAACTCAAACATCATACAAGTATAACAATTACACAAACACAACAATGTACACATTTCCGACTTCAATATGATTTGTCTAACATCTTTCAAGTTTAGATCTAGTATACCTTGCTTCGGACGAGAAATATGTTAATTTTAATATTTGTAATGTTTTAGTTTTAATTATGTACTATTTTTCTTTTTAATTATGTAATCTTTTATTTTTAATTATGTAATGTTTTATTTTTAATTATATAATTTTTAATTTTTAGTAAAAGTTAATTTTCTTTTTAAATTATTTAAATGTGAAAATAAAAATTTCAGGGTAATCTATGGTTGCATTTCCAGTATTTTGGGTGTTTCAGGGTAGTTCAGTGTACTTATGATATGACATTATATGATTGGTGGATTTCAGGGTAGCCCCTAAATAGTTTTAGTTTCTATTTAAATGTTCTGGTGACCTTATATGAAGTAGTGGTTATGATATTTCAAGTTTCTTAGTTGTTCGTTCGATCTTTCTCTCTTCTCCCTCGAATAGATATATTTGCCTTGATGCATTGATCATTCATACAAATATGTGAAAAAGAATAAATAAACATGTAAGATAAAAGGTCGCAAAAGTTATAAACAAATTTAGTCTGTGACTGTTTATTTTCCGTCGCAAGCAAGCCGGTAAGATTGTTATAAGTAAGTTTCAATTAAAAGTATGAATATTCAAGCAATTGGACCAAAAGAACTAATTCGTTGCACGAAAACTACTCATGACGGAGAAAAGCAGTAGCAAATTCTACGACCAGATTGAGACGAATTTAAATAGATACACATTTGACTGTGTAGTTTGGTCGCAAACTAACTCGTTGCAAACTAGCAACAAATATGTGTAAAAAACAAGTAAAACAATTCGGACGCGAAACTATTGTAAATATGCAACCGAATCTAAACAATCGTAAAAATAACGACCATAACCGATCTAGTTGCACAATTGTCACAAAATCTGTAATTGTTTAGTTTCCATTGCAAAGCAATCGCTGAAATCATTAGAATTATATTAAAAGCATCGGCCGTAAACTGGTAACGTATGGGGGTGTTTGTGATTGCTTAAAGTTATTTTTGAAAAGTAACTTTTCAAAAGTAACAATTTTTAACTTTTCAAAATCTACTTTTCAACCCTTTAAAATCAACTTGTTAACTTTTTATCCGGACATACTTATTGATTTATTAATTATTTAAAAGTTAGTCAAAAATTGATTAAAAAGTTAGTTTACCAAAAATGCACATAAATAAAAAGTAAAAGATATATTTCGGATGCCAAACGGTTGCAAATTTTGCGACCAAATCTGTACCCTCGTAAAACTAGGACCATTTTGTAACCTAATTTGTGATAGTTTAGTTTCAGTCACAAACTAATCGCTTAAATCATTAAAACTAAGTTATAAGCACTGGTCTTAAACTAGTAAAGGGAGTGAAAAATAAATAAACAATAAAAATATATTGCGGACACCAAATTTAAAACGGAAGTTATTCAAAAGACTTGAATAGTATCCACCGGATCAAATGCCACTCATAAAAGAACATGAAAGGAAATATAACCTTAGGACCTTAAAGGAGATTTAAAGATTAGTTCTTAGAAGAATCTAAAAATCTTAAAGAACATTATATGTCTTGTTAGCATATATTCGAACCAAAAGAAACTAATGAAAGGATCAAAGGAATAAGAAAATATCCAAGAACAAGACACACATAGTAAATAAATTTTCTAGTGAATAACCTAAAGGAAGAAATCTAGAGATGATATAGTAGAAATCTAAATGCCTTTAATCTCATGATCAATTTTCACAAACAATATTCAAGCACTAATATAAAAACACCACTTATGACTATTTCAATTCAAGTTCAAACACATGATTTGTGTAAATTTTTTTTAATACTTGGTTATATTTGTAATGGGCTGGAGCTGTTATCGGGCTAAAGGAAGTTTGGGCCTTGGGCTGAAAATGTGTAGATGGGCTGGAGTTGATTGCTATTCATAAGTGTTTATTTGAGCCGTTAAGAGTTTGAAGACCAACAACCGTTCATCGTTCATATTGATGAACCTTCCTATTGTCTTATTGTTCTGTTCATGTAGGTCATTGTATTGAGTATTATGTGATTTGTTTTCATTCCTATCGTTCAAGTTGTTCTTCTCTTGATTAGTTAACTCTTGTATTTGTTCTTGATGGTTTTGTTATAAACTTAACAATTTCTGACACTTGTTGGATCAGTTTCTTCTACTAATACCTTATTTAGTTAATTAATAATAGTTTGATTTGCAACAATAGATTAATTATCAATTACTTAAAAACAATTTGTTAGATTAAATATCAAGAACACAACTAACACAGCAAGAGTTATTTGAATCGCCATCTTCGACTGATAACTCAAATTATGTGTTTTCAGTTCACTGATACATTGGATTAGATATGATTCTTATGGCTATAAACTAGATAAGATTCTCTAAATAATTTAATAGATAAGAACCGAGATTAACAATAGAGATAACTATAAATAAAGATAATCTTTATTGAATCTTTGACTTGATTATCCCATAATATTGCATGTTATACTCTAACAGTAGCAACTTCCTCATTAGTATGACTTATCATCATATTGTCTTCGTTAGTAGTAAGTCGCGACGAACAACAACTTCTAACTCTTTGTCGGATCCAAGTTGCTTATCAATATGGACTATTCTATACACTCCTCTTTAATAATAAGTGTTCTATTAGTAGGAATCACTTCTATAGTAGCACCTTGTTCTTTTGTCTTCATCAATCTTTCACTATATTAGTAGCCACTTCTTGCATTAGAATGGATTTCATCCACCTTGGGCATCCAAAACCAATCCCACAAGCTCTTATTGTGCAAAACAATAAGAGACTAGATGTTACACTCAGATACACCTAACAAAACATGTCGTGTTGTAATAAGCATGACATGTTCGACAAAACATATCTAAAACTACTCTTGAATCCGAATACAACATGTTAAATGAATGTTCCATCTTAGTCACTAACACAGACATGTTAAATAAGCAGGTTAACTTTACGACACAACACGTTTAATACCATAGAATGTAACAAGAACACTAATGACTTGACACATTTTACACAATCTTTATAAACAATTTAATAACATGAATGACATGATACATTTAATATGATTATTGACATGACTCACTATGCGTACTTAAAAATAATAAGACACAAGTAACTAGATAAAATAAAAGTAGCCAAATATTACAAGCCATATTTAATTATGATATATTTAAGTGTTTTTAATTATAATATTCTTAAATATAATATATTTAATTAAAAAAATGAATTAAGTTGTTTTGATAAACCAGTCACATATATGCCTTGTCGCCTATCATCTATTTGACACGATAAGCTAAACACGTTATACGTCTCGTAAACGGATTATGAGGGTTGAACATGTTTAGGTCCATTATCGTGTCATTAATGTGTTGACCCGGTTAGTAGCCGAAGTTATTCAATTTGTATGCCTCAAACACTAACCTGATTCGTGCTATATATGTTAACAGGTCGTATTATAAATTATCATCTCTGCATGACAATTAATAGTAGTATTATAAATTATCATCTCTGCATAACAATTAATAGTAATTGATATTTTCTCATTTACTTTAGCATAAATCGGGAGAAAAGTTATAGCTTTAGAGATAAGACTAAAGTTTCACTTAGAGCATTAAAGTAGATCTAGGCCGTTATAAAATTTCAACTACTCACTATCATACATAGATTCTTAATGAGTTATAAATTAACGACACAAATCAACTACAATTAAATTGGCATCTGCGAAGTTTGATTGTGTAACTTTTAGACATGAAAATATTCTAAAAGCTTGGGCATTTGTTCTAATGCGACAGCTTTCTAAAGTCGTCAAGCTTTATAATATTGTGATGTGTTGTTAATGTGTGAATTAAATTCGGTATTCGAAGTGTAGCGCTAAAAAACAAAATTAGCCCAAAGTTCAAATTGGGTTTTTGGTTTAGTAAAAGACCTATTTTAATGCAGTTGAGTTACAAATTTGTGATTTCTAACAGGTGTGAAAATATTAATTAATATCATCCACATATACTATTTAGCATTTAGAGCATTCACAGTGGGTTCCTTATCTTTATCCGTATAATTACACTAAAAATCACTACATTTTATCTCTCCTTTTCAATTAAATAATATTTTTATACCCTTATCATTACTTTTTTCTCTCTCATTCACTCACAACCACTTTAAAATATATTAAAAAATTTATAAGGATTGTACAGTGATTCTTCAAATATATCAATCCATAATAACATTTTCTCTCTCCTTCACTCACAACCACTCAAAATCATTCCCTATAATATACCAAACACACACACACATATTTTTAAGAACTCCACTGTGAATGCTCTTATATATAGAGTTCGGTTGTTGGCCCAGATTAGAGCAACTAAGTTTAAAGGTCTAGGGTTCAAGTCTAATAAGAGTAAAATAAATTCATTTTTCTAAAAAAAACTATTTATATATAAAGAACTATAGCGTTTTGTCATTTTTTTTGATGCCCCGACCCTCGAGTCCTCAACTGAATTAGAAAACCCTAACCCTCTTGAGTCTCAACCCTCATTGATGCAACTTACGTTTTTCCTCTTGGTTCAGTTTGGTTCAAATCAACCCGATATCAAACTCTAATCCGATTTTCCGAATCTAATTTGAATTTGGTTTGAATTCGAATTTAATTTTAATAAATCTCAATTCTATTAAATAAAGGGACCCAAAACCTGACTCGACGAACACGTGCCAAAGTGCGCACTACTTAGGTTTTGTTTCCATTTGTTGTTTTATTACGGGTAATATATACCATTGAACAGCAAACTATAGTAGTTGAATCTAGTGCATCAAACAACAAAGAAGGAAATAAAGATAGGTTTAAGTAAATTTACAATTCTGTAAAAAGATATTAATTTGGGATCCAATCTAGATAGAGCATCTGCAGAAGATTCTACCACGTAACTTTAGGAGGTTGAAGGAACTTATTCCGGAGAAATAGGGTGTTGATTGAAGCTCAAGTTTTATACCTTAAGTCTTCTAAACTAAAGTATAACATTCTACTTTATAAAATATGTAAAGGTTGCTTGCAGGATATCTATAAACCGGCCATGGTGTCTTTTCTTTTTAAGAAGTTTTAAATTTACGAAAGACTTAGAGTTTGCGTGGTGGTTTCTATTTTGAAAATGAATTTTATAGTGGTTTATGGACAGTCTAGTGTCTCAGCTAGTGGTCTTTAGTTTTTCTAACATGAACTCTGGTTGAGTGACTAGCAGACTCTAGACGTGACACGCCTCCCGGGTAACCATGCTGCAACCGGTAATATATAGTAGCAAAGTTAGAGTCAGGGTTTGTTGGTTGAGATAGGCGACTCTTCATAAACCACCTGTTAAACCGGTTCAAATGAAAATTCATCACACAAACTCTAAATCATATGTAAATTTAGAAAAATTCTTCCTTTATGCAGGGGTCATGGTCTGTTATGGAATCCCATCCACTTATCAAAATGGAATTGATTCAAATCCCTTTTGGTGGTGTTTCTGATTAGAAATCATTAGATTCTTTCATACTCTTAATTTGGTATAGTAAATAATTAACTAATTAACAGGAAGGTGAAACTTATCAAGTCCTCTATAAAAGTTGTTTGGTCTCAAACTAACTTCATGCATCCTAGAACAAACAACACACTTCCATCATAATTACTCACAGTACTCAATGTCATCAAAGACTAATCTAGCCACAAGAGGGTCGTTGGACGGTTCCATGATGGTGGACGAACGCTTTGGGCCGAAGGGAAATAAGCCTACTTGTCAACAACCACCGCAGCAACAACTATGTCGTTACAGGCAACACCCACAATACTCCACCATTCATCAACTGATGCTTCCGGTTTCTGAATCCATAGGGGTGGTGAACTTTTACCAAGCTGCAACATCTTGAGGTGGCCTAATATACCCGACTGCAACGCTATATATTAGTTAGTTGTAACACCTTGTTAGTTTATCCATGTTTTTATGCATGTAGCATATATGTAATGTAATCTGTCTAGTTTCTGTGGGTCAGTGTCCTGGGTAGTTTGTATATAGACATGCTTCCGCCTCGGCTAGTTTAAGGCCAGTTTAAACTTTTTGTGTATATGTTATGTCCCTTTCTCTCCATCCCTCTAGCTATACATGAACCTTTAGTTGTTTCTGAACACCAACATCATTACAACTGATCACAGGGCACCTCCAGATTTTAACTCACTATAACTGTTATATGAATGAATATGGCAACTGTAGATAAAAGCGAAGACAAAGGCAAAAGTAAAAGAAAATTTATTTTTGTCTTTTAGGCGGATAGTCCAGATTGTCCATGTGGTATGCTCCGATTTCACTTCTGAACAATCATTTTCTAACACGGTAGCAGGTTGATTATAATTAACCAGGGCAATAGTCATGTGCGAGCTGGTCATCGGGTCTTTAATGTTTTGGGCAACCAAAATCTAAGTTCATATAACTATTCACCGTCCGGGTTAGTCAACAATTGCAAGACACTTTCAGGAGTGATTTCTAAGTTTCATTAATGATATCTAAATCAGTGATCATGCACAAAATGAAGGCAAACAAGCCACCTCCTACACTGGTTTCATCGCTTAAGCTCGATCATCAGGAGCATAGGCAAGGGGATATGGGTAGCAAGAATGACTTTTTTGATCCTTTCCGTTCCTTTAATCGTGTAGATGGACAGCGATGCTGATCACTTGAACTCTTATCGATCTTGAATGTGCTAGCTTGCTTGTTACTCCCTGCTACTGTCCACATATATCTAGTGATTTCAAATCATGTATGTTTCAGTATAATTACATTACATTATGACATATTAAAAGCGTTAGATTTTACATAAAAACGACGGCTTACAAACCTTCGATTCCAAGCTACTGTTCCATCGATCAAGTTAACAAAAGGGGCAGTGCAGTTTTTGATATTGAAGTCTCAAGGAAGACAAAACATCAAACTTGAACGAATCGATTAACATATATCACGAATCTCCTTCATTCCTTGTAAGTTACATGCTTTGTCTTTTATGAATTCTCATCATACTGTTAGATGTTTATTACTATATTTGCAGGATTATATTTATTCGATCTGTTTGTGTTTTCTTGTTGATTAAACAATCCGCTTTTAGAACTTGAATCGAAAACAGTGCCATGAGTAAGTTTTCACTGCAAAACGTGTGAAAGTTAGCATCATCACATTGATGAACCTATCACACCGCACAAATCCAAAGCGAAAACAATAACTTTAAAAGTTTGATTCCTAATTTGATCTATGAAGAGCACGTCTAAGTATATTATATATACAAGTAATATTTCTGTAATTCTATACTTTTGAAGTTCTACTTTTCATCAAACAACCAATATCTAGTAACGAAACCTCAAGTTTCAATGATTTAACACAATTTATATGCAAAAGAAAACAGTATCCACCCAAGTTTAATAGTTCTCACACAAGCATTTCATCGAGCAATATACGTGCATTTATTAACCACAATGTGGATCGGAGATGATGTCAAATATGATTGAATTTCTAAAAGGATGCCCCTCAGTTTATACATGATTCGGTCCTCTCAACGCTAGATCAAATAAGAGATAGCTTCTGAACGAGTTAATTTATAAAACTTACTCATTAGGAGACTTAACAAACAATTAAAAAATAATATGTTAAATGAACCAAACACACTATACATTTAACCTGATTTAAAAGTAACATCTTAAAAAAATAAATTAATAAGCTATCAAACAATGCGTACTGGCACATGGTATGATATGTATTATAACCAACTAAATATATAAATACAATATAGTTACAAGAAAATCTAATTATACTATACATTTTAATTATGGTAAAGATAACTAAATAAAATTAACTAACATTATATTCTATCTAACTAGTTATATTAAACTGGTGTAATACACATACTAAATAAATAATATAATAAATAAAATAATCAGTTATTAATTATAAAATAATATTTTAATATAAGATATAATTTAAATTACATGTAAGTAAGGACTATAAATAGTAAAAGAATGATATCAACTTTTATTTTTTGTTTTTAATCTTTTTTTGGTTTTCCAAAAATGCTTCAAACAAACATTTTAAAAAAATATCAATTTTAAAAACTTTCTTATTATATCTCCCAGTTGTAATTATTTTTTTATAAATAAAAATTTTTCTTTTTAAGAACATCAAATTTAAAATACTTCATATGTTTAAAAAAGATTGATGTGTTAGAGAAATTTCTTATTTTATAAAAATCTATTTCTTTAGAAACAATATTATTAAAAAGATATTTTTATTAATTTATCAAAAGATTATTTTTATTTAAAAAGAATAAAATAATATTATTAGTAATTAATGTGATCCTTTGATAAAAAAATAGAAAAAATTTGATGAAAAAAATAAAATGCGACCACGTATCCCCTTAAATATTATTTTGTTATAGTAAAAATATAAAGTAAAACTAAATCTATATATAAGTACAATGCTCCATGTGTCAAAGTAGGAGAGGCCAGGCAAAGGGGGGAAAAAACCTTACATAGGGAGACAATAAAAAAAGAGCTAATAACCAGGCAAGATGGTGTTAAAAGCAAGTGAGAGAGAATGAGCCAATAGAAGAAGACAAAAACCTAAAAGTTTAGTACAATGTAGAAACCTAGAAAAACTTGTAATATATTGTATATTGTGTCCGGTTTAAATACAAAGTTAATATTATGTAATAAGCGTGAGAAGCAATCAGGGAGTGACATGTGATATTTTTAAAAATAGAAGTAGGGGTATTTTAGGAAGTGTAATTTATTAAGATGAAGGTGTGCCATATATCGACTGTTTCTGTACGATTGAGGTTTCCAACAGAATTTTCAATTTATCGTTAAGATTCAAACAATCGAATCGTTGAAATTTTTAATTGATCAATCGTTGAAGATTCAAACAATCGAATTTTCAATTTCAATCGTTGAAGATTGCTTTACATCAATTAGTTCAGCGATGTCGACGAGAGATGATCAGTTTGGTACGTATGAGGACGATTATATACTGTAATTGAAATAGTATGTTAATTTTCGCACTGTAATTTTGTCGTTTTGATCATCGTTGTGTCTATACTGTATGATTTCTGTGAATTTGTTATTGATTGACATCATCATTGTGTCATAGGTATCATCATTGTGTCATAGGTATCATCATTGTGTCTTTTGTATCGTCATTGTGTCTATACTGTTAGATTACTCTGGACATTATCAATTTGTTGTCGAACATATTTTATAAATATTACGTGAGTTATATGATACTATTTATACTGATTGTGTCAGGTTTAGAGGTTCATTGTGTCAAGCAAGCATGATTGTGTCAAAATCTATCTTTGTGTCATCTCTTTGTGAAGGTGCATTGTGTCATGTTTTGGGGATTCATTGTGTTATGAAAGCTGCTTATAATGTGTCTTTTGTGAAGGTTCATTGTGTCATGAAAGCTGCTTATAATGTGTCTTTTGTAAAGATTCATTGTGTCACGATTGGGGATTCATTGTGTCTTTTATGCTGTTGTGTCTTTTTATGACATGCTGTTTTTATTCATATAGATGCTGAAAGTTACAAAGATGTTGGCCAACAATGTGTATCCCCAGATTCTGAAAGAGTATCTTATATACCTTTTGCAAAGAGCTCAATTAAACCTGTTGTAGGAATGGAGTTTGTTTCTATTGAGCATGCGTTTGGTATGCTCTTTCTTGTGGTTTTGAAGCTAGGAAACATACAGAATATTTACCGTTGCTGAATATATTTGTCTTGGCATCGTAGTTTTTCAAAATCCAATAACCAAAAGAAGTTGGAACTGTGTGCAAGTTCAAGAGTAGAGCTGGTCCAAAACCCATTGCTTTAACAACCTTTTTCTGCTTTTTTGTTAATTCTCCCAAAAAACTGATGAGGTTGTTAAGTGAACATCTCAAGTTAACTTTTTGTCCATTGTATGCAAAAAAGCTCACTTTTGTTGGGTCTTTAGCAACCTTGAGGCGTTTCTCTTTTCTTACATGATCGGTGGTTGATTTTCTCTTGCTTAATGCCTTTTCTCTTTCAGATTATTTTTTGTCCCAAATATCAACCACAAAATCTTTTAACAACATGCTATCTTGCACATCTACAAAACAATGAATGAGACAACATATCATATAACTTAATAAAGGAAGTAAGTTTTTAATAGAAGAATTATGGTAGACA
This sequence comes from Flaveria linearis, assembly GCA_024085815.1. Classification (NCBI taxonomy): domain Eukaryota; kingdom Viridiplantae; phylum Streptophyta; class Magnoliopsida; order Asterales; family Asteraceae; genus Flaveria; species Flaveria linearis. The sequence continues at coordinate 62,050,924 of CM044012.1, forward strand.
CTAAGTTTCTGAATCATCTTCAGGATTATCAATGATTAAAGGGTTTAACTTGTCATTTTTGAATTTAGTGAAATACTTCTTTGCTATTCTTTCACTTTTTCTTTTACGTCTTGGACCTTCACAAAGACACATTACTAGCAGTTTTCATGACACAATGAATCCTAAACTATGACACAATGAATCCCCAATCATGACACAATGAACCTTCACAAAGACATGACACAAATATAGATTTTGACACAATCATGCTCGGTTGAAACCCCCCAATCATGACACAATGAATCCTCAATCATGACACAATGGATCCAAAATCATGACACAATAGATCCCAAATCATGACACAATGATTTCCCAAACCATAACACAATGAACCATTATTAGCATGTTTTCATGACACAATGAATCCCAAACTATGCTCGGTTGAAACACCCCCAATCATGACACAATAAACCTTACAAAGACATTATTAGCAGGAATCATGACACAATGAATCCCCAAAGCATGACACAATGAACCCCCAATCATGACACAATGAACCTTCACAAACACATTATAAGCAGGAATCATGATACAATGAATCCCCAAACCATGACACAATGAATCCCCAATCATGACACAATGAACCTTCATAAAGACATTATTAGCAGGAATCATGACACAATGAATCCCCAAACCATGACACAATGAACCCCCAATCATGACACAATGAACCTTCACAAAGACATTATAAGCAGGAATCATGACACAATGAATCCCCAAACCATGACACAATGAATCCCCAATCATGACATAATGAACCTTCACAAAGACATTATTAGTAGGAATCATGACACAATGAATCCCCAAACCATGACACAATGAACCCCCAATCATGACACAATGAACCTTCACAAAGACATTATTAGCAGGAATCATGACACAATGAATCCCCAAACCATGACACAATGAATCCCCAATCATGACACAGTGAACCTTCACAAAGACATTATTAGCAGGAATCATGACACAATGAATCCCCAAACCATGACACAATGAACCCTCAATCATGACACAATGAACTTCACAAAGACATTATAAGCAGGAATCATGACACAATGAATCCCCAAAACATGACACAATGAATCCCCAATCATGACACAATGAACCTTCACAAAGACATTATTAGCAGGAATCATGACACAATGAATCCCCAAACCATGATACAATAAACCTTCCCAAACCATGACACAATGAACCTTTATAGATTTTTGACACAATAATGCTCGGTTGAAATTCCACAATGAAACCCCTAGATCATGACACAATGCATAGTTATATTTGACACAATAATGCTTCATTAGGTTTTACCTGTTTGTGCTTGCTCTTCGATTGGAGTTATTCATAGTGTTTCTGAGTTTATGCTTATGGTTTTCGAGGTTGCCGAATGTTCAATAGACTTTGAAGACGTTTTCGACGGTACGGGATCCATGCTTACGTTTGAGGTTTTCGTCGGAGATGGTTTTCGAGGTTGGCGAATTGAAAAGACGATGATTGAAGTTTTCGTCGGAGATGGTTTTCAATAGACTTTGAAGACGTTTTCGTCGGAGACGGTTTATTGTGTCAAATTACTTTTTTGCCCCTCCACCTGTTAGCAGTTTTCCACTTATTTACATGTTTGCCACCGCGTTTTTTTGAACCATTGATCTATTTTAATTAGTTGATCCAACGGCCAGTATTACTTCTCACCCTTTTTAGGAAATGTTGGCTTTGTAGCATATCCCAACTCTTGTATATTATTATCAACTATTTATTATAAGGAAACCTAATCACACCATGTCTCATCATTATAACCGACATAAATAATACAATAATCCTTAAATAAGAGTAAATTACATGGATGGTCCCATTGGTCAAATTGAACTTATGGATTTGATCCCTAATTTAAAACTTATGGATATAAATAATAATTTTAAATTCTTTTACTTCTACGGTTCAATAGTTAACTTTGAACAAACCAGAGTAATTTAATTTATGCATAATCATTATGATTTAATTAGGTTACTTTTGCTCTCCCGTTTTTTGTAAACCTAAATGAAAATGATGGCTTCTTAATCAGTCATTGAGAAGGTGAAAATAAATCAAGTTCTAAATTCGACCAATCAAGGAGGATTTTGAAGAACAAGAATGCTCCATTGTCAACCCACGTACATATAGTCCTCCTTTCTATGCGCAAATTGACAATATTTTCAAATCTAAGTTCATAATAACTTTCTTGAAACCATTTCTATGAGTTTTTGAGTGCACACACATAGAGAAAAAGAAAGAATAGTAGCCTTGATAAGGTGTCATGGGGAGCATTGGTTCAGCCTGAGGGATGAACATCAAACGGTTTTTAAGATCCAAGATAGGGTTTGGAAGAGATTTAGCTAGATTTTGTTCCTTGTATTTATTGTCTCAATTGAACATCACATATTTGTAGTGTTGGCTTTCGTTTCAATGAATTTCTTTAGTACAATTTGACGGTTCTCGATTTGAAATTGTCCTAGTTTAAGTGTAATACCAAAGAGCAGGGATGGTTTAACCCTAATGGAGGCTGAAAGCAAGGTAAAATTCCAAGGCCCTAATAAGTAGATTTATCTCGTGAACTAATAAGTACAAATCAAGTTTCAACCTAACACTATTTTAGAGTATATTACATGTTTCGTCGTTTATGAATATAGTAGATTTTGTTTTTCGTCCTTAAACTAAGAAAATAACATAAGTCATCCTTTATGTTCATATTTTATAACAATTTCATTTTCCTCTAATAAAATTGCTTTATGTTCATGATTTTGTAACAATTTTCATCCTTTCAGATTAGCTGAAATTCGAGGAAAGAATGAAAATTATCACAAAATATGAAGATAAAGGATGATTTTTATTATTTTCTTAGTTGAAGGACGAAAAGTAAAATATGAACATAAAGTTATTTGTATGTGTGTGGTGCAATAAACACTAAAATCTGATCTTATATTACACTATAAACATATGAATAACTTTAGCAAATAAACTAAATTTAATTAAGTGTCAACTTTCCACTATGATTGAATTAATGATGTATAATAATTTGTACAAAACTAATCAGGAATTCAGATAAACAAGTGTGAAGTAAACAAGAAATCAGTTGAACTAAACTATGAGAATTAAATAAGAAATAAGGTGTATCAAGATTATTGAACATCCATTGTTCATCGTAATAACCAAACGGAATCCTTATCTTTGACTAAAATAAATAAAATTCGTAATTGAATTTTATAATTACCCTTATGTGTGCTACTCACATGCATAATTTAACTCTAATAATTAATATTTAACAAAGATTAACGTTTGGACCATTAAAGAAAGAGAATTTAAAGATTAGGGATCATATCCATAAGTTTTAAAAACGAAGGACCAATTCCATAAGTTTGTTTAAACCATAGGGACCATTCGTGTAATTACACCTTAAATAATATACTATCCAATTATGAAGAGAAAGAAGTTAATGTGTTTTAAGTTTGTTATAGTCTGTTAGTGGAGTAAAAAAAAATGGTTACCTGTCAACAGGGGCCAAAATGGTTAACACTAGAAGTATTTTGGTTTGGGAATATCATAAGTTGTATAGCTCTCAAAGTCCTGAGAAATGCTTTTGCAAAAAAACAAAAGGTGATAGTATCATGTTGTTATTTAAAGGTACTCATGTCATGTGTTGTTGTCTTGTTTCTTGGGGCAGAGTCTATCAAAAAATAACATATTTTCTGCCCATTCCGTTTGTAGTCCAATCAAAGCATGAGCATTTCAATGGTAGAAGATGGAATCAAAGCAGGGACATGTCGATCTTCGGTCTGATTTTAGTTGACGAATGGTCTAAGTTGATCCAATAAAAAGTTAACATTCTGGTCTTACGCGTTATTTGTGATACGCGACTGCAACAAAGAAAAATCTGGACAACAGGAATATTGACTTGCACTAATTGGTTCTTTGTTCCCTTTGAGACAGAAGTTGAATCAATCACTCACTTGTTAGTTCACTGCTCCTAGTTTAGTTCCATTTATGAAAAAAGCCCCTTGTAATTCTGGTGAGATATCTCTGTTCAACTTGATTAATCATGTAGACTTTGTTTGAAATCTATCTGAAAATATCAAACAATTGAACAAAATCCCTATTCAATTGACTGATGCTAAAATGTTTTGAAGTCCTGTTTGCATTAGTTTGGGCTGTTTGGAGAAGCTAGAACCTCGAGGTGTTCGTCATTGTAGCGCTTCTTAGCAGTGGCGGAGTCGGAATTTTCTGGCACCGGGGGCAAAATTAAAGAGCTAAAACTTAATTTGAAATTTAAACAAAGTGTGTATCCAACTTGTTAAAAAAGCCTGCTTTTACGGTAAAAGTGCCCCCATTTTGATCAAAATTAGGCTAAAAATTAACAAATTTTTAAACATTTGCACTACAAATTCAAAATAAATTTTGGTCCACGGGGGCCTTTCCACCCCCTCCCACTGCTTCTTAGACCATTGTTGTAAGGTTTTCTTGTTCCTAGCGTCTCGCTAGAAGTTAAAAAAAATTGATCTGTTATTAAAAAAGAAAACACTTTATGAAGTAGAAATAAAATTTAACTAACAAGAGTTATACAAAAGGATGGATTATTGATGGACACAACTAAAAATAACCAAACAAACTTATAAAAGAAGGAAGTGAAGCAATCCTGCAAATGTTGTGATCCAAAAGGAATAGTCCAGAATGCATCTTATTCCACCTGCCAAACAAAAGAATAGATATCACCAAAAAAGCTTGAAAGAATACTAAAGTTTCTAAGAATACTAGTAATTTCTTAATAGTTGCACTAAGCATTCAATTCTATATAAATCAAGGCATGTGGTCTCTATTATGCATCCCAAAGCAAACTTCATTTCTATACCTACATCTTGCATAACTTCTCCCCAAATTAAAATGGCATATTCGTATGCTTCCAAGAACAAAACTGACCTTGCTAAGATCGGAAAAGAAACGTTTGATGTCATAGATGATATTTTCCCTCGTGGGCGCCAGTCCTCAAACCAGCAGGCATTTCACTATCATCAGTACCAACCACAACAGGCTTATGTGGTTCAGCAACAAGTGTATGAAGCACCAGTGACGACCAGGATGACTGAAAGAGTGATAAGTTGTGACGAGGCTGCTAAGATATATCGTGGGACTATGTTTATGGAGTATCCTAAATGGAAGCCTACTCGTAAAGGTTTCTTTTTTTAGTAGTTCTAGCTAAGCTATATATATGTGTGTGTATGTATCTAAGATCTTGGATACCATCCCTTGCCATTAGAAGGTTTTGCGTGGATGCGTCAAGATTGTTGAAATCAATTACCGTAAGTATAATAATATCACTGGTGGTTGTTGTATTAAGTTAATCTTGTTTTTTTAGTTAGTGAGACCATTTTTGTTTTGATTTGTTACTTTCCCAGATAAGGTAAGATAAAATTAAGAAAATTAAAATGAAAAAAGGTCCCAAAAGGCCGTTTTGAAAGGCAAGACTAAGGTTAATTAGTTAATTATAGAAAAAGATTTTTCATTATGCATGAAACTATAAGAGAGAAGAGAAAACTAACCTTTATGGACATGTTTGGGATTGCTTATTTTGATTAAAAAAGTCTTTTAATAAAAAGGACTTATTAACTTATGACTTTCCAAAAGTAGTTTTTAAAAAAGTGTTTGGATTAGCTTATAAACTAAAAATTGTATAATTACAAAAAAGACATACTTTAAAAATGATGAGAGTTAATATGAGGAAGTAGATGGGTATAATAGAAAATTAGACCAAAACTAGTTTTCAAAAATCAATAAGTAACTTCCCTCTTACTTTTCAAAACCTCATTTTTACCTTATATGAAAAGTCAATTTCAGAAGTTCTTTTGATTTTACCAAACATTTTTTTTAACTTATTAACTTCTGTAGAAGTGAAACACGCAATCCTAAACATGCACTATGTTGTATGGACCCTTACAAGTCCTTATATGAAAAGTCAATTTCAGAAGTTCTTTTGATTTTACCAACATTTTTTTTAACTTATTAACTTCTGTAGAAGTGAACACGCAATCCTAAACATGCACTATGTTGTATGGACCCTTACAAGTCCTTATAAGCACCCTCACTTCACTCTTTCTTATCATACAATATAGTACATTTTATAACCAAGTTATTAGTTTTAGATCAACTATTTAGTTTTATGATAAATACTTCAAGTTTACTAAATTAATATAATAAATGAAGCACCTGCACCTCTCTTAAAGAAGATGAAGATCGGAGATGCCTAGGACGCACAACAACCGAGAAACGAAACAAATGATCAAAATAACCTCGAATCACTGTTCAACAGGTTGCTTCTTTCATATATAGGGTAATATAAAAGAACTACATTTGTATTCATAAGAAAATAAAGTGGGTACATAATTTAATAGCTACAAAAGGTTGCCTAACAATATTATCGATAAATACGATTAAAAAATTATGAAATAATTCAAGGTTAAATACTTGTAAATATATGAGAAATCATTTTAATTTGTAGCTGAAAATCTAAAACCTATAAGATATATAAACAACTAGACTAACCACCCGTGTGTTACACGGGTTGGAAAACTTAAATTTAAATAGAGTAAATTACACATACGATCCCTATGTTATGTTAAAATTTTGAATTTGGCACTTAAAGTTTAATGTTTTCTAATATGATTTCTAATTTTTTTTCTTTTTCATCTATGGTCTGAAGTTCTGTTAGTCAATAATTAATAATATTAAAAATTATAAAAATGACATTTTACTCGCATCGACTATCCATTTAATTTACCTTTTAAACTATAGTATTATTTTTATTAAGGAAAGCTTTGTATTCTTGTTTTTATTATTGAATATTTTTATTATTTCATTATTAATATGTTTATTATATAATAAAATACGTTTTAAATACATGAATAAAAATTTTATAATAACATAATTTATAAAATGTTTGCTTTTAACATGTTTAAACTGTCCATTTTTTAAATGTTGTTCTTAAAACCGTTTGAAATTTTAAAAGTTTTTATAAAACTATTTGTTTTCTAAAGAATTTTTACTTAAACCATTTATTCTCAAATCATATTTAAAAAAACAATCACTATTTTAAACATCTTTTTCAAAAGCAATTCATTACCAGACGACATTTTTAGTATTTTTTTAACCGTTCAATAAACAAATAGTTTTAAAAACAGTATTTAGAAAATTGATAATTATAAAAATTACATTTAAAAATAAAATGGTTTTAATAAAGAGGATAATGCTTTTAGAAAGTACCTTTAAAAATCAGAAAGTTTTAAGAGAGATATTTAAAAAATCAAAAATTTTAGAGAAACATTTAAAAACCTGAACATTCTAAAAATAACATTTTAAAAAATATTTTTTTATTTAAATAAAAAGTAAATTACATTAATGATCTTTATAGGTAAAATAGTCATTTTAATAAAAACTTAATATTAGTAACTGAACTAACAAAATAAACACCATTGATAAAAGATAAATATAACATCCAGGACTATTTTTGAATTTTAAAAGTTTAAGAAACAAATCTAAAATTTTAACCAAACTACAAGAACCATCCATGTAATTTACTCTTTAAAGTAAATAGAAACATAGATTATCAATTATTCTTAATAAGCTTGTAATATTATGCATGTGAAGGTCGATTAAATGAATGTATACATTTAAATTAAATAAAAGAATCAAATACATAATAAAACAATATTAATGTTTATAAATATCTAAAAATTTTATTGTATATAAATATTTTACCATATTCAGTGACTAACTTCTTAAACTTATTAAATCATCTATTATAATATTCTCATGTATTGTAGTGTTCTATAATAAAAAATATAAAAATTAAGGATATATAGCAAATATGTTTTATAAAATAAATATATAGGAATAAGATAACAATTCTATTAGTTGAATAATATATCATCCTCAACCATAATAAACCTAATAGAGTAAGTTTCTACCTTATTAATATGCATTGGCTATCTTCATATACGAATCATGGCGTGTATGTCAAGATCTCTCTATAAAGTTACTTTGATACTGATAATGTCCTGTTGAGCAAGGTAATTTGATAGTTATTTCGTATATTTTTAAAGATCTTTGATAGTAGAATAACAGTAAACAGAAAATATTTATTGTATATATATAATAAATAATGGTATTATGTTATACAATGTAGACAATATTATACGATATTGTTAAAATATAGAAGATTTTCAAATTTTGAAACTATTAACCCAAAATTCTCGGATTGATTGTTACCATTAGAATTTAAAATTTATGAACTACTTATGCTTCATTTGAATATTCAAATTGTCAGTTTTAAATTTTAAATTTTAACTAATTAAGTTAGTTATTTTTAGATAAAATATGGATTGAATTGGATATTGAATTGGAATTTTAAGGTTTTTAAATTTCCGTTTCTAATATTAATTTTTAAAATCTAATTTTGAAAATTGTTTAATTAAAAATTAAATGATATTTAAGCATTTCCTTTTAGAAACATATTGCTAATAAAACGCCACGTGGCAATTGTATGATGTGAAGATGCTAGTGTGGCAGTATATTTGCTAAAATCTTATCACGTGGCCTAACCTCTTTTCATTTATTATATACTAGTTTAGAGCCCATGTATTACATGGGTGGAATAAATAAAACATATCAAAATCATTAGTTTTATGAATATTTGTTTTTTAGATGTTATTATCCATTGGTGAAATAAAAATATAATGATTATATAAAAGTTATAACACATAATGAATTAGAAATTATTACTCTATATTTAAAGAAAATATTTCTGATATCATATAATTTAGTATGTATTAATATACTAGGTTATAGACTCGTGTAATACACGGGTTGAACAAATAAACATATTTTAAAAAAGTAGGTGCATTAACTATAAATCTTTAAATATTTTTATACAAAACATGTGATGTTTATTTATAGATCTATCATCTTTATCTAATATTAGTAGTTTAACTTCATCTTTATTTGTAACTCTAGATAACGCTACATATAATTTACCATGAGGGAATACCGGTAGTCTCAAAAACAATCCAACGATTGACATTGATTGTCATTGCACACAACACTAAAATTGAAAACTATCTTCTATACTTCTATGACTCGATTACGAAGTGATATGACTTGTAATCTTGTACAATTACATTAATCATTTCTCTGATTAATATTTCTTAGTAACATTATTGAAACACCTACCTTTAGTACTACATGATGATTTAGAAGACCTGAAATTTTTAAGTAATTTAAAACATCAGGTTAGCACATGTTTATTGTAAAGTATTATTCAAATATATGTTTTGACAAAGTTGTAGCATTTTGTCACCATTATGTTATTATTAAAACAAATTTTTGTGCACTTTTGACATTTGTATGTAGAAGGATTTTTAGCTAACATTGGTTTATGTACAAACAAACATATCCCGCGTATTTAAAAATTTCAAAAGTTTTTGATATGTTTATAACATGCCTTGAAATTTCATACCCTATATTAGAAAATAAAAAAAGAAAAAATCATTTGGATCCTTGAAACTTGGTCGTTTACATAAGCTGATGATACGCAATTTTATGGTATAGTCATACTTGATAACGTCAATATCTTCAAAACATATTTATTTGGATTCCATCACTATGTTTTGTTAAATGATATAAAAAAATAATCATGGAATGAAGTATTAAAACACAAATTAAAATTAAAGTGTATAATGATGGAAGGTTATAATGACATTGTAAATATATATTTGACTAAAATATAAATATTGAAGTTTCTTTTTATTATTATTGAAACTTCTAATTACAATCAACAGTTATTACGAATTTAAGTAATATATAAAAATTATGTGTTTTTTATTTATTATGATGTATTATGATATTTAGGAAGGTATAACATTTTGAAATCTAAAATTAATATTATTAAATATAGATGGTATAAACTTAAACATAGAAAGTATTAATTAGTTTGTTATGAGCGGGAAAATAAAAGATGAGAAGGGCTAAGAAGATGCCACATGTATAAAATTATTTTGATTTATTAAAAGTAGGATTTTAAAATTAGTACATTTATATTTTAGATGTTTAAAACTTTAGTTTACTTATTTATAATAATTATCATTTAATATGAGAGAGACAAGAAACACAAATCTTTTTACTCTAATAAAAGGGTAAATGGCTATGCCACGTGTCACCACCACATTCATTCTCATCAAAATTTTCCCGCTTCCCTCTCTTATAAAATACCCACATTAATTACTAATAATATTATCTATTTATTTTTACATTATAATTAATTTTTTAGATTAAGAAAAAGAATTTTTTATTAATGTTATTTCTATAGAGTTAGTTTTTTATAAAAATATTTTTTTCTAAAAAATAAAAATATTTTTATTTAATATTTTAAAATTGTTTTTTTAAAGTAATTTTTTTATAAAACAAAAATAATTAAAATAAGAAGTTATAGTAAGAAAAATTTAAAAATGAAAAAAATTTTAAAACGTTATTATAAAACAAAATGTTTAATTTATCTTTCAAAAAAACAAAAAAATTAAAAATTTCATATTATTTTTATTCTATTTAATATTTTATTTATTCAACCCGTGTAATACAAAATGTTTAGTTTATCTTTCAAAATTTCAAAAAAAATTAAAAATTCATATTATTTTTATTCTATTAAAATAAGAAGTTATTTTTATTCTTACAGTTATTACTTATACATAATTTAATTATATCATTTCTTAGTCTATCATTTTATAAATAATAATTTTTATTCTATTTAATATTTATTTATTCAACCCGTGTAATATACGGGTTTACTAAATCTAGTATAGATATATTTGTTTTAACATATTTTAGTTAAAAAGGAAAGTCAAATTAATTGTTTTTATAATTTTTGTATTTATTATGAGAGAGAGGCGGGAAAATAATTTTTTTAATACGCTAGAATAATGACACGTGCGTTTGATATGCTAGAATGATGACACGTGTTTTAAACAAACCTTCTTTTATTATATGTTATAGATAGAGATTTTCAAATTTTAAAACTATTAACCCAACATTCTCAGATTAATTGTTACCGTTAGAATTTAAAATTTATAAACTACTTATGCTCCATTTGAATATTCAAATTGTTAGTTTTAAATTTTAAATTTTAACTAATTAAGTTAGTTATTTTAGATAAAATATTGGATTGAATTTGAATTTTAAAATTTTTAAATTTTGGTTTCTAATATTAATTTTTAAAATCTAATTTTGGAAGTTGTTTAATTAGAAATTAAAAGATATTTAAGCATTTCCTTTTAGAAGCATATTGCTAATAAAACGCCACGTGGCAATTGTATGCTGTGAAGATGTCATGTGACAGTGTATTTGTTAAAATCTTGCCACGTGGCCTAACCTCTTTCATTTATTATATATAGAGATTTTATTGTTTATAAATTATAACAACTAAACATTACTTTGCTTCTACAATTGTAGCTCCATATATGAAAGGGTTATATTACAAAACAGCTGGTCTTTTTGTTTCTTTATAAATTATATATAGTTAGAAAAGGTGAAACATGTAACATCTCATACTTTTTAAAAAAAAGTTAATTTTGTAAACAATTTATATGTTGATATAAATTGCAATAATTACAATAATAATAATAATAATAATAAAATAATAATAAAAAAATATTAGTGATAATATTTATAAAAACAATAACAATGATGATACTATATTAATAATTTATAAAAAAATTTATTAACCTAAAAGTGGTTAAAATTTAACAAAAATTAGTGGGGGATTGTTTTGTCATTTTACAAACTTTAAAAGAGAGTTTCTGCATAAAATAACAACCATCCAATACTTCAGGGACCATTCTTGTAAAATTACAAAACACCCCAACCCCACCCCCCATCTTCCCCGAATTTGCTCCCCGAAATCTCGGCCGAAAAACCTCCACTTTCGAGCACTAAATCTTCATAATAATTGAATAATCGAACATAAACCATTATAAAACTACAACTAATCGATTTCCACTTCCAAATTCATCCGAAAATCGCACAAACACCACCATTTGAACACCTCACGGTCGCGGACCTGCAACACTATAAAAACCCAACTTCCGATTGATTTAACAAGATTTGATAAGGAGCTTTTAGTTTTGATCATCATTCAAAGCTTCCCTCGAGTTTAATTTGATTATAGTCACTGTTTGAGCATCAATCGATCATCAACCTGTGCCGCGACCTGTTCTTCATCGGGTTCAGTTCCAAATAAACATCATACGGGTAATTGAACACACCCACACACTCGATTTTTCATGGGGAACAAAAGCCCCAAGATTGCAGAAGCTCTCGAAATCGAATTGAACCTCAATCGGATGAGGATCGAACTAGGGCTCAAACGGGATCGGGGGTGTTATTGAAATCGCGTTTAAAATAATTAAAAACCGTTTTCTTTCGCGGCTGTAAGCCTTTGTTCCACTGGTTCCTGCGCTACCATGTCAATCAAGAGGTCCCGGGTTCGACCCCGGGCACCTACACTTATTTTTTTGAGGCCTTTTTAAGCTTTAAAAAAAATCAAAAAATTCCTAAAAATTTTAAAAATGTTTATACAAACATTAAAAATTTTTTAAAACCACCCAATTATTTTCTGAAATTTATTTCAACATTTTATTTATTTACTTTATTATTTATTTTAAATAAATGAAATAACTAGTTTAATTTCTTAAAAAAATAAGACTTTAAACAATGGTTAACATCACTAAATTATTATGGGTTCAAATAATATCAGTGTATTATTGTTTAAATCATGATTTTCTTAATCAAACATAAAAGTTTTATATATAAATCTTTTCAAATCATTTTTATCTCTTTTAGTCACTTAATAATTAAAAATTTAATTAATTATCATATAATTAATTAATAAAATTAATTATTTATTCCTCCTGCATTTTAACAATCAATTAAATGGTAAAGTGTATTGGTAGATTTATTTCTATATAATTACTTGAAAAGAATTTATTATAATTCAAGACATTCAAACTAAATAAAATTAGTTTATTTAAACTACCATTCAAAACCCAATAGAAATCCTAATACATTCCCAAATTCTCAAATCACTATTATTCTAATTCGAGGCACCGTTCCTTAGGTTAATCATAAGGAAATCGTTGGTGTTTAATCTATCACATCCAGATTCTAATTTCATCAATCATGTGAGTATTCATATCCCCTTTTTATATCATTTCTTATTTGGGGAAAATCATGTGATATAATATTCAATCATGATATTCTATTGTTATTTCATTCTAAATTCAATTCAAGACAGGTTATGTTATTACTTGCAATTACGTGAACATACTATGCTAAACTGGACGACAGTAAAACCCTAATTCAATCAATCAATCCTGGTATCAATGGTAGATCTACTGGTTTGAATAACCCACCCCATATAAATAGTCGAGTGGTGATTGTGCCAGAGGCAATAGTCAATCTATGGTGTATGTGTGCAAGTCTATTATATGCAAGTGTCAAGTCAAGGGGTTTATATTGTGTCGGTTTATCTATATGCTTCGCCATTGCAATATAAGTCTTGACGTTACCTTGTGAATTGGATTATTCTCAATCATTCAATCAATCTATATGTATATTCAAAACTGTGATTACTCACCAGCTAACTCGTTAGCTGACTTTATTTTCTCACATGATTTCAGGTTAAGCAAGTTAGTGGACTTCTACATGCTCATTTAAGACTCGGACTTAGTCAAAATAAAAGACAATTACTATTTGTGATTTCAATTGTTGTATTTTTTTGTGAAAACTCATACTATCTTGTAATCTGATTTTAATATTACTTCCACTATTAGACAATCATGTGTTATGAACAATCAATCATTCCCTCATCCGCTCCGATGATTCCGCCGTCGGTCGGGGTGTGACATTTTGATCCCTTTCCGTCAATACAGTGGCGGAGCTTGAACTGTTTCGTGGGGGGGGGGGGGACGAAATTAATTTTTTTAGGGGGGGCAAACTCGATATTTATATAAAAATTTACACTATCGGGCAAAATTTACATTATCGGGTTAAAATTTAACACTACGAATGAAAAAATAGACCCCCCAACCCCTATGATGCTCCGCCAGTGCGTCAATAACCTACGCGAGTTCGTCCCACCCACTCCACCTCGTTGTTCGTGGTAGCAAATTGTAAGTGCTTCTAGAATTAGGGAATCAAAATTGAAGGTAATAAAAAATTGCATAAGAAATACCATTATGTTATTATCATAAACTTTATTTTTTTATGAGGGGGTTAATTTGTTATATACACGCCAATGAAAATCTTATCTCACACCATTTTCAAATGGTTGTTTGAGATCACTTTAAACAACCATTTAAAGACTAGTTAGGGCTTTTATCATAGCCACTCTATCTTTAAACAACAGTTTGAGTTTTTCACCAAACGAGCCTTTGAGTTTGGATGCGACGTATTTGACTTGGAGGTTGCGTAGGAATAGTTTGGCCCTTATTGATCTGTTATAACATGTTATATTATCATAAATCTTTTATTATAAATTTATATATGTTTTCTTCGTGAACATTAACTCTAAAATTTTATAGAAAAAATCAAAATAATATTGGTATTAGTTACTTCCTTAGAAAAAATCAAAAATCATATTGGTATTAGTTACTTCCTTATCATTATTTTCTCTCTATTCTCACTCACAACCAATTTTAAAAATTTTAAAAAATTTATAGGGATTGATAAGTGATTTTCTAAATATACCGATTAACAGTAACATTTTCTTTCTTCTTCACGCACAATCAATCAAAACCATTCTATATAAATATAAGAAACACACTCACATATTTTTAAGGATTCCACTGTTAATGCTATAAGTATACAACATAACCTCGTTATCGTTATAAAATCGTTATAAATATAGGAATAGGAGATGCTCATAACATCACAAAGAAAAAGCCTGAAACACCATGCACTATAGAGATCTGTAAACACGATAAACATAACTAGAAGTCGTTCAATTCCAAAACCAAAAACAAGTGATAATAATGCGTACGTCAGGGGAGGGTACGTCACCATTTGGTAAATAATTGAAGGGTATATATCTCCAACTATTAGATTATGATAATATTTAAAGATTGAAAAAAGAATAAACATCTTTTCAAAATTCTATTTTAATCAAACACGCTATCAAGAGAATAATACATAGACCTATACCGATTATATATTGGTCCAAGTGTATGTTATCCTACAAAGATAACCAGTGACATATGGATATACCCGACCCATCTTTGCATTTGCATGATTGCATCAAATCTAGTTCATCTCCACTGTGTTTTAATTTGACTCTACCCCCTCTCTACAATAAGATCTATACTATGGTAGATATTACTCAGACTGACACGAAAACACTAACACGTGCATATTAATTTAAACGGGTTGTAATTAGTTAAAGGGTCGCACTCGTGAACGCATTTAGCTAAATGGGCCGGGTTCGGGTTAATTGGCTTGGCTGGGTCGTGTGTCGGCATGTTTAACCCGTTTATTTTTATTTTATTATTAAAATACGTATTTATGTCATGATTAGGTATTTTATGTAGTACCTTAAAAGTTAGAGGAAAAAAACCTTTGTATTTTTTATTTACACTACAACAATTTATCCCTGTCCCGACGAGACCTATAGCGACGACAAGTGTCGCTGCTACAGATGGGTTTATACCGACGACATGTCGTCGGTATAGAATTAGTGGGTTTTTTGACTGGTCAAAGTCTATACCGACGACATGTCGTCGGTATATAGTGGGCGGGATGCGAAAAAAACACGCGGGTTTTTCCAAGACCTGTGCCGACGACATGTCGTTCCTATAGATCGAATATATTTTATTTTTTATTTTTTTCCCTCTCCGTTTAATTTTTTTTTTTGAAAATTTTTTTTCCCACGTTGTCCCGACGACTTGTCGTTGGGATAGATCTATCATTTTTAATTTTTTATGAGTAAATTTCGGTTTTGGTCCCTGTGGTTTAACCATTTTAACCATTTCAGTCCAAAAAGGAATCTTTGATCATATCATGCCCTGTGGTTTCACTTTTGTAACGATTTTGGTCCCTGACACTAACTTTGTTAGTTTTTACAGTTAAATGTCAGGGTACTTTGGTCATTTTACATTTGGAGGACTAGTTATGTAAATTATATTAGATTAGGATAATTGTTGTAATTTTTTAAAATAAAAAAATAAAAAAAATAAAATTTAAACGTAACCCAACCCAACCCAAACCCCTAATTGGAACCCTAACCCCACCACCCTTCCACCGCTCGCACCACACCGCCGCCGCCACCTCCATCGCCAGCTCCCCTTTCGTATGTAGAAGATAGAGAGCTTATTGTTAGGGTTTTCAGCCCTAATTTTGACTGTTAAACACGGAGACATCGTCGACGATGAAGTGAGATTGACGCCTCCTAAAGCGAGGCTATCGATCGAGTATTTAATCACCTTCTGTCGACCGACCTTCACCATCACCACCAAATCCTCTAATCGATTCACATCGAACCCACAGACAACACTTCGAACCATCTTTGATCGAACACCCAAATCAACCACTCCCAACCGCCGTTACCAATTGACCGACACCCACCTGCAACACCATCAAACCGCATCCCCTGTCGACCCCAATCGAGCCCCCCAATTCCAATTCGACCTTCGAACTTCGACCTTACCACCACACCTTCGCCGGCGACAACATCAAATCATCTGCGACAACACCATCGACCGCAACCCACCTGCCGATTCACAATCATCTTCGACCACCACCGAACACCTAAAATTCATCATCTTCAAACAACCATCGGACCACCATCAATTGTTTCCCCTTCGAACTCCGACTGAAAATTGTTGAGAATTGAGAGTGAGGCAGAGAGCTTCGAGAGAGAGAGTTCGAGAGACTATGATTTGGGTGAAAGAAAGAAAGCCTTCAGGGACTTCTTTAAAGAAAAAATAATTTACATTTAGATTAGATTTAGATTTGATTTTTTTTATTTTTTATTGTTTTAAAAAGATACAACAATTATCCTAATCTAATATAATTTACATAACTAGTCCTTCAAATGTAAAATGACCAAAGTACCCTCACATTTAACTGTAAAAACTAACAGAGTTAGTGTCAGGGACCGAAACCGTTACAAAAATGAAACCACAGGGCATGATATGATCAAAGATTCCTTTTTAGACTGAAATGGTGAAAATGGTTAAACCACAGGGACCAAAACCGAAATTTACTCTTTTTTTATTTTTAACCTATAGCGACGACCTTTGTGTCCCGACGACATGTCGTCGCTATAGGTTGACGCATCTTTTAATCGACCCACAGGCTTTCTGCCTCATTTTTTACCTTGAAACCAAAATATCAAACCTCTCGTTTCCTCTCGGTTTTCACTCGTATTCTAAGCCATCTTTGCATAAAAGTGAAGTGTTTGAAGGTAATAATGATGTCTTTTATTATAGTGAAGTTATATAATCTTGTTTTTGGAAGTTTTATATAAATTTTTGTGTTTTAGGTGAGATTGAAAGTTTAGGCTTGAAATTGAAGAGTTTGAAGGTTTTAAAGGTATGAAATTCGTTTACATCTCATGATTCAAATGTTATTAAGTGATTATGTTAGTGATTAGGCTTGTGTGGTCTTTGGGTTTAAATTTTATATTGTAAAAGTGTATGTATATGTAAGTGTATTTGGGTTTAATGCTAGATTAGGTTATGCCCACCAAGTGTTTAATGAAATACATTAGATATATTTCCATGTTATTAAGTGATTATGTTAGTGATTAGGCTTGTGTGGTCTTTTGGTTTAAATTTTATGTTGTAAAAGTGTATGTATATGTAAGTGTATTTGGGTTTAATGCTAGATTAGGTTATGCCCACCAAGTGTTTGATGAAATGCATTAGATATATTTCCATGATTTTAAGTTTGTATATGTTTGTATATGTGTAAATGTATATGGGTTTGATGTTAGATTAGGTTATATGGGTTTGATGTTAGATTAGGTTATGCCCACCAAGTGTTTGATGAAATGTCACCATATATATTTCATGGTTTTAAGTTTGTATGCATTTTTATATGTGTTATTTTATATGTATATGGTTTAATGTGTTTAGTTGTTTATGTATATGTTTATATGTATGTAATTATGTTAATTTTGTATGTGAATGTTTGTATGTATTTATGTTTATATGTTTGTTGATTAGTATATTATATGTTTATTTTTTTGTAATTGTGTAGTAAGTATGTTGTATACTTGTATGTTTTTGTATAGTTGTAAGTGTGTATGTAAGTATGTTGTATACTTGCATGTAAGTATGTTTGTATTTTTGTAATTGTGTACGTAAGTATATTGTATATTTGTATGTTTGTACACTTGTAAGTGGTTGTGTTGTGATTATGCTTGTATGTATGTATGTAAACAACGTTATCCGAGTTTTCATGGGAGCCAATCATATGCACAGAAGAGACATATGGAGGTAAAAGTATAATTGTTAGTATAAAAATAAGTATTAAATGTCGAAAGATTCATTTCTAAGAATTTTTATTATTCATAGGGGAGTCGTCCGATTGATCTCTTTCAGAAGATGCATTTGAAAGAAGGTACGGGATGGGTGAATGCAAGCGCAGAATCGGACTGGGTAAGTTTAAACTAACATTGTGTGAATCTAGTATGTTTACATGCGTTTGGGTCAAAATGACCCATTTTAAGCAATTCTAGTATGTTTAAGAGTGTTTGGGTCAAAATGACCATTTGAACTAACTTTTGATTGATTCTAGCATGTTTAAGTGTGTTTGGGTCAAAATGACCCATTTGGACTAACTTTTGATTGATTATAGCATGTTTAAGTGTGTTTGGGTCAAAATGACCCATTTGAATTAATATTTTTAATATGTTTAATGCAGGAACGAATTCAAGAGGAGTATGTGAGATCCTCTAGCGAGACTGGTGGAGACTCATCTGCTGTTGATGAGATTCAATGCATTAAGCGCGCCTTAGGTCAAAGGCGAGGACATATACGAGGTGTTGGTCGCGTGGTGAGACATTCCACCCCTGATTTTTCTAGCTCACAACCTCCAACACAACATTTGCAAGATGAAGTTGCAGAGCTTAGACAAGAACTTAAACAACAACAACAAAATGAAGAAACTATACAACAACAACAACAACAACAAATAGAAGAGATGCAACGACTGATCCAAGAGCAGATGGAAATGATGCGTTACGTCCAGCAGCAACGACCACCTGGAGGCAATTAGAGTTTATATTTTTATTAGATTTTATAGAACTTTAAACTACTTTAAAATTATATGAACTATTTGTGTGTTAAACTTGAATGTGATTTGCACTCATTATATGTTTGTTAAATTTGCATTAATTATGTGTTTGTTTAATTTTTATAAAAAAAGCAGGTTCCTAAAAAAATAATAAATAACAGTCTATAGCGTCGCTATAGATAATATAAAAAAATATATATTATCTATAGGGACGACATGTCGTCGCTATAGATAATATAAAAAAAATAAATATCATCTATAGGGACGACATGTCGTCGCTATAGATAATATACATATATATTTTTTTATTTTTTTTATTCGTTAATTTCAGAAACCACGACTGTTATAGGGTCGACATGTCGTTGCTATTGCTAAGTTTATGCCGACGAAGTCTATCCCGACGACATTTTAACTTATAACTACTAATTTTTTGGGACAAAAGCTATAGCGACGACATGTCGTCGCTATAGATCAAAATAGTCTATAGCGACGACATGTCGTCCCTATAAGGTCTCACTTTTTCGTTGCTATAGACCCATTTTCTTGTAGTGTTATAATTTATACTTTAGAGTATTAATATACTAAAAATAAAAAAAATCAGGCTAAACAACTTGTGTTTAAGTCATCCTAAGAATAATTTTGTCATATTAGGTATATTAGGTTTATCTGTATGATATGATTTTTGGATTTGTGTCCAAACCGAGAACATGACCAGTTTAAGTTTAAGGGGTTAACACCCTTATAATTAACTTTCACTTATCATTCACATGGCTTCCATGTGTCTAATAATTATTAATAAGTGCATGGACTTAAATGCATACCAGTTTCGAAATCTCCTTTATAACTTGTAGGCAGGAACCTGATTGTTTTTCTTAATTTTAAAGGAATAAGCAATAATGTTGATAACAACATATACTCTTAAAGGAATAAGCAGTTGATATATAACAACACATAAATAAGAATATTAGTTACGCTTTAACTAAAAGGAACACTAAAAGGAACACAAATATATAAACAAGAAAAAAAAGATACCATTACTGTTGAGCTATTACTTTTAGATTGCTATATATGAAGGCACAACATCTCTTGCATACACACCATCCCAAAACACAACATAGATAACAACTAATTCAATCTTCTCTTGTAATCAAACCTGCTCGCTATAAAATGTCATATTATCCAAAACCAAAAACTGATATTTCCGTGATCGGAGTTGAAACGTTCGCTCTCCTGGAAGATAATTTCCCAGAAACACGACATAACATGAAGTCTCCGTTACCAACTGCTCCACCAAGTAGAACCCCACCACAAATGTTTCCCTCTCATTACAAACCCCAACAGGCTTATTTGGTGCAACAAGTACCAGCCAAAAAAACAGACATGGTGATAGATTCCTACCAGGCGGCTAACATGTATGGCGGGTTCTGCTTGTCGACTATCCTAAAGGAAGCCCACTCGTAAGGGCTTCTTTTATTAATAGTTCAAGGTAGCTACAATCATATGTGTACTTTATGTATTTTAGTGTTTAGTGTTTACTTTGGAAGATTCCATCCCTTGCCAATAATCGGTTTTATGAGGATGTGCCAAGATTGTTATGAATAGTCACAATATGCTAATATATAGAATACTTGATGGTTGTATTTACATGACTGATGGCGTTGTATTTCTTGCTTGATCTCTGCTCTTTGTTCTAATCTCCAATTTATTTCTTCTTAGCAATATCGATTACAATGATAAATTGAAACCAAAAGACTATATATGTGACTACTTAGGGCTTCGATTTAAGATATGATGGTGTTAAAAGATAATCAAAAGAAGGTGATAAAGATCAATAATAGAATTATTAAAGTCGCAAGTCAAGTTCATCTAAACAAACTTGAATGCTTATTGATCCTTGTGGAATGAGGAAATCGTGAAACTAGTCCTTTTGTGATATAATATTCCAGAAGAAATAGTTGTGTTTTTTGAATTGGAGTCTTATGGATCATCTTTTGAATTGTGATATATTGTTTATAGATTAAAGTTATGTATATTGGTGGTATCCCAAAATCTTTAATCAGATAAGATAAAAGCTTCTTTCAAGAATGGGTGTGGTAGTTTCTATGTGACTCAAATCTGACCAAATGATTCCTTTATGTAAGAATTGAAACGGTGAAAATTAAATAACTTGATATTTGACGATTATTACTGTTATATCTCTAAATTGATAGTTACATCAATATTGAATACCGTCAATCGCTATCGATACCTTTATTCCATAAGTAGAAAGAAAATTATTTATAATTGCTACCAATTATCGGTAATGTTTGTTACCATTGATAACTATATTACTACTAAAGTATACTTTTGCTACTAAGGCACTAGAGTTGCTATCGATTACCAAAGTTGCTTCTGACCTTCAGCACGATCATCATCACGGGCTTTGCCCACTAGACCCTACTATCAGGGTGCCGCCCCCGATCTCCTGTCAATCACTACAAGAAAATTGAATTTTTGCGTCAACGTTTTTTGCGGCGATAAATATATCGTCGCAAAAAAGACAGAAAACGACAAAAAATTAACTTTTTTGACTTTTAAAAGTCAAAGGTATTATTTGCGGCGACATTTCGTCGCAATAAATAACAATTAATTATTTTTCAATTTATTAATATCACAAAAATATTTTCTGATGGCGCCAAAAATCCTGCCATCTCTTTTGCGGCGATTTGTCGTCGCAATAAATGGAAATTAATTATTAAATATTTTAATATTTAAGTAAATAAAAGCATATCGTCGCAATATGTTTATTGCGGCGATATATCGCCGCAAAAAGTTCCCAGTTTTTAGTCGGGACTTCTTTAATCTGAACATGTAAACAGAACACCAAATCCCCAATTGAGCACCCTACCCCTTCTTCCCACTGCGCAGCGCGACCACCACCCCCACTCCCCCACCGCCGGCCATAACCGCCCACCGTCGCCCACCGTCGGCCGGTCCACAGTCGGCCGGGTCCACCGTCGCAAGCTCCCTTCTCCGTCGCAAGCTCCCTTCTCCGTCGGCCGGGCCCCCTTCTTCGTCACTACCGCTGCTGCTCCACGTGCACCGCCGCTGTTCCTCCTCCTTCACCGCCTCTTTGCATCATAGTCACCACCACCACTTCTGATTTCAAGTAATAACCTCAATTGTTTCTAATTTGGTGTTACTTTGTAGTTAATATTTTGAAATTAGGGATTTTGTGTTCATTTTGCCTAATTTGTAGTTTTTATGGTTATGAACATGGATGTTTAGCTTAGTTAAGATCAAGTAATATGTGTGTATGTATGTATTTAACAATGTATATTTAAGTGTGTTAATTTTGTGTTAATACGTGGTTCTTGTTTAAGAAAAAATATGTGTATGTTTATGTATGTGGTTATGAAATTAGGGTTAGAAAGTTTATGAAATTGTTAATAAAGTTTAAGAAAAAATGTGTTTAAGAAAAAAAGTCTAAGAAATTAGGGTTAGAAAGTTTATGAAATTGGTTATTGTTTAGAAAGTTGTATGTGTTTAATATGAAAGTTTATGTATGTGTGTATGTTTATGTATGTGGTTATGTATGTGTTAATATGTATGTTTATGAAAAAATATGAAATAACATGTGTGTATGTATTTTAATCATGGATGTTGAACTTAGTTGAGTTGAAATAATATTGTGTTAATTTGTAGTTATTTGCGGTTTTGAAGTTTATATTGTTTTGAAATCATGGATGTTGAACTTAGTTAAGTTGAAATCATGGATGTTGAATTTAGTTTAGTTGAAATAAGATGTATATGTGTATTTATGTATGGATGTATATGTGTATGTGTATATGTATGTTGAATTATGATTAAAATGGATGTATATGCGTATTTGTGTATGGATATATATGTGTATGTGTGTATGTATGTTAAATTGTGATTAAAATGGATGTATATGTGTATTTATGTATGGATGTATATGTGTATTTGTGTATGGATGTATATGTGTATTTGTGTATGGATGTATATGTGTATTTGTGTATGGATGTACATGTGTATGCGTATATATGTGTATTTATGTTTGTATTTCCCTAGTTTTAAATGTGTTAAGATAATTAATATTTGTTTGTAGACGCAGTTATGACGATTGATAAGACTTGGACTACTTTAAAAATAAATTTTCTAAAGAATATCTGATTGGTCTTAAAGCATTCATGGAAAGGTGTAAGAATTATATGAATGGCCAAAATAAAGCTCGGTGTCCGTGTAATAATTGCAATAACAGTTATTGGTTTCCTCTTCCAACAATAGAGCGCCATATACATAATAATGGTTTTTGTCGATTTTACAAAACGTGGACGTATCATGGTGAATCATATGTTCCGTCACCGGTAGTTCCAGTCATACCTCAAACGACAGACCCAATACATGATTTTATTAACGATGTTCGTCAGGAGAATGTCCCACAAGAGGACAACACATACGACGACGACGAACCAATGAACACAACAGATACACCGATTGATACAAATGATGAACTTGCTGAATTACTGAAACTTGCCGACACCGAACTATACCCTAGTTGTGACGGGATGTCTTCATTGGATTTCTTGGCAAAACTGAGTCACATGAAGGCCATCAATAAATGGACCGATACATCGTTTGACCAATTGTTAGAATTTCTGAAAACTGCATTTCCGCTTGCTAAAATCCCACCGTCAAACTATGAAGCCAAGAAGATAATGAAGAAAGTTGGGTTAGGATATGAATCGATCCACGTTTGTAAGAACGACTGTTGTTTATTTTGGGGGAAGGATACCAAGATTTGCAAAAATGTCCAATATGTGATGAAAGTAGATGGAAGGACGCAAACACTAAGGGGAAGAAAGTTGCCAACAAGGTTATGCGTTACTTTTCATTAATTCCTAGATTAAAGCGTATTTATAGCTCAAGACACACTGCAAAGCAGATGACATGGCATGCTTCTGGACGTTGCACGGAAGATGGTAAGTTACGTCACCCGGTGGATGGTACATCATGGAAAGAATTCGATTCAATGTATCCTGATTTTGCCAAAGAACCTAGAAATGTTAGATTAGGGTTGGCTGCTGATGGCTTCAATCCATTTGGGAACATGAGTACGTCGTATAGCATGTGGCCGGTAATACTGACAACATACAATACGCCACCATGGTTATGTATGAAAGAGTCTTCATTCATGCTGACGTTATTAATCCCTGGCCCTAAATCACCTGGGAAGGACATTGATGTTTTTTTAAGACCATTGGTTGATGAATTGAAAAGTCTTTGGTCGGACGGAGTCGTGACAAAAGATGCAGTTACAAACACTTTCTTCACATTGCGTGCAATGCTTTTATGGACTATCAATGATTTCCATGCTCGTAGTAGCTTGTCTGGTTGGAGTGGGCAGGGTTACTTTGCCTGCCCAACATGTAAGGAAGACACTCCATCTGTTCATGTATTGGGAAAAACTGCTTATGTTGGGCATAGAAGATGGTTACCAACGAATCATAAATGGAGGAAGGACAAGTCATTTAATAGTAAGAACGAGACTAGATTTCCTCCTAATAGGAAAACTAATGGTCAGATTTTGCAACAACTTAATAAATTGCCGCCCCGTATTTCTGGGAAACATGTTCAGTTTGGTGGTAAGAAGAGAAAACATGATTCCAATGTTGAATTGAATTGGACCAAGCGTTCTATTTTCTTCGAGCTTGAATATTGGTCTTCAATTCAACTAAAACATAATTTGGATGTCATGCATATCGAAAAGAATGTGTGCGAGAGTTTGTTGAATACGTTGATGATGAACAAGGAAAAATCCAAAGACACTAATAAGGCAAGAATGGTGTTAGAACAATGGAACATTCGACGTGACTTGTGGCTTGTAGATAACGGTCGCGGTAAGCTCTCAAAGCCTCATCCCAAGTTCTCTTTCTCAAACGCCGAAAGGAGTCTTTTTTGTCAATTCATTAAGGAAGTAAAACTACCTGATGGTTTTGGCTCTAACTTTAAACATAAGGTAACCGATAATGATACCCAAATACGGGGATGAAATCACATGATCATCATATAATGATGCAACGGTTGCTTCCGATTGGTGCTCAAGCGTACTTGGATAAAAACATTTCAACACCAATAATTGAGATGTGCTTATTCTTTAAGCAACTTTGTGCTCGGAACTTGATGTTATCTGACATGCAATATGCTGAGGAGAAGTTGATTAAAATTTTGTGTTCTTTCGAGCAAATATTTCCTCCGTCATTTTTTGACATAATGATTCATTTGGTTATGCATTTACCTGAGGAGGCCATTCAAGGTGGGCCAGTTTATATGAGGTGGATTTATCCATTTGAAAGATACATGAAAAAGCTGAAAATTATGTTAGAAATAAGGCTAGGCCCGAAGGTTCCATTGCGGAGGGGTATGTCGTAGATGAAGCCTTAACTTTCTGTTCAAGGTATCTTGACGGTGTACCGACGAGATTTAATCGGCCGGACAGAAACGAAGATGCCCCAGTTCCCACACGTGAGTTTTATGTCTTCCAATCGCTATGCACACCTATCAGCAAGGGGGTTGATAAAAAATGGATGGTGTGCTTTGGGCAAATCTAAATTGGTTTGCCCTTAACAACAGCTCTGAGATCGAAGAATACAAAGAGTAAGTATTTCTATTTCGGGTTGTGTTTTCGTAAGTTATCTTTATAGTGATTATTATTAACGCAAGTAACATTATTTATAGTGAATTTATTACTCAAATGCCGCATGGAACTGACTTGGAAGCAATTTTTCTAACTGGTTTAAACAGAAGGTAAACTCATTTGTGTATAAAACCGATTATACAAACCGATCATACAAATTTTCCTAATTTTCTCTTATTTCAAATAGATCAACCGTCGGCGAGTAAATGATGAATCTAGTGTTAGTCCTCAGTTATTTGCTTTAGCAAATGGACCACGACATGCAAACTCTTACACCGCTTGTATAGTTAACGGTGTGAGATTTGTAGTTCATAGCCGAGACGTACGCCGTACAACTCAAAATAGCGGCATCTCAACAACTAGTCAAGATGGAACAAAGTATTACGGTTTGTTGGAAGAGATTCTGGAGCTAGGCTATCTAGACCGTTGTAAGGTTGTGTTGTTTCGATGTAAATGGTTTAAAACTAATAACAACAAACTTTGTGTCATTAAGAATAACATAACCAGTATTTCTACCCAAACTGAATGGTTTACAAATGATCAATACATTCTTGCAACACAAGCAGAGCAAGTTTTTTATCTTGACGAACCGTCTAAAGCCAGTCAAAGAGTTCAATCAATCAGACATTGGAAGGTCGTCCATGTGACAACCTGAAAATTTTTTCACGATTTATTAAAATTTTATGTGAATTTACAATTTATTTTTATTTTTATTATTATTTAATGATAATATTAATAATAATAAAAATAATGATAATAATAATAATATTATTATTATAAAAATAATAATGATAATAATGATAATAATAATAATAATAATAATAATAATAATAATAATAATAATAATAAAAATAATAATAATAATGATAATAATAAAGTTCAGGGGGGTACTTTGTAAATTTTGAAACTTTAAAAAAAATTGTTTGGACATAAAATAATAAAAACAGAAACTGCAGGGACCAATTGTGTAACTTATGAAATTACAAACCAACCCCCTCGCCCTTTCCCCCGTTTTTCCGGTCGCCGGCCGGCGAAGCTCCGGCGCGGCTCCGGCGACCCCCGAAACCACCTAAAACGCATGTTTTTAACTCAAAAATCACACCATTTCGATCGTGGGAAAGTTTCCAACCATAATATAACCTTTAATTAGACAAAAGCATCCGGATATTAGGTATTTGGCCACTAAACCGAACCCACTTTCACATACCTACTCCAATCCACTTAAACGATAATAATAATCGAATTAACTTTACCAAAATGATCCTATAAATGTTCCTAATCGGTCTATACTTGCAATTGCACTTGAAACATTCAAAACACACAAATCGATTCCCATCTTCTTTCGGACCTGCAACCTACCCGAAGGCTATCTTCCAAGCAATTTTAACATCGATTGACAGAGGGCTTTTGATCGTGTATACCACTAGAAACTTCCTGTGCAACAGATTTGATTCCCATCAACGATTGCATCTCGAATCACTTCACCTCCTGTCGCGGATTGTTCTTCATCGGGTATACCTCCAATTCAAACATATTCGTGTAATTAAACACATGTACATAATCGTTGTATCATGGGGAATAAAAGCCCTATGATTCTAGACGTTAAAACATCGAATCGATCTTCAATTTGATCCAAAATCAAAACTAGGGTTTCGGGAATTTGGGAAATTGGGGATTTGTTTAAAAGCTTGTTTTTAAGATTTGAGAAAGGGTTTCTATCGCGGCCACGACCCTTGGTTTATTGGTATGTGCGCGGGTGTGTGAGTTGGAGGTCACGGGTTCGAACCCGGCCTCCAACATTTATTTTTTTAAAAGCCTTTTTCACACTTTAAAAATCTAGAAAAATTACTAAAAATTATAAAAAATAATTTTTGTAAACTTTTTTTATTTTAGAAGTTATCTAATTATTTTCTGGAAATTAATTTCTTTAAATACCTTATTTAATTATTTATTTATATAATTATTACAAATGTTATAAATAGTTACTTATATAAAATGGATTTTAAATAATGATTTAAATCATCAAGTTATTAATGAAGATTATATTATTTTAATTATGGATTTATTATGAAAATCAAAGGAATTATATATCTTATAATTTCAGCAATACAGTAACGAACGTTTAGATTAATAAATAATTACCGGATAATACGTTATTGTAATAATAATTATTTCGAAAGATTACAAAGAATATATACATAATATATTTAAACATTATCAGATGTTGAATCCTAGTTTATAATTAAACTCAAACACACACACACACACACACACACACACACACACACACACATATATATATATATATATATATATATATATATATATATAATATATATATATATATATATATATATATATATATATATATATATATATATATATATATATATATATATATATATATATATATATATATATATATATATCAAATCGTTTGCGTCAAACCGAACCGATCCAAATTCGACCAAATATATCTATTCGCATTGAATACATTTCAAAGACTTAGTTACAATCCGCAATAGGTATTGCTCGTGCTTGATCGTGTATCGCTTTATTCTTTAAAGCTCTTGTTGCTTTCATTACATCAAATCAAGGTGAGTTTACAGCCCCACTTTTACTTTATACTATTTTGGGGGAGAGAAACATGCTGTTTTCATAAACGTTACATTATATTGGATTGTTATGATACTGCATATACATGATACTATGTTCGTATACTTTGCCCTTCGGTCCGTTACTACGCAAGTAGAAACGTGGAAACAATTTCATTCGGTCCGTTACTACGCAAGTAGAAACGTGGAAACAATTTCATTCGGTCCGTTACTACGCAAGTAGAAACGTGGAAACAATTTCATTTTCGTTGATCAGTATTATTGTAATATCACCGGTTTACTAGTGTGATACCACTAAAGTCCTCACTCTCGAACCGTTAATGTATGTAGTATAGCGAGGCAATTCTGAGTAGATCTACTGGGTTTGACAAACCCCACCCGGGCTAGTCGCGCTAGCACAACGTTCGTCAAACGGGTGTTTAATTGACCTAAGTTCTGCTGCTGTGACCTGGTATTCACAGCCGAGGCGTTCAGTTTCGATTGTCAGCTTCGGTTTCGAACTTCATACACTGAGTAACTGGTTTAGTAGACTAGCTACCTACTGATATTACTTTGTTTACTGTATCGGTTTACTTTATGTTCTGTTTATTAAAACCTGTGAACTCACCAACCTTGTGTTGACACTTTAGCATGTTTCTTTCAGGTTCACAAGACGCGCACGATTAGGAGCATTCACTCATGCATTTATTATCTCGCGTGGCTTATTTAATATTTTTCAGTAACTTTCATTTATTCGGTTTGCGCGTGTTGCGCCATTTAAACAATTAAGATTTACTATGCTTCCGCAACTTCTGTTATGTTTACTTTAAAAACTTGGTCTTTGGTAATATTAAACTTCAAAAATGAATTATGTTTTACAATTAACGTGTCGTTTGGTGTAACTAGTGGCTGAGATCCTGGAAGTCACACGCCTAACGGTAATACCCCGTTTGTGGAAATTTGAGGGTGTGACAGTCCAAGAGGTGAATCATCGGAAGATTTGGGACCGAGATATTATAATGGAAAATAATGAAGCAGATTTAATTCATGGCAGCACTTCATCTAAGCTTTTGTTGTCCGCTGACTTAGATAATTTAACTTATGATGGTATGAGTAGAGATGAAGCTACAGATGTCGATATTTCCCTTGAGCATGTCAATGTAGAGGACGAGACATATGAAGATACGGATGAGGGTGAAGACGACGATGCAGACCAAGTTGTTGACGTTTCTGATAATTCAGATGATGAATCAGACGAATTTAATAATGATTGTGGGGAAGATTCTTATCACACCGATGAATCTGATTGATTGTAATTTTTAATTTTAACCGAATCATTTATTATGTTTGATCTATTATGTTTATTGAATTGTTTTTTTCAATTATGTGTTTAGCTAATGATTCAATTACGGTATATTGTATACTTATATGATCTTTTTTACAGATGGCAGACGTGGCCCGAGGTCACGGTGGGGATACCTATGGCCGTGGTCCACTTGGTGGTGGTCCTCCCGATGATGATCGATCGTGGCAGCCGCCACGACAGTGCGAGGTCAGTGATGACTCCGGCAGCGGCAGCGGACGAGGTATGACGAATTTTTTATACTATTATCTTTTAAAATGAAAATATATAATTTACATAGAATTTTTATACTATTATCAATTTGCAGGACAAGGCAAGCGTGGAAAGACCACACTTCAAGGTATGCGAAAGAGAAATCTACAAGGAAATTTGCTCACAATTGAATTTGAGCAAGGTACGCATGACACCTACAAACCTGTGGGTGTCAATCAGGCGACCTTTGCTTCACTGGTTGGCACAATCGTTGACAGATTTCCTCAAAAGTACAAGAGCTGGAGAAAGATACCTGCGGATTTGAAGGCGACTATCTGGCCTGACTTACAGGTTAAGTTTTTGATAATTAAATTCAGTGATTAAATATATATACACTAAGCTATTTGTTTTCATAATTTGTAGATGTATTTTGATATGACTCCCCACGAAGGCCTGAGGGCAGGCATTGAGAAATATGCTGCAAACCGGTATAAAGATCACAAATACCGGTTCAAGCAAAGCATTTTAGCAAAATAGGCGGGGAGGACAGGGTTGATATTTCTGATGTTGTGCCACCTGATATGCAAGAATCTAAATGGAAAGGCTATGTGGATTACTACACTTCTCTTGAAGTCAAGGCTCGGTCTGCAACCAATAAGTCCAACAAAGGGAAGCAGACGATCAAGGGACATGGCGGCCGGACATCTTTAGCCCAATGTCGTTATATGTTTGTAAGTTATTTTAATCTAATGTGTTTATAACTTGTTTTATGTGTTTGTAAGTTACTTTTATATTATTATATAACTATAAAATGTGTTTACAGCGGAAAGATGGTTCTGATGAATCTGGGAGTGCCATATTAGCATATCGTCGCTTCTATACCAATTCAAGCGGTAATTTCTATCAACCTGAACCCGCTGCATACTATGTAAGTAATGTACACGTCTTACAATCTTATAAAAATAAAGTAATATATAAAATCACCATATATATAACATTGTTTATTCTTTTTGTAAACTATAAAGGAGCAAATGGTCGCGCTTCAACAACAACATCCAGAAATATCAGAGAAACAGATCATGCGCCAGGTGTGTATGGATGTATCTGTTCCCAATTCTTATTTGTTATACAAATATATTTCTGGATATATAAAATGGATTAATATGTATATTTGTGCATATGTATATGGGTATTTGTGTATGAATATGTATGTGTATATATTAGAATGTATGTATATGTGTGTATGAATGTATATGGGTATTGAGATTAAAATGAATATATATTTGTGTACGAATGTATATGGGTATTGAGATTAAAATGGATTTATATGTATATTTGTGTATGAATGTATATGGGTATTTGTGTATGAATGTGTATGTGTATATATTAGAATGTATGTATATGTGTGTATGGATGTATATATGTATTTATGTATGGATATATATGTGCATGTGTATGGATGTATATATGTATTTATGTATGGATGTATATGTATATGTGTACGGATGTATATGTGTATTTATGTATGGATGTATATGTGTATGTGTATATGTATGTTGAATTGTGATTAAAATAGATGTATATGCGTATTTGTGTATGGATGTATATGTGTATTTGTGTATGGATGTATATGTGTATTTGTGTATGGATGTATATGTGTATTTGTGTATGGATGTATGGATGTAAAATAGATGTATATGCGTATTTGTGTACAGTTGTTGGGGGAGCGGCCCGGGTGGGAATGTGGCATCGGTCCAATACCGAGCGTGCCTTCACAACCCCCACCGCCACCTCATAGAATAGATCAGCGGATGTTCTCACAATCTGAGGTTGAGGAGATAGTAGCAGCGAGACTGGCCAGAGAGCAAGAACAATGGCAGTCACAGATGATGGCTAATATGATGGCACAAACGCAAAGTCAAATCCAAAGCCAAGTCCAGAGCGCGTTGAGGAGAAGTGGTCATTCTCAAGAAGATGAAGAAGATGAAGATGATGAAGGTGGGTCGTCATAGGATGGTTTGATGGTTTGATGGTTTTTAGTGATTGTTATGACTATTTTAAAACATTTGTTTGTGTAGCTTTTAACTTATTAAATTTGGACAATTTTTTGTTTATATGCTATGTTTTGCGATTGGTTTGATGGTTTTGATAGTGTGTACTGACTTGGAACAGCAGGTTTGGTCTGTTACCCAGAAAAATCTGGGTGGATTGCTGCAAATGCAGCAAAATTATTAAAAAAAAATTTCGTTTTTGCGGCGATATATCGTCGCAAAAAAGAGTAAAATATATTGAAAATTATCGCCGCAAAAAAGATTTTGGTCAAAATAATTGCGGCGATATATCGCCGCAAAAAAGAGTAAAATATATTGAAAATTATCGCCGCAAAAAAGATTTTGGTCAAAATAATTGCGGCGATATATCGCCGCAAAAATTAGGATTTCGTCGCAAAAAATATCGTCGCAAAAGATTTATCTCAGAATTTTATTTTTTTAAAATTAAGTGGAGCCCACAAAAAAAATCGTCTCAAATTTCGTCGCAAATAACATTTTGCGACCACTTTTTTACGGCGACTATTTTGCGACGAAATTTTCGTCGCAAATAATATATTGCGACGAGAAGTTAGTTTTTTACGACGATATTTATCGCCGCAAAAAATCCTTATTCTTGTAGTGAATCAGTGAGCTTAGATACCTTCAAATTTTCGATTACCAAGGTGCATCAGTATTAAAAATATATTAGTCTTGATCAAATGTATACTTTGCACCTCCTAGGTTGTATATTGGTATATCATGTTTCCTAGTTTGGTCAAGTTAATCTGAATTACTGAAATAGTCTGATGATACTATAACCATGAACAGAAATCACTGTTATAGTTAAAGTCACATGACACATATGTACCATCTTTAATTTATATATTACATGAAAAGCTAGCTAATATGTGAACCAACTTTCATGTATCACCTTTTTACACATGTAATCACTAAGACGTACATTTTGCTGATGAATTCAACACACCTACATACGCGAATGGGACCTTTCCCCATTTTTAGAACTCAACTAAACATTTAACAGATGTCAATACGAATTGATGGTCTTATGACGATGGTAATCATTTAACAATATCTGGCCGGCACAATCACAAAGTAAGATCGATCATAAAAGTCATGTTGTACACTTGTACGTACTCAACTTATAAAAAAGCAAGATTTCAAGAAACCAACTTAAATTTAAAAGTGAGACATGCAGTCATTTTGTTGTTCTTTTGTATTTAAAAGTGTCTTATGTTTGAACAAATAAATTGTGAGTTGAATTGCATCTCCAAATATGAATGGAATAAATCATGATTTATAATTAATTATTAAGATTGGAAGGAATTAATGCAAATATCATTTAGTGATTTTATTTACTAATTAAATACACACCCAAGAGAATCACATACTTAAATAATAGATATCGAAAGATCTAGATATACATCTGGATGGAACTCTAAACTTTAAAGTCTCAAATGTTTTATATATGCATTCCAATGATGATCATATATAATTTTATAAAACTAAAGTGCATGGGTTTATCTGCTTTTTTCCCACTATACATATATTGATTCCATATTCTTGTATTCCATGTGTATTTGCTTTTTATCTTTGAATATTTGTATTTCCTAGCCTTCCCTACCAATAGAAAATAGAACTTTTGTTTAATATAAAGAACGTGTTTATTGCATGCATAAAATTGATTTCTTCAAATATGAATGGAATAAATCACGATTAATGTATAAGATTAGAAGGAATAAATGCAAATATCTTTTAATGATTTTGTTTACTAATCTAATACACATCCAAGAGAATTAGATATCCAAAGATCTTATATGGATGGATCTTTAAAGTCTTGAACTATTTTATAAGGAGCAGAGTATGAAAATAGTTCATGTGTATATCCAAATAACGGTTTTGTTCTCCAAGTATTAAAATTGCAAGACGGTGTTAAATGATACATAAACATAATATTTTTGGTCTCTGCGTTTCATGAAAGTTAACTTTTCTATTAATTGTTTCAATTATCATGTGAAATGTCAATTTAACCACATGCTAAAGCCGCTTAGTAAAGTTTAATATTCACATTGTTTATTGTAAGAACTCCTAATCAAATAATTGAGTGCGTCAATTTACGTGTTTCCTTTAAACTAACTTTTTACTATCAAGTGTGTCACACCCTCGCTTATAGCGGAAACACGAGGGTGCGACGGACGGGATCGTCATAACACTTGGTATAATTACAGAGACATATCATATGCTAAATCCTCGTGTCATGACGTCGCCCGACACAATGGTGACTTGTGTCGTGGTTAGTCAGTTCCACGACTATCATAGTCTTATTAATTCCAATTTCAAATTACACAGAGTTCACAAATGAAACAAATGATATACATGACTACTGCAAAACTTATTGAAATCCTGAGGGTCTCGGCTAAGGCATCAACTCTAGCTATCCTCTTTGATTATGTTCACCTGAAAAGATATGCTCAAAAATGTCAACACATAATGTTGGTGAGTTCCGCAGGTTTAAATTTAAAACATGTAACTGATGCTGTATAGGTTTTGATGTGGAATCAAACTGCAAGCACAAACCACATAACATGTGTTTAAGACAACCAAACCTAGTGACGTTATGCATATAAATCTGACGGAATATATTCACCCATGGCCGGATTGCTGGCAGCTGTAGTCGGTAACTCACAAGTTAAACCGATCTGTCGAGGGTGGGGGTGTCAACCCAGTAGTACTACCAATACCTAACCGTTGGTTCCCAAACCCGGGAATTAATGGTTGTTTGAGTTTTCCATAAAATAACACCATGTATGCATGCAAAACAGTATCACATTGATTCCAAGTATGAAAACAGAATATACAATGTACAGCATTGAAAACGGGTGAGCATACTTTTCCCCCAATTTGATTGAAAACATTGAAACTTGTATAAGCATAAAAAGGGGCCACGAAACTCACCTTGAATTGTTGTAATGCACAAAGACTTCACAGAATCAAGCAATGCACGATCAATACGACCAACACCTATTATTGATTATAACTAAGCCTTCAAAATATATTCAATGTGAATAAATAGATGTGGTTGGATTCGGGTTGTTTCGGTTGCTGTTCACGATTATATATATTGAGTTTGATTTTATACCTAATGATTTTAGGATTTAAATTGAGTTGTGGGATTTCGGACAAATAATGAAATTATTTGTATTTTTATTTTATTCGAAAGAAGTTTATGTACGTATCCTTTGTATAATTCAATAATAATTTATTAATTAAACTATAAAGATATAACCTATAATTATATTTACAAATAATTTATAAAATTATATATTGTATAATTTCTATGGTTTTCTATAATTATTTCACAATTAAATACGATATAACGTCTATTTTTATAAAAATAATTATTTATAATATTTATAAATAATATTTTATAAAGATTTTTAAGGTTTTAAAATAAAATAATTTTACAGAAAATAATTTTGTGAGATTTAAAATAAGTGAAGTTATAAAATTTATTTTATAATTTTTAAGAATTTTTGTAGAATTTTTTAGAAGCTCAAAAAGGTGTTTTAAAAATAATTGTAGAGGCTCGGGTTCGAACCCGTGACCTCAAGCCCACACTCCCACACACAAACCAGTAAACCAAAGGCCTCAGCCGCGGTGGTATTCCGTTTCAATTCTTTTTAAACATGGTTTTCCCCATTCCCCCAATTGGATATAAACCCTAATTTGATTTTGGTCAAATTGACCTTCGATTCGATTATGATAATAAACCATTTCATGGGGCTTTTGTTCCCCATGATTAAACGAGTGTGTAGGTATGTTAAATTACCTGTTTGAGTCGATTTGATGCCAAGAACAGCGAAGAACAAGTCACGGTTAACTTGAAATCGAACGTTGATCAACACTTGATTAAAATCAAATTAATTGCACAGGAAGCTTTGAATGATGTTAATGATTAATAGCTCCATGTTAATTGAGAGTTAT
Source organism: Flaveria linearis (assembly GCA_024085815.1). Classification (NCBI taxonomy): domain Eukaryota; kingdom Viridiplantae; phylum Streptophyta; class Magnoliopsida; order Asterales; family Asteraceae; genus Flaveria; species Flaveria linearis. The sequence goes on from CM044012.1 coordinate 62,087,194, forward strand.
AAGACTCGGAGGGTGCGGTTCGATCAGTTGCAGGTCGCGGAAAGGGAAGTGATCGATTTGGTTCGATCTGTGTATGTTTTGATGAATTGTCAGTAGTATTCGATGGTTAATGAGTTAAGGTTCGATTCAACGGTTCAATTTTGATTAAAGTAAGGTTGAGTGGATGAATTTGCCGTTAGAAACGGTCGGGGAATAAAGTGAAAAGATTAGAGCCGTTAACCGACCGTTAGAACGCGTTTTATGTGTGTGTCGAGTTCGATTCTTATCCACGAAGTGATTCGGATTAAATTGGGCTATTAAATCGTGATTTTACGCCGTTTTGGTGGTCGCCGGAATGCCGCCGGACTTCGGCCGGAACAGGGTGGCCGGAAACACGGGGGCGGGGTCGAGTTTTTGAAATTTTTCAGAAATGGTCCCTCGACTTTGGATTGTTGATATTTCATGCTGAAACTTCTGTTGAAGTTTGATAAATGACCAACAGCCCCCTGGACTTATTTATTATTATTATTATTATTCTTATGATTATTATTTGTAACGCCCCGAAATTTCCCGAAACAAGCCACTTAATAATAATGGGCTTTTAAGGGTTAATTTAAGAAATAAAGGGGTAAATTAGTGGGCTATGGATAAAATTAGTCTTAATGGGCTAGGCTTAATGGGTTTAAGGGCCCTAATCAGCCCTTAAACATGCATGAACAGCTCCATCTTCACCATTTCAAACCCTAGCCACCAAATTCGTAGAGAGAGAAAGTAGAGAGAGAAAGTGAAGAAATTCAAGATTTAGAGCTTGAAGGTTTGAAGGATTGAAGTTCTGGTGGATTGGAGCATCAAAACACAAGGAAGGAGCAACAAAACAAGGTAAGAATCGACCTCTAAGGCCCTCTGTAGATCAAACCCGGATTCTAGGGTTTTGGGGTTTTGAAAAGTTTAAAGAAACACATAAAGGTCGAATTTTTACGTATGAAAACGTGTAAAAAGCTTAGATTTGGTTTCATGGAAGGTAAACTAAGGATTTGGACGTAAAAAGTTAAGGTTTTGGGTTAAAAACGGGCTGGATCTGAGTTTTTGTTCATCCAGCGAAACTGGGTCCCGATCCAGCGAATTTAAGTATTCATCCAGCGAAACTATACATTAGTTCAGCGAGACTAGGAGAAGTTCCAGCGAAACTACAGTTTCGCTTGGGCGAAACTATAGTTTCGCCGGTAATCTCGCTAAGACCCAGACTGACCTATAGACCTTGCGAGAATAGGGAATTCCAACGAAAGTTGGGCGCTCAAGGTAGCGAATCTGTCTAGCGAAACTAGCAGAAGTGCTGCCCAGCAAAACTGCAGGCGAAACTATGAAGAAAATGACGTTTTTGCATGTTAACTTTCGTGCAGCTAGAGCATTCAGGCTATAGCCTAAGTGACTTAGAATTTAAGCTACTTGGACGAGTTCAGGTGAGTTCTAGATCCCCTATTTTATACATGCTTTAAATGTTTTGGGGCGGTATGCATACTAAGATACATACTTTTATGATCAGTTCTTTTAAAGTAAAGCTTTACATACTATCTTATATGAGAAATGGGGTGTTATAATGAATTGATAGTGTGTTTTTCCTTATCGAGATATAACCTTGTAGTGATGAATTGCCTTCGAGATGTGTTGTGTTATATATATATATATATAACTTAAATAAGAAAGTGAAACGTAAAGAAAGGTTATGTGGCCCATAACGTGTACCTGGATAAAGTAAAGTCTTGCAAGTAAAGTCCTGCAGGCAAGGGATAAAGTAAAAACTTGCAAGCAATGGCTAAAGGAGGGTTGCATTTGTTGTGCCCTCACCGGATAAAGTAATACTCGAACAGGCAGGTCTGTAAGCCCTGAATTAGCATGACAATAATGGCCCGATCGAGTACGACTGTAAGCCCTTAATTGGCGTGTCGGTAAAGTCCTAGGCGAGCCTAGGCACCGATAGTGACAGAGAATTGACGGATAAAGAAGAGTAATAAATAACAAGAAATGAAAAGTAAGGATAAAGTATCGATAAAGTGATAGCCTGTATGTATTGATGTGTGATAGATGAGAATTATTTTCAACTGATAAAGCTAATGCCTCTTACAAAAGTTATTTAGGAAAGTAAACCTAGAATTCACTCAGCGAAGCTGACTTTTGTATGCATATCAGTTGACAGGTAAGAGTTAGAGCTACGGAATAGAGGCATGGGACTGAAGCTTCTTGGCACTAGAAGACTGGCATCCCTGATGAAGAAAAAATTAAGAGGACTCTAAATAGATTTTTAGAATTAAAGACAATGTTTATATTTCATTTGTAATGGATTGAAATTTATATTATTATCCGCTGCAATATATATTTATACACGTATGAGTAAATGAATGTTTTAAATCGATGTTTTGCTGTGAATGACCAACTGTGAGGCTTCCCTGAGAAAGGTGGGCCTTACAAGTTGGTATCAGAGCCAATGTTTAAGAGATTTGGGAAAACTGTTTTTGAAAACCTAAACTTAAACAGATAATGGGACCAAGTGTCAAGGATGCCAGTCCAAGAAGCTCCATGCCAAGAGGTAACAAATATGCTATAGGTATTATTCTAGTGGATAGTGCCTTCTTATTTAAGTTAGAGCCGAGGTAGAGTATGATAATATTATCTGTGATGCCTATCTGAGTTTATGTGACTTATACGTGCATAGATTAAGTATAGTAGGTTCTGGTGTTGGTGTGGTCCAGGATAGGAAAGTTTATGGCACGGGAAGTTCTGTAAGTAGTTAATCACAACTGGCCACTGTTATTAAAAATTTACAAAACTTGTCGTGAACTGAACTTGCCTTGAAAGACCATATTAACATTCTGAATCTTATAGGAAGTAGAACGAATGGCACCTAAGAAAGAAGTTCCAACCATGGTCACCCGGAGAAGCACTAGGGGAAGGCCCCCGACTAAGGCAAAGGAAACTGCAAGTGCAACTGTGAAGCCAACAAAAAGGTCAACCAGAAAGCCGGTTGAGGAACCGATTAAGGAGGAGGAGGTTGAGTTAGGAACGGGAGCCGAGGGGTCTACCCCTGATCAGGCCAAACTGAAAGAGACAGTAAAGGAAGCTATTGCCCAAGAGGTGCATCAGGTCCTGTCTGGAGTGATGCCCGCTCTGCTTGCGGAATTTGTGGAGCAGGTTAAGGGCGACAGTAAGAAGAGTACGGCTTCAGAAAAAGTTGATAAGAAAGGGGCAGTCAAGACTGAGGAGTTGAGCGACGAGGGAGATCGTCTGGGTAACCATGATGGCCCTGAAGTGGAAGAGAGGGCGAAGGGGTGCAGCTATGGGGATTTTCAGAGGTGTAAGCCCCCAACATTTGATGGTACTGGTAACGCTGCCACTGCTCAGCGTTGGATTAGGGAAATGGAAGCCGTACTGAAGATCAGCGAGTGTCGTGAAAACCAAAAGGTGAAGTTTGCTTCCCATTCCCTTTTGGATCCAGCACTGTGTTGGTGGGATAACATTGCTGAGTCTTACGGAGATGAGGCCATTGAGAGGATGAAATGGCCGGAGATGAAGAGGTTGGTGATAGAGGAGTACTGCCCGGAAAGAGAGCTTGACAAGGTCGAGCAAGAGTTTGTGAGTTTGGAGGCTGGAAATATGACTCACCAGGAGTACACTATAAGATTCAATGAAATGGCACATCTGGTGCCTGATTTGGTAACTCCTGAAGCCAAAAGGATCAAGAGGTACATACAAGGGTTGCCCCTAGACATTCGTAGGGACATGGTCACTGCTCGACCTAGCACTTTTAGGTCAGCAGTGGACCTCAGTGGGAGGTTGTACGATCATCGTAGGCCGGTGGCAGTGGGTGAGACGAGGAAAGTTTGGAACAATAACAATGGGAAGAGATATGGAAGTGGTGGCCACCAACCGGGGAACAAGAAAGCAAGGGTGGATGCAAAACAGATGGTTGTGAAGAGGGTCGAGGAAGCTAAGAACTGTGGGAAGTGTGGGAGGAGGCATCCCGGAGAGTGCCGATTGGGTAGCCATGGGTGCTACCGGTGTGGGAAAACGGGTCACATGGCTAGGGAGTGCCCGGGAGTAAACGAGTGCTTTAACTGCCATGAGTCGGGGCACTACAGCAGGGATTGCAAGAAAGCCAAGCCGGGAAGCTCGGGCACGAGTAGGGGTGATGACAAGGGGGATGATGGAAAGCCCAAGGTCAAGGCAAGGGCTTTCACCTTGAACAAGAAGGAAGCAAGGAAGGACCCGGACGTAGTGTCAGGTACGTTCCTTGTCAATGATGTTTGCGCCTCCATATTATTTGATAGTGGTGCCAGTAAGAGTTTCGTATCTGTGTCCTTCTGTGCTACACTAGATGTCCAAACTAAGGAAATAAATGATGCTTTCGAAGTAGAAACAGCCGATGGTAAGTCCATTAGAATAGTCCGGATGATAGAGAACTGCCACATTAAACTAGGAGGCCATTACTTTCCCGCACGATTGTTTGTTATGCCCTTAGGAGGTTTCGATGTCGTACTAGGGATGGATTGGCTAGCTACCCATGATGCTAACATAGTATGCCAACAGAAGATGATCCGATTAACGGCTCCAGATGGTAGTTCGGTTACGATCTATGGAGATAACGATTGTAAGGTTCCAAGGATCATTTCCATGATCAAGGCGGAGAAATGTATGAGGCGAGGGTGCGGAGCTTATCTAGCGTATGTCAAGGATGTCAAAGATAAGGCGAAAGAGTTGTCCGATGTGCCGGTGGTGCGGGACTTTCCTGACGTATTCCCAGAGGATCTGCCCAGAGTACCACCAGATAGAGATAGAGTTTCAGATTGACTTGCTGTCAGGAGCCCAACCCATTGCCAAAGCACCCTACCGCCTAGCTCCGTCCGAGATGAAGGAGCTCATGTCACAACTGCAGGAACTCCTTGACAAGGGATTCATTAGGCCCAGCATTTCCCATGGGGTGCCCCGTGCTGTTTGTGAAAAAGAAGGATGGCAGCATGAGGATGTGTATAGATTACAGGGAGTTGAATAAGCTGACCGTGAAGAATCGATACCCGCTACCCCGAATAGATGATCTGTTCGATCAGTTGCAAGGGGCAAGTTGGTTCTCCCGAATAGATCTCCGATCTGGATATCACCAACTGAAGGTAAGGGAGCAAGATATCCCAAAGACGGCCTTCCGAACGCGCTACGGCCACTACGAGTTTCTGGTTATGTCTTTCGGGCTAACCAATGCTCCTGCGGCATTCATGGACTTAATGAATCGCGTGTGCCGCCCGATGCTGGACAGATCGGTGATAGTATTCATTGACGATATCCTGATATACTCAAAGAACGAAGGAGATCACGCTTGTCATATCAAGGAGGTGTTAGAAACTTTACGAAGGGAGAAACTGTATGCGAAGTTATCTAAATGTGCCTTCTGGCTACGGGAGGTACAGTTTTTAGGGCACGTTATAAATTCCGAGGGAGTAATGGTTGATCCAGCGAAAGTTGAAGCAGTTACGCAATGGAATTCCCCAAGGACGCCATCCGAAATCCGTAGTTTCTTGCGATTGGCTGGTTATTATAGAAGGTTCATCAAAGATTTCTCGAAGATAGCTTCCCCATTAACAAGGTTAACAAGGAAGAACGTGGTGTTCGACTGGGGAAAGGAACAGGAAGATGCGTTCCAGGAATTGAAGGATAGATTAACCAAAGCTCCTATACTAACCCTACCGGAGGGAGATGAAGACCTAACGGTATACTCCGATGCTTCTTACTGCGGGTTAGGCTGTGTGTTGATGCAAAGAGGGAAGGTTATAGCTTACGCATCCAGACAGTTAAAGGACACAGAGGTTAACTATCCGGTTCACGATTTGGAACTTGCCGCAGTAGTGTTCGCATTAAAGATCTGGAGACACTATTTGTATGGAACTAAGTGCGCCATATTTACCGACCACAAAAGTCTGAAATATTTCTTTGAGCAGAAGGACCTAAATATGAGACAGAGGAGCTGGTTGGAGTTGATAAAGGATTACGACTGTGAAATCCATTATCACCCGGGTAAGGCGAACGTGGTAGCCGATGCCCTGAGCCGAAAGGAAGGATATGAACCGATCCGGGTGAAGGCGTGCCAACTAGTAGTGACCCCAGATGTTATGAGGATGATAAACGAAGCTCAAATGGACGCTTTAAAAGAGCAGCAAATCAATAAGGAAAGGATGGTAGGAAAAGTGGATGAATTGGTGGAAAACACCTTGGGCGTTAAGACCTTCCATGGCAGGATATGGGTTCCGAAGCATGGTGACTTGCGGGAAAAGATTATGGATGAAGCGCACAAGACCCGCTACTCAATACATCCAGGCGCAAATAAGATGTACCACGATTTGAAGAAAGATTTTTGGTGGCCGGGATGAAGAGAGATGTGGTTGCGTATGTAAATAAATGTCTCACGTGCCTACAGGTGAAGGCTGAGCACCAAAGACCTTATGGTTATGTTCAGCCATTAGAAGTGCCAGAGTGGAAGTGGGAACATGTTACCATGGACTTTATCACCAAACTACCCCGCACGGCAAAAGGCCACGACGCGATATGGGTGATAGTTGACAGACTAACTAAGAGTGCGCATTTCCTTCCAATCAAGGAAGCAATTAGTTCAGAAAAGCTTGCTGGACTGTTTATCCGAGAAATCATGGCGCGACATGGTATGCCCGTATCGATTGTTTCAGATAGGGATACGCGGTTCACCTCAAAGTTTTGGAAAAAGTTCAATGAAGAGATGGGTGCGAGGTTGCATGTTAGTACCGCATACCACCCGCAGACCGACGGGCAATCGGAGAGAACTATCCAGACACTGGAGGATATGCTTTGGGCATGCGTTATCGAATTTGGCGGTAACTGGGATGATCATTTGCCACTAGCTGAGTTCTCGTATAACAACAGCTACCACGCCAGTATTAAGATGCCCCCATATGAGTTATTGTACGGTCGACGGTGCAGAACTCCTATTTGTTGGGGTGATGTCGGACAGAAGGAGCTAGGAAGCTTAGAAGTTGTGGAAGCCACAACGGAGAAGTTGGAGAAAATCAAGGCGTATATGAAGGCTGCCAAGGATAGACAAAAGTCATACGCCGACAAAAGAAGGAGACCAATAGAGTTCGGCGTGGGTGACAGGATAATGCTAAAAGTGTCACCATGGAAGGGAATCATCCGATTTAGGAAGAGGGGGAAACTGAGTCCCAGGTTCATCGGACCATTCGAGGTACTAGCACGAGTTGGGGACGTAGCTTACAGGCTAGACCTTCCAGAAGAATTAAGTGGGATTCACCCTACCTTTCATGTGTCGCACTTAAGAAAATGTTTAGCACCAAATGAGGCAGTCGTACCTCTAGATGACATCGAGGTGGACGAGAAGCTGAACTATGTAGAGCAACCAGTGGCTATACTGGATCGGAAGGAGAAACAATTGAGAAATAAAGTAGTCAAGCAAGTCAAGGTGCAATGGAAACACCGAAAAGGGTCGGATGCCACCTGGGAATCCGAGGAGGAAATGAGACGCCAATACCCCAATCTGTTTAATGACGAGTCAGGTTTCGAGGATGAAACCTAAATAAGGGGGGGAGACTTGTAACGCCCTGAAATTTCCCGAAACAAGCCACTTAATAATAATGGGCTTTTAAGGGTTAATTTAAGAAATAAAGGGGTAAATTAGTGGGCTATGGATAAAATTAGTCTTAATGGGCTAGGCTTAATGGGTTTAAGGGCCCTAATCAGCCCTTAAACATGCATGAACAGCTCCATCTTCACCATTTCAAACCCTAGCCACCAAATTCGTAGAGAGAGAAAGTAGAGAGAGAAAGTGAAGAAATTCAAGATTTAGAGCTTGAAGGTTTGAAGGATTGAAGTTCTGGTGGATTGGAGCATCAAAACACAAGGAAGGAGCAACAAAACAAGGTAAGAATCGACCTCTAAGGCCCTCTGTAGATCAAACCCGGATTCTAGGGTTTGGGGTTTTGAAAAGTTTAAAGAAACACATAAAGGTCGAATTTTTACGTATGAAAACGTGTAAAAAGCTTAGATTTGGTTTCATGGAAGGTAAACTAAGGATTTGGACGTAAAAAGTTAAGGTTTTGGGTTAAAAACGGGCTGGATCTGAGTTTTTGTTCATCCAGCGAAACCGGGTCCCGATCCAGCGAATTTAAGTATTCATCCAGCGAAACTGTACATTAGTTCAGCGAGACTAGGAGAAGTTCCAGCGAGACTAGGAGAAGTTCCAGCGAAACTACAGTTTCGCTTGGGCGAAACTATAGTTTCGCCGGTAATCTCGCTAAGACCAAGACTGACCTATAGACCTTGCGAGAATAGGGAATTCCAACGAAAGTTGGGCGCTCAAGGTAGCGAATCTGTCTAGCGAAACTAGCAGAAGTGCTGCCCAGCGAAACTGCAGGCGAAACTGTAGTTTCGCTGTAGCGAAACTATGAAGAAAATGACGTTTTTGCATGTTAACTTTCGTGCAGCTAGAGCATTCAGGCTATAGCCTAAGTGACTTAGAATTTAAGCTACTTGGATGAGTTCAGGTGAGTTCTAGATCCCCTATTTTATACATGCTTTAAATGTTTTGGGGCGGTATGCATACTAAGATACATACTTTTTATGATCAGTTTTTTTAAAGTAAAGCTTTACATACTATCTTATATGAGAAATGGGGTGTTATAATGAATTGATAGTGTGTTTTTCCTTATCGAGATATAACCTTGTAGTGATGAATTGCCTTCGAGATGTGTTGTGTTATATATATATATAACTTAAATAAGAAAGTGAAACGTAAAGAAAGGTTATGTGGCCCATAACGTGTACCTGGATAAAGTAAAGTCTTGCAAGTAAAGTCCTGCAGGCAAGGGATAAAGTAAAGACTTGCAAGCAATGGCTAAAGGAGGGTTGCATTTGTTGTGCCCTCACCCGGATAAAGTAATACTCGAACAGGCAGGTCTGTAAGCCCTGAATTGGCATGACAATAATGGCCCGATCGAGTACGACTGTAAGCCCTTAATTGGCGTGTCGGTAAAGTCCTAGGCGAGCCTAGGCACCGATAGTGACAGAGAATTGACGGATAAAGAAGAGTAATAAATAACAAGAAATGAAAAGTAAGGATAAAGTATCGATAAAGTGATAGCCTGTATGTATTGATGTGTGATAGATGAGAATTATTTTCAACTGATAAAGCTAATGCCTCTTACAAAAGTTATTTAGCAAAGTAAACCTAGAATTCACTCAGCGAAGCTGACTTTTGTATGCATATCAGTTGACAGGTAAGAGTTAGAGCTACGAAATAGAGGCATGGGACTGAAGCTTCTTGGCACTAGAAGACTGGCATCCCTGATGAAGAAAAGATTAAGAGGACTCTAAATAGATTTTAGAATTAAAGACAATGTTTATATTTCATTTGTAATGGATTGAAATTTACATTATTATCCGCTGCAATATATATTTATACACATATGAGTAAATGACTGTTTTAAATCGATGTTTTGCTGTGAATGACCAACTGTGAGGCTTCCCTGAGAAAGGTGGGCCTTACATTATTATTATTCTTATTATTATTATTATCATTAGTATTATCATTAGTATTAGTATTATTAGTATTATTATTATTATTGTTATTATTATTGTTATTATTATTATGATTATTATTATTATTATTATGATTATTGCTAATACGAACGTGTATACGGTAAATTCGACTAAAATGACATATATATACACATATATAAATATTAAACACGTGAGGTTAGTTCTCACATTGAACATGTACACGAATATAATTCGGTTAACACGATAAATAAATTATAACATACGTGAGGATCGTTAATACACACACGGTGAGTTAACTAGCTTAATGTCGATCGACGGTCTATGGGTGACAGATGCCACACACCATCACATTCATCACATGATCTTCAACAAGAAGAATCTTAGGTTTCCTTTCTGATTTGGGAATATCTTGAATGTTTCTAGCACTTTGTTTATCAATTCCATCTGTATCATCTGAACTGTCACACTAACGTGACAGTAACTCACAATATTCTTTGCTTGATATTGTGAGGTGTCACAGTATCCCCCAGTTGAGGGAATTTCGTCCCGAAATTCAACTGGTGCTAGGACCAAGAGTGTCGTCCATGAATAGATGCGGATATTTGAGTCTTATCTGATCTTCATGTTCCCATGTGAATTCTGGACCACGTTTAGATTCCCAGTGGACTTTGACAATAGGTATCCGGCTTTGTTTCATTTGTATAGAATCTGTTACAAGATTCTTGGCATAATGTATGCCAATTTGAACTCTTCCAGAGAATCGCGAGACTCTCTTTGAGGTTTGGAATATGGAACGTTAGAACACGATGACAAGTTACCATGGTATGTTAGACTTATAATCACAATTTACAGAATATAATTTCGTGGTAAGGTGATGTCTAGAAATCAAGGTGAGACCAACAATGATGAGAAAGGTTATCCGTCGGAATTTAAGAATCCCAACGTCAACATAGGAAACGACCTTAACGCATATCTTGTGAGTATGTATTTCTCCTTTGACCAACCATCGGTCTAAGAACAATACGCTATGCGAAGATCTTGGAATGAGTTCACGACGATGGTTATGTATATTATTAAAGCAGAGGATGAATCAATCATTCGAAATAACGATCGATGTTTTATTGTCATACCATGGTACACGGATAATTGAAATAGATGTAGGTTAATTTCTCGACGTTGTGAGATAATGGGTTTGCTATTATATAAAGATTACTCTGAACCTTTCCTTGGTGGGTAAACTTGATAGCATTGCTGATCAAGTGGGTGTGAACTTGTCTAATCCGTAAAACATCACCAATGACCTCCACTAGGACATCACCTCTTCTTGGCCTAAATTTTGTGGCCTCTAACCTCATAACCCCTGACTCAACTTTGGAAAAGTCGAGGATGTCACTAATAAGTTGAAGGACTAGATCACCAGAAGACAACATGACACTCAAAAGTTGTTTCTGATCTCTATCAAGTTTTGTTGTTTGATAGAATTTCTGCTATGCTAACGACCCCTGATAATGGAGATCTTATCTCGTGTGACATAGTTGCTAGCATTTGCTTTGCTCTCATCATTTCCTCTGTAATATGAATAGTTTTATTAAGTTCTGTCTCTTTGGCCTTCTGCACAGCTATTTCTTCCCTTAGTTTTGCCATCTTTTCTCTCTTTTTCACCTGATCAGTGATTTCCATGCCCCTGTAATTAACACCAATTTTCTCCCCGTCTTTGCTGAACACGGGTTCAACATATATTATGAATGTTTTGGCTCCAAATAACTCAATCTCAAAAGTAATTCCTCTCTTTGCTGGTAACTCTCTCCAGAACTTCTCTTTTAAAGTCTTGTTGTTCCAATCCAAGATAGAATTTTAATGATCTTCAAAGTTAAGGATTCAAAAGCGGTTCAAGGAGTGACGCGAATAATAGGAAAGGTATTTGTAAACATGTTTTGCAAGGTAGCAATATCTAAGTAAGTTTACATACGTAGTTCAACAAACCATGAGTTCAGCTGAGAACATTTATATGACTAGAAAGTCATGTTCATGAGTTGATAATATCTTCAGCAGAGGGATTGTTTAGGAATGCTACTATCGCACAATCACGTTTTGATGATAACTCAAAATGAAAGGGATATAACGTTTCCATATAGCTAGGTCAAAATACGAGGATAAAGGGAGAGATATTGGTTTAAGAATTTTAAGTGCTCCAAACTTAGAATCCAAATCAACCTAATACGATCGGGTCTCCTTTCAGGTTCAGAAATCATGCTTTGGCTTGATAGGTCGAATCACCATCATTGGTTCACCCTTCAAGCTACTTCATGCTTCTCGTTACTTGTTTGCAACCATGGTAAGTTGAAGATCAAGAATTGGGATTAGTCATCAAGGTATGGAGTTCATGCTTATCTTGTTAATAACAAGAAAATAATCGAAGGTTGACATTTGTCACCAAAATACGGTTTTCAATCCTATTTTGATGAGACCATGTCATTTGTAAATTCCAATAAGAATAATTGAAGTCAATCCTTAAGGTAGGGAAGTCACCCTAATCCAGAGGATGAAATTTCACCAAACAAACAAATGGGAAACCATTTATCGAAATAGAGATTTATCAAAGTAAGGGGATCTCCCCTGCTTTGATGAGATAGATTTATTTAGGAGATACGATTGTTCTTAGTCACAGGTTGTCTTGCAAACTCTTGCATTTCCCATGGTGCAAGCAGTATGAAGTTTGACTTAACGACGAAAGGAAAATTAATATCAATTAGGAATTCGGAAAATTTCAAGTTACATAAGTGTAACAAAGGAAAGATCATGCTAACAAGCTTAAGATCAAGGTTTGAGATAGCAGAGTTTGTTAGGATGATGTTCAAATCTTGAATAATTTAAATCAGGAAGACGAAATCAAGGACAAGAATGATTCGACATTACAATGAGATGTGAACATTCGATTCGCAATCGAAGGGAATACATGGACTTCTCAAGATATGAGGTTAGCCATAACCTTATTGAAGACACGCGTACTTATCAGTGATCGTTCATCTCAAGGGTTTCGAGTTAAGTAAATGGATTCAATGATCGAATCAAATCACCATTTACACTTTGCCTAGACAAAGTACCCCGAGATATAGGAATTCCATCTACAGCATTGCCTGTTCTTAGTTATGGAACACATCCTTAAGAGGATTTAAGAACCATAAGTAACGGTTTAAAGTTTTGAAGGCCATTCGGTGTTTAGGAAAATGTTCTCAAAGCTTTCGAACCATTGTATTAATCCGGTAGCTCCTTCGGTTCCACTGAACTCAGTGGGGTTGCTAGAACTGAAATGCTTGTAGGTACAAGCATGTGGATGGTTAGGACAAATAGAGGTTTGAGCAGGGTTCACGTCTTGATTCAGATGATTTAGGGGGATTGGTATACCTCACGTGCTATAATAGTAACAATCTTACGGCTAGAGTTTCCAGATCAGGGTATGTTTTGACGAGTAGACATTTTGAAATATCATTAAGATATTTTATGAGATTTGGGTAATATGAGCTATAAAATATGGAAACGACCATCGAGAATTTGGCATAATAACAATGAGATGTTCCAAGTGTAATCGTTTGATTCATAAATCAAAGCGAGTACGTTGACTAACCAAAGTTTTAGGTCAATCACATCTTTATTGGAAACATGCGTACCTATAAGCAGATACTCATCCCACTCTTCCAACATTGCATGTATTTATTGGTGAGGCACAGACTTTGACGAGATTTTGAAAACTACGGATAACGATTCAAAGTTTATTTTGATAACCATTTGATTTAGGCACACAATGCCTTAGAATATGATTTAAGATTTGTGTGTGCTTTGATAGGAATCAAAGTATAAAAAGAATCACATATGGTTCCACTCATCAAGTTCCAATAACCCATGCTTCGGTCCATCAAGATCATCACGTAGCCCAGTTTAAGCACATTCTTAGTATACCGGTGATGCTTATATATAGGGTTCCCCGTAGCGTTCCCACCACATTCACGATATACCTTGAATAATACTTAAACTAGTTACATGACATCTTAATTTTCCTTAGCATCATTCCAAAGAATAGCGTAATATAAGTTTGATGTGAGCTACCGCAGTTTATGTATAGGCGGTTTTACCAGTATATAAATGGCTACAGACAAACCTATACATCGGTTCCACACGGGAATTGATGACTGTAGAGGAAACATTTCCAAAGTGTAAATAGTTTAATGTGACGTAGCAAGATCCACAAAGCGTATATGTATAGTTTACAACTAAACCAATCCATGCCTCAGTCAATCGGGATGATCACGTAGCCCAGTTTAAACACATTCTTGGTATACCAAGGATGCTTATATATAGGGTTCCCCGCAGCGTTCTCACCACATCCGTGGCATACCTAGAACGATGCCTAAACAGTCACGTGACATCCGTTTATCCTTAGCATGATCTTAAAGAATAACGTATTGTATGTGTAGAGAGTATCATTACTCCTCTACATTTATGTATTCCACTTTCATTCTAAGCATTATTCAGTAGTTACTGAAACGTTAAATGGAGAAATGTCTCATAAGGTCAATATTATGATTGGAAACACTATGAAGGCTCTAAATAGGACAGGACTTGAGTAAATGTTAATAATGTTTGACTGCCTTCAACAAGGACTTATAATGTTTGATTGCCTTCAACAAGGACTTACAATGTTTGATTGCCTTTCAACAAGGACTTATAATGTTTGATTGCCTTCAACAAGGACTTACTAGAATTATGACCTTAGCACCCTAGGGTATAGAATAGAAACATGTGATACTCATGATCGCTACCTCATGGTAAGATTAACCAGACTTCTCATGCATGATGAATTGCAATTACGTGTGCACCCGTAATGGTAATTTACCTTGCATGATCACCCTTAGCTTCACTTACCCCAAGCTAACATCATAGTATTATTTAGATTCACCAAGCACAAATAATGTATTGTCCTAATGTCCGTGAGCCAGTATTCCAATAATAGCATGTAATAGCAAATAAGCACATAAGCACATTATGTCTAATGATAACTGCATATTCGTCACATTTTCAGAATTTCAGTCATAACCATGATAGGGTCGGATTCAATATCAGAGATCGAAGCTACGCGTGATCACCGAAGTTCCCTATTACTATGATGTTGTGCGCATACAAGCGTAAAGTTCTAGCATAAAAGGTATCCCAAGAAGATAGTCTAAGGGTAATAATGTCTTCCTTTGGAATATTCGGATAAAACGTGTATATATATAAAAGCAAGTATGTAGGAACATACTTGTATATTATTAGGTATATAGGAATATACCTGTATATCAAGTTTATAGACTTTAGGTAAAATCAAATGCACACAATCCCTAGCATGCATTCTATATGAAGGTTCTTAGGTTATAGTCTAGGTCGAATTCTCCACCTAAATCTCTATAACCAAGGCTCTGATACCAATCTGTCACACCCTCGCTTATAGCGGAAACACGAGGGTGCGACGGACGGGATCGTCATAACACTTGGTATAATTACAGAGACATGTCATATGCTAAATCCTCGTGTCATGACGTCGCCCGACACAATGGTGACTTGTGTCGTGGTTAGTCAGTTCCACGACTATCATAGTCTTATTAATTCCAATTTCAAATTACACAGAGTTCACAAATGAAACAAATGATATACATGACTACTACAAAACTTATTGAAATCCTGAGGGTCTCGGCTAAGGCATCAACTCTAGCTATCCTCTTTGATTATGTTCACCTGAAAAGATATGCTCAAAAATGTCAACACATAATGTTGGTGAGTTCCGCAGGTTTAAATTTAAAACATGTAACTGATACTGTATAGGTTTTGATGTGGAATCAAACTGCAAGCACAAACCACATAACATGTGTTTAAGACAACCAAACCTAGTGACGTTATGCATATAAATCTGACGGAATATATTCACCCATGGCCAGATTGCTGGCAGCTGTAGTCGGTAACTCACAAGTTAAACCGATCTGTCGAGGGTGGGGGTGTCAACCCAGTAGTACTACCAATACCTAACCGTTGGTTCCCAAACCCGGGAATTAATGGTTGTTTGAGTTTTCCATAAAATAACACCATGTATGCATGCAAAACAGTATCACATTGATTCCAAGTATGAAAACAGAATATACAATGTACAGCATTGAAAACGGGTGAGCATACTTTTCCCCCAATTTGATTGAAAACATTGAAACTTGTATAAGCATAAAAAGGGGCCACGAAACTCACCTTGAATTGTTGTAATGCACAAAGACTTCACAGAATCAAGCAATGCACGATCAAATACGACCAACACCTATTATTGATTATAACTAAGCCTTCAAAATATATTCAATGTGAATAAATAGATGTGGTTGGATTCGGGTTGTTTCGGTTGCTGTTCACGATTATATATATTGAGTTTGATTTTATACCTAATGATTTTAGGATTTAAATTGAGTTGTGGGATTTCGGACAAATAATGAAATTATTTGTATTTTTATTTTATTCGAAAGAAGTTTATGTACGTATCCTTTGTATAATTCAATAATAATTTATTAATTAAACTATAAAGATATAACCTATAATTATATTTATAAATAATTTATAAAATTATATATTGTATAATTTCTATGGTTTTCTATAATTATTTCACAATTAAATACGATATAACGTCTATTTTTATAAAAATAATTATTTATAATATTTATAAATAATATTTTATAAAGATTTTTAAGGTTTTAAAATAAAATAATTTTACAGAAAATAATTTTGTGAGATTTAAAATAGGTGAAGTTTATAAAATTTATTTTATAATTTTTAAGAATTTTTGTAGAATTTTTTAGAAGCTCAAAAGGTGTTTTAAAAATAATTGTAGAGGCTCGGGTTCGAACCCGTGACCTCAAGCCCACACTCCCACACACAAACCAGTAAACCAAAGGCCTCAGCCGCGGTGGTATTCCGTTTCAATTCTTTTTAAACATGGTTTTCCCCATTCCCCCAATTGGATATAAACCCTAATTTGATTTTGGTCAAATTGACCTTCGATTCGATTATGATAATAAACCATTTCATGGGGCTTTTGTTCCCCATGATTAAACGAGTGTGTAGGTATGTTAAATTACCTGTTTTGAGTCGATTTGATGCCAAGAACAGCGAAGAACAAGTCACGGTTAACTTGAAATCGAACGTTGATCAACACTTGATTAAAATCAAATTAATTGCACAGGAAGCTTTGAATAATGTTAATGATTAATAGCTCCATGTTAATTGAGAGTTATAAGACTCGGAGGGTGCGGTTCGATCAGTTGCAGGTCGCGGAAAGGGAAGTGATCGATTTGGTTCGATCTGTGTATGTTTTGATGAATTGTCAGTAGTATTCGATGGTTAATGAGTTAAGGTTCGATTCAACGGTTCAATTTTGATTAAAGTAAGGTTGAGTGGATGAATTTGCCGTTAGAAACGGTCGGGGAATAAAGTGAAAAGATTAGAGCCGTTAACCGACCGTTAGAACATGTTTTATGTGTGTGTCGAGTTCGATTCTTATCCACGAAGTGATTCGGATTAAATTGGGCTATTAAATCGTGATTTTACGCGGTTTTGGTGGTCGCCGGAATGCCGCCGGACTTCGGTCGGAACAGGGTGGCCGGAAACACGGGGGCGGGGTCGAGTTTTTGAAATTTTTCAGAAATGGTCCCTCGACTTTGGATTGTTGATATTTCATGCTGAAACTTCTGTTGAAGTTTGATAAATGACCAACAGCCCCCTGGACTTATTTATTATTATTATTATTATTCTTATGATTATTATTATTATTCTTATTATTATTATTATCATTATTATTATCATTAGTATTAGTATTATTAGTATTATTATTATTATTGTTATTATTATTGTTATTATTATTATGATTATTATTAATATTATTATGATTATTGCTAATACGAACGTGTATACGATAAATTCGACTAAAATGGCATATATATACACATATATAAATATTAAACACGTGAGGTTAGTTCTCACATTGAACATGTACACGAATATAATTCGGTTAACACGATAAATAAATTATAACATACGTGAGGATCGTTAATACACACACGGTGAGTTAACTAGCTTAATGTCGATCGACGGTCTATGGGTGACAGATGCCACACACCATCACATTCATCACATGATCTTCAACAAGAAGAATCTTAGGTTTCCTTTCTGATTTGGGAATATCTTGAATGTTTCTAGCACTTGTTTATCAATTCCATCTGTATCATCTGAACTGTCACACTAACGTGACAGTAACTCACAATATTCTTTGCTTGATATTGTGAGGTGTCACAAAGTGTCAATTCTAAATTCGAAGACATGTCAATAAGTGTCAAGTTTAGCATTTTTCCTATAAAGAGAGCGTAATGTATTGGTTTTGTTAGTACGTTAATAACATATCCACGTTCCCTCTTGTTTTTTATCTTTCATGTTACATGTTTAAGTTCTAATTAATTCTCACGACATTAATAAATTAGTCGTCTCTAGGTTTGTCAATTTCAACTCGCTAACTTGATACGATGGGCACATGAAGAAACAAGATTATAACAAAGATAATATAGCATAAAGATTGAAACATCATTTTGTTTTACTCAATGTTTTTAAAACCGGACCGGAAAGCGAACCGGACGGCCTAGAGGTTCACTGGTCGGACCGGTCCGACCGGTCCGACCGGATTACGAACCGGATGACGTCATAAATATTTAGAAAAATATAAAAAAATTCCAAATATTTATAAAACTATAAACACATACCATTCAAGTAAACATAGTCCAAATTAACACAATATATCATATACATACCAAAATTAACGATTTTAAACAATATATCATGTTTAAACGGTGTTCCTTAATCCAAAACAACATCCAAAATACATACCATTCAAGTAAACATAGTCCAAATTAACGAACCGGTGTTCCTTAATCCATATCCAATAATATTTTTCTATTAAAACTAAAAAAAAAAATCAAAAAACCGGTTCAACCCGGTTCGCCGGTTCCGGTCGGGCCGGTCGACCGGACGAACCGGCCGGTTCAACCGAAAACGGCCCAAAAACACCGAACCGAACCGGCCTCCTCACCGGTTCCCGGTCGAACCGGTCGGACCGGCCGGTCCGGTCCGGTTTTGAAATCATTGGTTTTACTTTATTCTTAGAGTAAATTACACTTTTCGTCCTTTAGCTATATAACAAATTTCAGGTTTCGTCCTTAAACTAAGAAAATTACAGTAAACGTCTTTTATGTTCAAAAAAGCTTGCATATTTCGTTCTTTTCGCTAACCAGCGTTAAATTTGTCAGTTAAGTCTAGTCATGTGACTTGCACATAAGGGTTATATGGTCTTTTTTTCTATTTAATTAAAAAATATAATAACATAACCCACATATCTCTCTCTTTCTATCTTCTCCCTCAAACCCAAACAAAGAT